>OX418222.1:24345835-24945835 GCA_948455865.1 Conomelus anceps | reverse complement strand
GTAGTTTCAAGTACGAAAAAATTCGATTAGACAGAAAATATAAATATTATAAAACCTTACAATCCAATGACTACATTTTTCAAAACAGATCACAATATTCATTGTCTAAGAAAATGTACATGCATGACAATAATTGTAAAAGACCTGTCGCTTATCGGCTTTACGAGGCTGTGATTTTTAGTTTGTTTTTTGAAAATTACAGCTAAATCTTAACTAAAGTAGCATTTCATGATTTGGCTGCTCTCCAAGCTCTGTGCTAGGGTGATCGTGATGTACAGTCACGAACGCTAGGGACTGCACTTGAAAGGGTGACCGGCAAAAAATATCATAGTATTATCCGCTTTATTACCACTTCAATTTAATTTCTTATTTTCCTTTAAAAATATACATAACATAGCATGAAATATTACCTTAAAATTAGTTGAAAAACAAAATTTACTTTCAAATAATAGAAAGAAAGAGAAACTTGGCAACACCAGCAAAAAAAAGAAACTTTGACTGCTGGTGGGAGTTGCCTATTAATATATTACATAATTCTATTTATTTATATTTTAACTTGAAATTCTGTAAAAATAAACAATTAAACCAAAGTATTATGCTATCTCACAAACAATAAAAACTAAGTACATGCTTTCTCTAATCTAAGTTTAAATTGAAGAAATTATAGTGTTACTGGTGGTGTAAACCCAAGATAAAACTGTTAGTCCATCCGTAACATCATTATCATCCATTATTACCTACGCACAAGTCTCAGACTCATGTGTGCACCATCAGCTCGAAAAAATTCTGATCTGTTTAGATTAATGTTATAAATGTTCGGATAGGATATTATAATTTTAAAAGTACGGTTCACTGTACAAATAGAGCATTTTTCTTACAATAATTATTAACCATTTTTATGTTACATATATATCTGTATTTCATATAAAATGTAGCATTCCTCTTTGCGCCCGGATCTCTGCAATTGATGCAGAAAACGATCAAGTGCGCGTCATCTGATGTTGTGGGCGCAAATACGATAAATGCATGTTAGATGCTGCTGTGCAATTACAGAGTTCCAGATGAAAATGGGAATGCCACATTTCATGTAGCCTGTTGTATTTTAAGATGTCTGTACATGCATTTATATTAAATTTAATTTGTATTTTAGTATTTAGTATTTACAGTATAACGTATAAAGTATTCACGCCCGCGATACCTGAGTTTTTGGAGCTGTTTGATCACAAGTGGGTGCAGGGCCTTTACATGTGGTTCGATAAAAGCCTTTTTTTTTATTGCTGATGATGCCCACATGAGCCCGAGACTTGTGCGTGGGTTAACACATAGATCCCAGACGGAGGAGCGGGATTCGAAACGACAGCAAGCTGAAGTTGCGACGCCCCAACCAACTGCGCTAAGCGGCCCGCCATTTTATTCCGGAAGAGTGCAATAAACCCGTAGAAATACAGTATACCAAATCGATACAATTTTTTTTGTAATTTGAATGCCCGAATTTTCTTTCTCTCCAATCAAATGGTGAAATTTGTTCTGATTTTCGTGGTTATGAGGTGCTTCGTCCCCAATCAGCCAACGTGATTTTTTGCTTACGTTTAATTTTCTCTCCAATTCATATAGCATAGGTTACGTGTCACATGCTGGGGCACTACACTCTGATCGATGATGTGTCTGAACTGCTCTACTATCTCTTTCCCACTAGTTCCTCTCTTTCTCCCCTCATGCTCTCTCTTTTTCACTAAATCTTTCTTAGCCCTTCACACTCATACTTACTCCTTCACTCACTCCCTCAGGCTCTCTCTTTTTCACTAAATCTTAACCCCTCACACTCATACTTGCTCCTTCACTCACTCACTCACTCCCTCATGCTCCTCATTCTCTCTCACTCTCTCTCTCTCTCTTCATCTTTTCTCTTCTTTTCTCTCCCCCTCTCAGTTCATCCCCTCTCTGTGTAACAGGATTTAAATCTATTCTTGACAAGCAACTGTCACTTGTGAAATGAGTAACGTGATACATTCCCATTATTCTCGTATTCACGTCACCATTTTCCAAATTTATACCCACACTGTTCTCCCAATAGCCTTTCCAAACACACCTGTCAATCAACTAGAACGTTTGTTGTATAATTAAATGTTTCAAATACCAGCTATAGCATCGATTACATGTTCTCCTCTTTTTCATATAGCCTAAACTCTATTGGTCCAATGCCGATGTGCAGAAAATATTTCAAATCTGCTTTTTTTAAATAGCGTCAGTGTGTTTTCCTGATATGATTGATTGGTTTCAATCAATTTTTTCCATATACCATTTCCACATTTTTCAATAAATGCTATTGTAGTAGTCACAATATATTTTCATTCACATTTTATTCGGATTTACATAGACTAACAATACTACACATGCCAACAACAATACATTATCCCAAGGTTATTAAAAACAAAGTTGCTCCGTTTTTTTGAGAACTAGAAAATTGGGAGGGGGGTTATGACGTATTTCAGTTCAGAAGCATTGAGTAATATCATTACATCTTATTATCATTAAACTCATATCATTGACATCTGATCAAGATTATACCCATGTACAGTTTCTGTGATAAGCAAAATCCTTCATTTTTATACTGACAAAGTGTACAAATAAAGCTGAAATTTGCAAGTTAATGGTAATTATTCTTAACAGAGTGACGTCATGAATTTCTATTTTACTAATTTGAGCGAACTATGGAACAACCTGGTTTCTATTTACCTTGACATTATGCAACATAAGGGTCGACAACTTTTCTGCTTGACAGGCTATTTAAGATCTGATGGGCAAATAAAAGTACAATATTATTGGTATAGTTCTTCTCTACGACAATGCGCAACCCTCTACCGCTGCTCAAACACGATAACTTTTGAGTGACTTTGGCTGGAATATTTTGAACCACCCTGCACCCCACCCACCCTACAGGCCTGATTTGGTCTTCAGGGATTTTCATTTGTTTACCAACGACGATGAGTTGAAGTCTGCTGTCAACAACCCGTTGCGTACACAAGCGGCCAAATTTCATTCAGAAGGTATGAAAAGCTTGTATCCAGAGATATTAATCAGTGCTTAATATAATGTCATTAGTAACTTCGTTGCGAACTAATCCAAGAGTTGCTCTTCCAAACTTATTTAACCAAAATCTATACTTCTAAAATAAACCTACTTTTTAAATGACCCTCAGTAGAGGGACTTCTATTCCAGATTGAAACTATAGGTTGAGTTTATTTTAAGTTAAACTTTGAGTTGTGACGTATGGTGTAGATAATATTGGGACTTTTGGCTTCTACTCCCGAATGAAAAAAAATCAGATTAGATTAGGTTATCTTCCTTTATTTATTTAAATTTACAAATTTGGTATACGAGTGGTTAAAAAAAATATCGATAAGATATTACAGTAAATATAGATGGTGCTATTTTTATAGTGCTAGAAATTATGTACAATGATATTATTTGTATGATCTTTATGATATTAGCCACAGTAATGACAATCTAAGTGATGCAATTACATGAACTGGTGAAGTTTGGACAAAGATTTTTGACATTCTTGACACTTAACCTGTATAACTCAAGAGAGATTCTATTCTATTTGCATTTAGTTGCGGTTTTTTTGTTTCAGTAAAAAAGGAATGTATTATGAAAGTAGCAGGTGTGTGATTTTCTGTATTCATTAATGTTTTCTTTCAACAGAAACATTAAAATATATTCGATTATAACATTTACTCTTAATTAATATTTTTGATTGATACTGCCTACTTTAAACATTGAAATTTGGCGAAATTCATCACTTTCCTACCCTGACTGTCTGTATTCAGTAATGCTTTCTTTCAACAGAAGCATCCGATTATCAATCAATCAATCAATCATTTATTGCCATAAACATTACAAATGTTAAAACAATCGTCATTTTATATACAGTCAGAATTATCTAAATTTAAAAAATAACAAAAACAATAAGTTCAAGAAAATGATCACAGTCAAATACTAAAATATAAGTCAGCAACAATTAATACTTATATATATATATATATATATATCACAGGCTAGTCTCAAATTTAGATTGACATATATGGTATGAATTCAGCATTTTTTACTGTATACAAGTAGTGAGAGTATTTAGAACAAGCTGCACACTCATAAGGTCTATAAAAAAAATTCTTCAACCGAATACAAACATTTTTCCAAAAGAATGCCTTTTATGCAAGATTTGAATTTTTTAATATTCATATGTCTAACCTCTAGAGAAAGTTGATTGAACAATTTTATAGACATATAACGCCAATTTCTCTGTGTACTTGCATAATGGTGGGAACCAAGTCTCACGTTCTGCCTGCCTCTTGTGGGATAATTATGTACATCACCATTGATACTATATTTGCTTAAATTTTTCTTAATGTACATCAAACAAACAAATACATATAGAGATGGGAGAGTCAAAACCCCCAATTTTTGAAAAAGTGGTCTACAAGTTGCAAGCGGTGGTGTGTGACAAATGATCCGTATAGCTTTTTTTGTAGTTTCAAAAGTTTAATAGCCATGGAACAATTACCCCAAAGTTGAATACCATAGGCTAAGTGACTGTAAACATGAGCGTGATAGACACTCATTAGAACATTGTGGCTCACAATATGACTCAGCCTACGTAAGACAAAAATCCCTTTACTAAGTTTACCTGATATAGAATGTACCCATTATAGAATGTACTCTTAATTAATACAGCCACTTTGATAATTGAAATTTGTTGAGAGTTGTAGCTTGGTGGTTACAGGCACCTGAATGCCACTCCGAGAGTCAAGGGTTCGATTCCCGTTCCAGGCTGGCATAGTACCATAAAGCACTTTATTAACCACGCACAAGCCTCGCGCTCATGTCTACACCATCAGCAGGAAAAAATTTCTATTCTGTACTCTTGGGCTTTTACCTAACGGGAATTTTTGATAACAGTTTATCGCAAATTTCAACTGTAGCAAAATATCCTCCGCCATTTCCTGATTACTTAGCTCGGTAAAGTTTGTAATTTGCCTTGTGAAGAGATTATTTAGAGCAGTCTAAAACAGTTTGAAACATATATGTATTTATAGGCAAACGCAGCAATAGGATAACATTGTAGGATAACCCATTACAGGTTTAATACAGTTCGGCAAACTGCGATGGAATAAAGCCTTTGATAGGATCACCTAATAGTATCCGTAAGTGGTGATCTTTTGGTGATGGGGAGGGGGGTAGTCGATTTATGAAGTTTGGCTATCGTTAATTGACTTGCATGGTTTCGCTTTTATTCAGTTATAGAGAGGCCAGTGTGCCTGTATTGGAACTGTTTGAAGCATACCAGTATACGATAATTTAGTTTTACCTATCGAAATAGATATAGAGCTCTCGTTACAGTGTTAGAGAAAACATTTTCAAAGGATTCAAAATTCCTGTCAATTACTGCCTGTTAGTAACGAATATTTTGTTGTTACTATTATTCTTACATTTTATGTTATGCCCAAATTCAATCACCTAGCAAATCCCAACTAAACTCGAACTCTGTATTCCATTCCTAAAAAAGATAATAATTCAATGTCCAGAAACAAAATCCTGCACAATATTTGATTATACAAATAACGAAACCCACGTGACGATTTTTTGTTGAATTTCAATTATTTTTGTCTTAATTCACCAAAAAATCTTCATCTTACTCAATGAACAACTGGTAGGTCTACTTTCAGCTCTCGCTTTATGGCGATCATCACGAATTAAATATCACGGAAGTGATAGCCGCGAGCCGTAGCAGGTATCTGTTCAATCAGATAGATAAGCTGCGTTCTCGTAGGTCCTGTTTGTAACTGTGACCGATTAGATTGGCCAGCAAAAAAGACACTGTTCTCTGCTGAAAATCACTTCCCGGTGGTTCGGAACCCACCTAAAACTGTAGGTCCAATTCATAAATCACCATCATCCTACTCATTACCCACGCACAGGTCTCAGACCTATGTGGGCTTCATCCTCAAAAAAAAAATCTGTCTCAAGTAAAACTTTATTCCAAGCCACAGTGCTTTTTAAAAACGTCTTTTCAAATTGAACTTCTCGTCATTGAGTTTCAGAAGGTCGCTTTTCCCTGTTAACTTGACTGACTCCATTTGATTTAAGCCCCAATTACAAAAACATTGGCCAAAATCAGATAAGACATGAAACTTAGCGGCTTCATTGATTAACGGAGAAGTTCAGAATTACCATTTCAGCCTTCCCAACTGCTATTATAGACGGGTATCTGAACTTTCTTGCTGCTCATTTGAATTCTTTCCCAAGTTCGAGAAATAGGTGATAAAATTGATCCGTCTGTCCCTTATTGGTGAATCGCATCTATTCAATCAGATTATACAAGCAACGCTCTACGTGGCCCTCTCTGTAAGGGTGACCGATTAGATTGGCCAGCAAAAAAGACTGTTCTCTGCTGTAAAATCACTTCCTGGTGGTTCGGAACGCATCTAAAATTGTAGGTCCCATATGCTTCCAATAACATAGCTCAAGAGGTGGAACTACTCACCAATAAAAGTCATACGCATTTACTTTTACTTACTTTTGTGATTCGCAACTGATTCTGAAGACTGAATAAAGCATTGTTTACTCCACTGTCACTGGATTGTCTCTCATGAGATCTGTAATACAATCTGTCACGCAGGTTTGTACTAACTAGCTTGTTCACGTGGACTTCTTTTTATAGCTGTTGTAGTTGTATAATTCCAAGAATTGGCGGCTTCTCGAAGCTTCAAGGAAGCTTGGAATAGACCTCGATTGTTCAAGGAGAATGTAGAATTGACGAGAAGATCAATTGAGTGAGAGTTGCAGACTTGAAGAATAAGAGTGACAAAGACATGTGAAGAGCAAGAGAATGAAGATCGGATGTCGAAGTCACGTCCAACCATGAAAACAATAGAATGATATAAATAGAACAAGTGAGTGAACTGCTTGTTTGCTTTCGCAACAGTATGTATTAATAAGTACTATAAATAAATATGTATAAATAAGTACTATAAATAAGTACGTATAAATAAGTAAGGTGTAAATAAGTACGTATAGTAAGTTGAGTGGACTCTGTTAAGTGAAAACCAAGAACACGACTGAAATACTACACTTTTGAATCCTATTTCCAAAATATTAGAAAATTTTTGCAGGAATGGCTTGCAAAATGCTAAAAAAATAACTTTATAGAAGAGTGAAAAAATCCAAAACAAGCTGTTTGGAAATTGATAAAAGCGGAATCTGGCCTGGCGAAAAATCATTAATGAGAGATTCGCATCTCTGACAAATACGGTGTAGTTAGAGGAGGGGTAAAAGCTGCTGATTCATTATAGATGCACTATATTAATATCAGCCCAATCGGTTGGTTGAGTGTGAGACCGATTTTTTTTTGTGGGGGGGGGGGGGCATCGTAAGACACTTCCGCTCCAGGGCGCTTGAAACCTCGGTACGCCACTGACATCAGCCTATGTACATTACAATACAATTACTTCAAATATATATTTACTATTAGGCCTACTCTGAAACGCAGTCTACATACTTCAAATCCACTCAAGTATTCACTATCTGCTATATGTATGCATCTAATCATCACGCCGCAACGGTGAAGGAATGGCAAATACAGTATTAAAAACATATTATATATATATTTTTTTAAATTTGCCATTCCTTCACCGTTGCGGCGTGATGATTAGAGCATACATATAAGTTATAATTTTCAGATAGATACCACTTAATATATAATATCAATTCATTACCCATGCACAGGTCTCAGACCTATGTGGGCTTCATCTTCATCCTTTGAAAAAAACTATGTACTGATATGAAATGATTTGTACTATTATACAATTTTCCACATTACTGTAGAATTTAAAGTACCATTTTCAATTATTGTGAATTATTGTAAAGAATATTAAAACTTGTTGATTAAGAGTAATAATTTTTGAAACCCAAATTTTTATATGTACTTCAAATTTGAATTAAACAATGTAGCAATATTGCAATGAAGTAGCAATATCGCTCTTGATTTTTTGTAATGCTCTTCTAACTATTTTGTTTTTTTGCCAAAGTATATTAGCATTTCTAAATTAGCGTTTCTTTCATAACTTCCATCAGCATGCAAAGATCATTTTGCTGATGGTGCCCAAGTAGTAGAGAATTTTTTATTTCACTTTCTTACATTGTGAAATTATGTATTGTTACGGGTTCTATCACTGAAAATAATGCTGGCAAAATGTTCGAACTTCCACTGTGCTTGCTATCAGGACGTCAAGAGTGGACGTCAGGACGTTGCGGCCACCAGCATTTAAATACCGTCCATAGAAATTTCTACGCTGTTCTACTATTTATTATTCCTTCTTTTTTGTTCTACCAACTTGGAAATATGGAACATGGAAATATTGTGCTTTCCGATGTGATTAAATGAGAAATGTGATCAAAATATGACAAATTTGATCGAGATCAGCTTCTTAACCGCAAAGTTTAACAGTCTCTGAGCTGTTCTTGAACAATCTGGAAGTTCATAAATCTATACAACCTTAAGAATGTGTTCTGTCCCAAAACAAGAGCACTCAGGGTAGCAGGGTAACACTGAGTGCTCAGTCTTATGAACTTACAAGATTGTTCTAGAACAGTATTTTATAGGTAATAAATATACTTAATATTCAACGGCAATATTATTAGATATTGAATTTATGAGCCTATAAAATCTAAAGGACACGAACTCAACACCTTGGAACAATTTTAAATATACAAACTCACCACACACAATAAACAAAACATCCCCAACGAACAACTAAATTTTAAATCACACAAACTTTTTGATCACATTTTACAAAAACCAAAATTCTTCTAACCAAAAAACTGACATCGATGATCAAGGAGGACGCCTCTGGAAATGGATCTCAAAGATTCGAAAGCGTTCGGCCTACAGAGTAAGTAAATTCTACCTATTCTTAATGAAAATTTGACTGCAAGTCGTTGAGTTCACTTGAAAAGTTAATATTTACAACGCAGTTCGTCATGGAACAAGAAATCCAGGAATTCATATCATCTGTTGATGATGATAATAACCTTTCGATTCAACAACTAAATACATAATGAATAATAAGACGAAATTGTCACAACCACATTTATTAAAACTTCGAGAAACTAGTTTCGGTTGTTACACCATTATCAATCTCAATCAAACTGAAAACTGAAGTACAGAGAAGCCTTATATATACTGTGCATGGAATGATACTATTGGCTAAGAGGGAAAGAGGCTGACCTTAATCGGACGTTGTGATTGGTTGTCAAGTCACGCCCCATGGTGGGAGGAGTAACAAGCAAAAATACGAGTCAAATCAATAACTAAACACTGTGAAAATCAAGAAAGTAACAAAAAATTGTAATAAGGCTAGAATGTAATCTAACTAAAATTAAAAAATGTTTAAAAATTAGAAGCTCACTGAAGTGCAATCAAGGTCAACTGAGAAATACACATAAGAACTGCTTTTTAAAAATAGGCTGGAATTATAATGAAACCAAGTTAGTTGTATTGAATTGGTTAAAATAAATTTGGTCATTTAAATTAGTTATGGAATCGGTTTTTACCAACTTAGTTATCTCCAAAGCTTCTAAAATGTTCAATTGTCTGCCTTTGCCAATCAAATGCAGAAATTCAACATTTTCTTCAGCCTTGAACTTGTGTCCATTATTAATGAGATGTTCTGCAAAATTTGAATCTCCTTTTTGGGTTTTCCAATCCCTGATATGTTCATTTACCCTACATTTGAAACTTCTACCAGTCTGACCTACATAACAAGCATTACAATCACCGCAATTCAATTTATAAGCCCCACTTTTATCCCAGATCTCAATTTGGTCTTTACTACGCCCAAATAAGCTCTTTAAAATTGGTTTGGTTTGAAACGCTACATCAAAACCGTTCTTTTTCAGTTGTTTTCCTAATTTATCAGAAACTGGGTGCCTTACCTTGGCCCAAGGCTTCTCTGTACTTCAGTTTTCAGTTTGATTGAGATTGATAATGGTGTAACAACCGAAACTAGTTTCTCGAAGTTTTAATAAATGTGGTTGTGACAATTTCGTCTTATTATTCATTATGGATACCTTCCACAATATCACCTTCGCCATTACTAAGAAAACTAAATACATATTATAACACTATTGAAAAATACAATAACTCTCAGATATTTGATTACTGATATTTTCATCGGAAATTTGAAGTCCCGCACAGCAGCGGATGAGACATTGACTGATCAATATTCGAGATAATTGTGAGAAGATGCGAAAAGCCACTTTCTATTAGAGTTTTACTGAGCGGAGCTCATTAAAGCAACGACAGATAGATCCAATTAAAATCAATGAATGTCATTAAACATCCCTGGATCCGTACCAAAGTTACTATCTACCGCCAATTGAAACCCTTCATCATCAAAAGACAGGCGTGTATGAGACCTAACTCCAAAATTTTCTGTCTCACTTTCTCTAACACAGTCTCGCTTTCTCCTCCCATCTTTCTGCCTCTATATAGAACACCCAAAGAAGCCACAACTTTGTAGAAGGGACGGTCACCCGACCGATGAACCTCTCCTGATGAATATTAAGTCAATTCAGAGCTGTCCGCCAAAACGGAGTGGGATCGCCTCCCCCCTCCCACCCGCTGCCAGCACCGCCATTGGGTGATTGGTGCTCAGTGAGGGGGGGGGTAGAAAATAGGGGTAAGGCAAAAAGCAACAAGGCTAACGACGCAAGAAGACGTTTTATCGAAATTCATAACGACGCTTGACGTTATTATCATCTAGGAGAAACTGTATTCTAAAGAAGAATCGTTGAGACTTTTAAGAGATAAACGCTCAATCAATTCATAGAATCACAATAAACACTAATTATTATTCCCTACTAGCATTTTACCCGGCCTCGCCCGGAAATCCAGTTTGGAGTTTTTTTCTGGTAGATTACTGATGGTAGCGGTCACAAAATTGAGTTTCATATGAAATTCATTAGATCCTTCAATTTTATTATTTTTTCAATCCAAGTGAGTTTTTTTCAAGTTGATTAATTTCATGCTTTTTTTATTCATTCTAAATAATATTGCAGGCAAAAACTTCCCAAAGATCCCCGTTCAAGCCCGAACAAATACTACGAATATTTGCAATAAAAATATTATTAACTCAATAAGAATCTTTACAGCAGCGTTTGAAAGTTCTTGGTACTCCTTTCCACAACCGATCCAAAAATCTACGAAATAGTCTGACAAACTTATTGCACCTGTTCGTTTCAAGTGACTCGACGACACAAGTATTCAATTAGATTCCATAATTAAATAACCTGATTACAAAACGGAAATAAATAAAAATGGTTTAATTTTTCATCAACCTGCTCCGCTTACCCCCTTAAAATCCCCCCAAGGAGTAAGCGTACCACAGTTTGAGAAGTAAAGAAATAGCGCAACAGAAACAGAATTTTAATGCAGACAATAAATGATGGAATTTTTATATGAATTAAAATTAATTTTTCAGCAGACGATTGGGGAGGATAAACCACGACCAAATCAGTCAAGTAAAATCAGTGTCATTATATGTATATGTATATATTTAATCATCGGTGGTTGATGAGTGAGCAAGCAGAGCAATCTGTTAACCAGAGAGATATCAGTCGTCACGGTGCCGGCCAGCCAAATGTGAAACCCATCTTTTAATTAGCGTACCCGATAATCGATCACTCACGCGTATACGGACACCAATTTTCATATCGTTTGTAAATTACATTTCCACTTGACAAAATTTGCACGATGAAAAGCACTCTCCCATCATCTCCATTCCTGGAAATGCCATATTAATCAAACATGTGTGCTGCGCTGAGTGCATGTGTGATAGTAGGAGAAAGATAGAGTGAGAGTGAGAGATTGATAAAGTTTGAGTGAGAGTGAGTGAAAGGCAGTGAGTGTGAGAAAGAGAGAGTACATTGTCCGCGTGTTCGCAGTGGTAGATCGGTGAAATTTTAATCGAGAACACATCCACTGTGTACCATACATCTAAACGAGAATTTATAATCATCACAGCCCTTCGCTAACTAACAGGCCATCAGAGCTTGAAAAGACAGAGATGGTATGATTACGTTATTTGCTGAGAGCAATAGAGATAGTTATTTGTTTGAATGTTGATTAGCAGCCCAGTACAGGTGAACCATGCACCCTCCTCTACACAGCGAGGCTCCATATTAGTGAGGCTCGACGTATGTAATAATTAATGTCGAGACTGTCGATAATTCATAATGAACCCTGAAGCCTGAGTGTCGGTTATGTGTACGTACACGTTCCTAAATATCGCTGCTATTCAAGCTACTAAGCTTACTCACACTTGGAGTTAACATGTTGTAGTAGGCTACACCTGAAGTTACTTGTTACAAGTTATATTATCACCGTAGCACCACTTGACAGATTCTGCACAGTTGCCAATTACAGAACTCGGATTATTCGTAATATCAGACAGAGATGAAAACTGTACCGATTTCACGGGAATTATTCCGCTGATTTGAGAGCAGATTGCTCATTATTATGAAAAGTCTGAAAAGTCATTAACCTCTTCCTTCTCATCGAATTAATTTTCTTTTCAAATCAAAGATAATAATAATAATAGTTTTATTGGCATCCATTGGGACAAAAGCCTAGAGGTATAAGAAATTGAGGTTGACAGAACAGTTATTTTGTACAATAACTCCTTCAAATGTTGTTGAATTAGTGATGAACAGTGACTTTCACAAAGCGTTCTTAAATATAACACAATACTCTTACAAACTTTTCAGAATATTAATTCATATCTTCTTTCAGTTTTCCAATAATCTATCATAATTCCATTTCCGCAACTTGCCAAATTGCACCAAGAATGTCCCTCTCGTCTTTATGTAGCTTTTACATCTAGTTCACCAAAGCATTTTCTTGGTCCTCCTTCTTCAGTTAATCTTCTGTTATTAACTATTAAATATTCTGTCTTTTTCCAAATTGATCTGATCTATCATTTTTCCAATATCCTGCTTCAAATCATTCAGGTCTCTATTAAATCTGCTGCATATGTCATCAATTTTGTTTTCTAATGAGTCCAATTTAGTCAGCTTCCTTGAAATCTCATTTAACTATCATCCATTTTTTTTAAATATTAATATCTCATTTAATTCATCATCCATTTTTTTAAATATATTATATTCCTTCTTTTTTTAGAGTATGTAACAAAATGTACTACAGAATCGCACTCCGAGGAATGTTATTCGGAATTAGGTGGGAATAGTTGCCGAGAGGGCACACTGGCGACTAAGATCTAGGAGAGCCGACCCCAAATAATGGGAAAAAGGCAAGGGAGAATAAGAAGACTTGCTGAGAGGGCTATCACGGTCTGTAGATGGTTGAAGGAAGACAAGATAAGAGAGGAAGAAGGAAAAGGTTAAAGTGATTACTTATCCAATACCGAGCTGACATCAGAATATTTATCTCACATACGCATGTATCCTCTATTATAGAAAACATGAAACGCATAGAATTATCAAACAACACTCTTCTCATGTTTTGCCTAGTCAGCATTAAATGTGATGTGCGCTATTCCAAGGTTTATCACAAGCTCTAGAGGGGAAAAATCATACACTGCTATACATAACTGTATCACTGCTTGAAGCCTGGATGGAACTCAAAACTATAGATATATATTTTACACTGTTGATATTGTAGGTTAATCTACTCAATAAGAATTCTTTGCATTCAAATATTCAACCATTGCTTACAAGAAAAATGTTACCCATCTGTTTTGCTCCTCCTAGACTTCTGCACTAAATCTACTATTCACTAATCTACTATTTATTATGTGAATCTTTATATCTTATTACATATTTTATGTTGAAAAGACAAGCTTTGCTATACACCGTATGAACAGTACCAGGCAGAGCTGCCAACCTTTATCAAATATAAGTATTATCCAAATATTTTACCTCTAAAACAGGCTTTTGTCCTGTAAAAATATCAATAATGCTTTTTTATTATTATCATAATTGTTAATTATTTTCCTCTGTTGTTCTTGAGAGGATGGCTGATAAATTAAGAATAAAGATTATCTAAAATGTATAGATACAGAAAATTGTCAAACCCACCTCTTGTAACTTGATTCGTGACTCATTTGATATAATCCATTAAATGGCTAAATAAATGAATACCTTGTTTCAATGAAATCCAATACTACAAAAACGTACACTGTATGAAGACTACTACTGCAAAATAATAATTAAACGTTTTAATACATATTTTTAAGGGAGGTCACCTTACTCTACTACGTTATAGCACAATTCTCTATGTTTCTAGAGTAGAATAACTAACAGTAGTATTAGATAACTACTCGTAATACTAACTAACGGCGGGCCGCTTAGCGCAGTTGGTTGGGGCGTCGCAACTTCAGCTTGCTGACGTTTAAGCGGTCGTGCGTTCGAATCCCGCTTCTCCGTCTGGCATCTATGTGTTATCATTCACCTCATTACCCACGCACAAGTTTCGAACTCATCTGGACATCATCAGCAATAAAAAAACTAACACATCAAGTGTTTGAGAGAGACAGCTAGAGAGTGGGAGCGAGTGATTGATTGGCTGTCTATATTTATTTCCTGGGAGTGCTAAGAGAAATAAAGAGAGATTAATTGATTGATTTATTTAGATGCAAGGTTTTGAAAGATCTATTGCATATCATTTACAAAATACACAGTTCACAAAACATTTATTCTAGTACTTATTAAGAAAACAAATTAACTCAGCTTACTAAATAAACTTTAACTAGATAAAAGATGATGAAAGAAAGAATTGAAAAGAGGAGTAAGTAGTTATGAACAAAAAAAAGAAGAATGATGAATGATGATGAAAAATTATGAATGGTGATAAAGAATGATGAGGAATGGTGATGAAGAATGATGAATGAGAATGAAAAAAAATATTAAGACAGAAATAAAAGAGAAGTAAGTAGTTATGAACAAAAAAGAAAAGATGGATGATGAATGGTAATGGAGAATGATGAGGAATGGTGATGAAAAATGATGAATGAGAATGAGAATGAAAAAATATATTATGACTAAAATATCATCTCTCTAATTA
Organism: Conomelus anceps; assembly: GCA_948455865.1. Taxonomy (NCBI): domain Eukaryota; kingdom Metazoa; phylum Arthropoda; class Insecta; order Hemiptera; family Delphacidae; genus Conomelus; species Conomelus anceps. Next base: position 24,930,696 of record OX418222.1, on the reverse strand, counting down.
TTCAATCATGATATAAATGAATAAACCAGTGCTCTCACTATTGTACTAAGCACTGATAAACTTCCCACACCTCAAGCTAATAAATCCCCTATAAAAAACACACAGCTGAATCACTACTTTCAAACTGTGTACATATTGAGGTGCTCATATTGAGAGAGATTAGATTAGATTAGATTAGATTATTTACTTTATTCATGTAGATTACAAAATGCACAGTCTTAAAGTCTTAGATTCTAGATTGTTGAAAATATATAAGTGCTGTAATTTTTCTATGAATTTTACAAAGCTTAACTGGAGAATTATTCAACGAAATGAATATGAGATGCAATTTGATAACGATAATATGATTGAGATGTATCTACATGAAACGGCGAAGTTTGAACATATAAATTAAATGTCCATTATTGGAAGAGGATATTCAAGGATATCCTTCTCATCAACACTTGAGAGAGAGAGAGAGAGAGAGAGAGAGAGAGAGATTGAGAGAAAGAGAGAGAGTGTGAGAAGGAGGGAAAGTGAGAGAAAGAAGATAAAGAAAAATTTACTTCATTTATATAAATTTACAAAATTCCATTGTGAGAGAGAGTTAGAAGAGGGCGGTAGAGAAGGGAGAGAGAGAGTGAGAGAGAATGATAGATTGGGAGAGAGTAAGAGTGAGAACGTGAGAGAGATTGAGAGAGAGAGAATGATAGATGGAGAGAGAGTAAGAGAGAGAGAGTGAGATAGATTGAGAGAGAGTGTGAGAGGATGAGGGTGAAAGAGAGCGAGGGTGATAGACAGCGGAAGCAAAATATGGAGCGAAGAGAGTGTGAGAGATAGTACTGTTAGTGAGAGAGAGCGAAAGATAGGGTGTGAGAGATAGGTGGTGAAAGAGCGAGAGCGTGAGTAAGCGTAAGAGAAAGGAAGTAGGAGAGAGATACGCTAATGCTTACTCCTATTCGATTGCAATATTTTTTCTCATTTCATGGGAATACGAAGTATACAGTTCAACAATACACAAAAACTATAATATCGCCCAATACATTAATTTGATATATTGTGGGCCTGAATATGATTATATTACAATAGGCCCATTGTTCTATTAGACAAAACCTCATTGCAAATTGAACTGTGTATACCCTTTGCCCTAGGCTGTGCCCTCAGTCTAACCTATTGTCGTCTGATGAGTGCTCTTGCTCTTGTATACGTCGTGGAGAGATGAATCAGCTATAATCCTAATGAGGGTGAATACAGGGGCGCGCGCGTGCGAGGGTTCAGCGAGGAATATATAAACACGGAGCGTAACCAAGGTTACTAACCATTGTTTATGCTGTCTGGTGTGTGGGAATGTTGTTATATTGTATGGATGCCAATCCATATTAATTGGGTTGTGAGGCACCCTGAGTGTTGTTGATGGGAAGGGGGGGGGGGAGAGCTCGATTTTTGAAAGGAGCCGCCCGTCACTGTGGGTGGGAGGACTCTCTCATCATCGAAATCTAATGAGGGTAAAAAAGTCATGTTGAAAAGAAGGGCTTCTTTCCACTTTCTGAGCTCAAAATTCCAGTATAAGACGTTCGGCAATGAAAATTAGCTATGCTTTAAAATATGTTCAAACAATATGAGTGTTTCTCTCGTAAATATCTATTTAGAATTTTCGGACCATTACCATAACTTTATATAATTTTACTAATTCACTAGCAGGCTGCTCGATTCAATTGAATCAGGATGTTTTTTCGGGGAGGGGGGGGGGGGTTAGTCCGGACCTCATCATCGATGTCATTTGTTCGCATATAGTTCACGCCACCAAATCATGCAAGGCTAGGTCCTTATTGGTGTCATCCATTTCGCGACCATCCATTTGATGACCGTGCAAAAAACAGTCCATTCCGCGACCATCTACCAGATGAAGGGCTCTATTGTTCAGAAGAACAATAAGAGGAGTAGCAAATCCTATCAATAAATACTCCCTAGAAGTGTCATCCATGGTAGTAGCTACTTTTATAACTATGGTTATTTACTGAAAGAATTCGAGTGGAAGACGTACTGAGGTTAGAAAGATAGAGGCTGTCAAATAGGAAATTTGAAGAGATTAGCAAACGGTTCTCTGGAAACAAAAATGGCTCCCTAGCTACGAGTTACATCATCACTAACAGCGTCTATTCAGTCCCTTTCGGGAGGACACCATTTGTACGACTGTCATTTTGACCGACCTAGTAAACAAAGGTGATTCAGTCACATCTAGCCAGGTTAGGTTAGGTTTAGTTATCAAACTGTTAGGTCGTCCTAAAGGATACCACCCGTCTCTTCTGAACAATAGATCCCTTCATCTGGTAGACGGACGCGAAATGGACTGTTTTTTGCACGGTCGTCAAATGGACAGTCGCGAAATGGACGTAACCTCCTTATTCGAACACAACAATGCCAAACAGTTAGTATAGATTGTTTGTTGCTTTCTATGCGTTCACGGTTTTTGGTTCTTGATTTTGACTCTTATTTTAGCTTGTTGCTCCTCCCATCAGTGGGCGTGACCTGTTATGGCCTTCAGCGAAACACAAACCTTCAATGAAGGTTAGTCTATTAGAGGCACTTATCCCTCAGCCAATAGTATCATTCTGTGTTTAGTATTGTTATGAGTTCTATTTATAGTTCTATTTATTTCTTGTTAACTGAACGGGCATAATCTGGCGACACTGAAATTTGATCAACAGCTGATTCTGAAGTTGAGGAAAAATATGAATTAGAATAATTTCATTGTGAATTATTTGAATCATTATTCAACTATCTTAATATTATTATATTCTTAATAGATTTTATTAATTTTGAAGGTTTTTAACACCTACGACCTAATTTGCAGTTCCATGTTCTGGTACAATAAACAAAACCTATAAAATGTAACTTAATGGGAGTTAGTGAGATTTAATTCTCAGTGAATGGGCGGTTAAATATATCTTACGCCAGTTAGCCTAATCGGTGGTATCACTTGTAATTGTCCTTTGTGCAACCAAATTCTCTCCATTAAGTTTAATTTCCATAGAATTCTATGGGCATTAAATTTAATTGGCTTTCGTGCAACCGGCCGTTACTAACACACACACACTTATCACAATAAACCCAATAAGAGAAAAATAGATCAATAAATATTAAGCTAATACTGATTTTTGGTAACTATGTACAAAAATTAATAACTAATTAATTGTAGGCCAATCGATAATCACAAAAGTTTAATAAACTGTTCAAAGAAGTAGAAAGAAATGTCAAAAAGAACAGTTAAACACTTACAAAACCCAGTCTGAAACGGTATTTAATAATTTCAAATAAAATCGCTTGATATGTGTAAGCACAATGTCTTTATACTGTCAATAAGCCACATGGATAGTATACACTTGTCTTTACTGGTCCACTGGATTCCAACTGCTTTGGATCGTATTCTGTCATTTCATGCACGGGAGTTGTAATCGCTGCCAATCAACTGCATTGGATTCGTATTCTGTCACTCAGTCTTTCATGCGAGCTCGAACCTTGAAGAGATCAAACTACCAACTGAACTTCCAACCCGGACTTCTTATATAGAATGTTTCAAGGTAATCACATAAGTACTGGAAGCCGCCAGTATGCTTCAAGAAGGCCGTGGAAGTTCATCAAGTATAGTAGAACCAAATCCAGAACTTTCTGCAAGATTCTCGATTGAGGGCAAGAGTGCGAGAGACGCAGATATGACAGATATAAGTGAGGGAGACATCCAAGAATAGCGAGGAAACAAAGTGTCAACTTACAACCGCTTCAAGTCACGTTCATTGATTACTAGAAGCAATGCTCTCAGACGAGTGTGTAGCATTTATAGCACTATAATATTAAGCTGTTCTGTACTTCAGTTTAAGTTTTAGATTGATAATGGTGTAACAACCGAAACTAGCATCTCAAGGTTTTCAATAAATGTGGTTGTGACAATTTCAAGTCGTATTATTCATTATCAAAGTCTTAAATTCCACACAATTTCTATTTTTTCAAAAACAAAATAATTTTTCAGAGTCAAAGTATGAACGACTCATTTTTTTAACAAAACATTCTGTTTGGCTCAATCGATAGGAACCACACGTTGAACTCTCACAACATACTTTCTTTGTAAAATATTCTTTCCAATTGATGCCTTAGAGCGTTTCAGTGTTTACCAATAGATAATAAATTTTAAACGTGAAGAAAGACCGCAAACGAGACAAAATCCAGATTTATGTGGGCTATGTTTATAAAAATTTTGTTTACACTTCAATTCTAATCTGTTAATAGACAAATCTGAGGGATCGTATCGTTTTCCCCAGCATATAGAGTGTGATTAGTAGATCTAAAGAGACTTTTATCTGAGTGCGCTCCAAATAAACTCTTGAGACGTAATAAGGAACTATTTAAAATCATGAGTGTCCCTTGGTATCAAGCGATATCCTAATCATTTTGTTTGAAGGATAACGTTATTTATAGATCTATATTATCTTTTATGATAATGAATGATGCTCAGAGCACTTGAAAATTATATCAATCCTAAATCGTAAGGCGACACTTCAATTGGGTAAACTTCATGCCTATTGGTTTTTCATCTCTTCTGCATAAACATGAACTATAGACTGTCCTGACTTTTTCCTTATTTCCTTATTTGGCGCTATGATGAGTTAACGCTATTTTTTTCGAATTGCCCGCTTTGGGGTACGTTTAATCAATTATTTCTTCATGGATGAAGTACAGTTCTCCTTCATTCTCTCTGTTGTAGTCTTTCCTCTCTCCTCTGATACTACAGTACCTCTTCTAGCTTTAGGATGTTCCTGGAATCTTTTATGTTCATATTTCAGAATCCGGTATTATTATTTTATTAGAGAATCCGGTGATATTATTTTATTAATATAGTAGGCTACTATGGATTGTCCGGTACTAGTGATAGGTAATATTAGGAAAAGAGAGTCAGTTACCACAAGGTGCCTCGCTATTTGTCAATAAAGTCTACAAAACAAAATGTATAAAAGCAATGCCACTGAAGACGAGTTTTCCCATTCTTATTTGTGGAAATAATTTTCTTAGTTTTTGAATGTAAAATATAAAAAGCTTTTGTTGATACATTAGGCCAGGGGTTCTCAAACTGTGGTACGCGGGGCAGGTTGATGAAAAATTAAACCATTTTTACTTGTTTCCGTTTCGTAATCACACAAGTTTATAATTTAATAATGAAATCTAACTGAATACTGTCTTGTGTAGTAAAGTTACTTGGAATCAAGAGGTGCAATAGATTTGTCTCACTATTTCTGACCTTAAAACTCAAATTGATCATCATCTCAGCTTATTGAAGACCAGTATAAGAGAATACTTTCCACCTGCAGACAAAAAGTTGTACTGGATCTGTGAAACCTTCGTTTAATGCTATTGAAACGGAGCAACCTGACAACATAGCAGAAGGAACAACTGATTGAACTATCATGTGATCCAACGTTAGAAAATAAATTTGAGTGCTATGTTGTTAGATTTTTGGATCGGTGTTGGAAAGGAGTACCAAGAACTTTCAAATACTAAAGATTCTATTGGGTTTTCAACTACATACCTATGTGAAAGAGGGTTTTCGAGCTTAACATATCTGAAAAGTAAGTACAGAAACAAGCTTAATGTTGAGGACGATTCAAGGTTGTACTTAACAAAACTCGAGTCGAACATTGAGGAACTATGTAAAAAGAAGCAAGCTCATCCTTCACATTAATTTTTTGTAATGCGTTTCAAATATATTTTCAAATACATTGTGTTTTTCATGAAACAGTGGTTTTAATTCCCCCCCCCACGCAACACACCCCTCCATGATAACAAGGGGGCACACTGAACTTTAACTTTTTATCAAGGGTTACAGTATTTGAAAAAGATTGAGAACCCCTGCTGTCAAGCAGCAAGAGGAATATTGATCTCAGTAGAGATATTGATTCCATAACAGGAATTATAAGATGGAGGTTCTTGAGGATTAATTTTTGAAAAAGGTTCTCTTTCAGTGGATAAGAAGAGGATGACAGAATATAATAGAAGCTGGAGGTGAATAAAAGAAGTGGATAATGGAAGAAGAGGAGTCACATGTGTGAAAGGGCTTAGAAGTTGACAGTCTACACACATTGTCTATCCCACTCGTTCTTTTTTTTCACTTCCACTTATGTTGTATGTTGACCTTCCTCCCACTTCACAAACGTTTATTTCTCCACACATGTTTTTCGTCTTTCTATCTCTACTATTTTTCAATCCTAGTTCTACTCCGTATGATCCCTCAATCTGCATTTGAACAGAGTGTTTTAGAAGAAATATGCCTATTCCTCGCATAAAAATAATGAAAAAAGTTGATACAAGCATAGGCTCGTAATCGCCTCGTTGCAGAAAAAAATGGCCAACGTTGACAGCTATCGTGCTCAATCAAAAATATACAGAACCTCCATTTGCAAGTCCAGACAAATTAGACGTTTTGTGGACAAAAATTGACACAAAGCTGGATTTTTTTTAATCCACTCTAGGCATCCCAGAAAAGATTCCTCGAAAAGGTTGCGAATAAATCTGGCTTGCATAACTTTTGGGAGACAAAAAACCCCCAAATTTGGCAATTTTTTCAGTTTTCCACGTGAAACTTTACTGCGTGGAAAACATTGTTCTATTTGAAATTGAATAATATGCAATTCTACGTCGATTGATGTATAACAATAGCAAATCAGATCAGTTGTTCACTCACAATCAATTTTCAAAAACCAGGTATTTTCCTACCCTTTGTGAAAAATGAGGAGTCACCTCCATGTTTCGATGCACTTATCTTGTAAATGCTTACTCCATCACATAAAAGTTATAGGAAAGAAGTTTTAGATCGGGGAGGGGGATCTACCGTTGGGGACGATAAGGGGCCCTCTTCACCCCCTGACCACATTTTGGAGATCCAAAGTTCAAATTCAGACTCAGCGACTAAAAATGTTGAGAAGAGAACAACTAAATGCTTCTCCTGATATCGCGGTTACTGTCCTAATAGGTATTTTGCAAATCTTTGTTGCAAAATTTTCAAATTGAGGACTTTTCTGGAAGTAAATTCAATGATCTAAACTTCTTTCCTATAACTTTTGTTTTGGAGTGAGCAAGATAAATGCATAAGAACATTGAGGTGACTCTTTTTCACAAAGAAGGGTAAAACTACCTGATTTTTGAAAATTGATTGTGAATGAACAACTGAACGGATTTGGTACTTTTATCATCAATCGACGTATTTCTTATTAAAATAGAATTATCTGAAAGGAGGCCAGTTGCAATTGATTCAGATAATAGAGTTCTACTGTATTTTTAGCAAAATGGCGGATAGTGGTGAAACTAATAGAGAAAATTGTATTCTTGGATTTCTTGTTCCATAACGATCTACATTGTTAATATTAATTTTTTGTTGTAAATTTAACGACTTACAGTCAGTTTTAATTTAACTGACAAGTTTAAGCCAAATTTAAATGACTACAAGTCGTTAAATTTACAACAAAAGGGAAAATTGTTTTCCCCGGAACCATTTCTTGTTTTTCCTGGCATGTTTAATACAGTGGTGGTACTTGGACTACGCTTTCATGTGACATTTTGTTGTAAATATTTAAATAATGGAAGGCTCTTACATTTGGGAAAATTATGAGAGGGAATTGACGTTTTTTCACTGAATATTCCTTGTATTTATGATGATTTGGGAATATGATTTTACAGGATAATTTGATGTAGCAGTATGGTGTAATCAATACCAGCGGTTTTATGAACGAATTTTCAATTGGATAACCTCAAATAAGCATTTTCAACTCAATTTCAAACCAATTTTCCACAAATTTTTGGAATAGCAATAATATGATGAAGAGAGTGATAGGCATCTGTTATTTGTGACGGCATACCGAAACGTTCCATGGCGATGGGTGCTTGCATATTCTTGAAGGGTGTCATATTATTATGATGGTAGGAGTCCCGAGAAGCGCTCCCGCTGGGAAATTTTCCCTCCAACATTCTCTCTCTGTCTCTCTTTATCACTCTCTTTATTGTGGCGTCCCCAGTTATGCATCCAGCCCGTCGTTCCTGGTCATGGAGTGCGTGACTTGTATCCCACCCTAAGCCTACACGACTTGAAACCATCCTCTCCCACCCAATCCTGCTCTACCCACCTCCCATCATCACTATCCAGCAGTAGTTTCATTGCCTCATCTTATAGCACATCATATCGTTGTTATTCAAAGGCATGTAGCATGTACTGTGCGAACATCAACTCCAAAAGTGAATTACTCCGAGAAACAGAAAGAGTTTCCTATCTTCTTTCCTGTTTTTGGCACCATTGATTACTACATCACTCGCTCACCACATCATTGTAACAGGAGTGAGTTCCTCTGCAGAAATCGAAAAAAAAAAACTAAATTGAAACAAAGGAAGCTTTATTAGATCAATTTCTTGCTGACAATGATCAATTTTCGTTTGCGTATATGGCAAAATTTTTCCGTCACGCTGATTTTCTGCCCAACAAATTGGCTTACTTTCTTCATGTACAGGCGGAGGAGATTAAAGGAATACAATGGAAGATTATTTCCTTGATTTGTTGTTCCGTGACGAACTGCGTTGTCAATATTAACTTGTTAAGTGAATTCAACGACTTGCAGTCAAATGTTTATTAAGAATAAGTAGTATTTTACTTACTCTGTAGGCCGAACGTTTTCGAATCGTGGAGATTCATTCTTAAAGGCAGGCATCCTTCTTGATCGTCGATGTCAGTTTTTTGGTTTGAAGAATTGTGGTTTTTGTATAATGTGATCAAAAAGTTTGTGATTTAAAGTTTAGTTTTTCATTGAGGATGCTTTTTTTATTGTGTGTGGTGTGCTTCATTTCAAATTGTTTCAAGGTTTTCGTGTCCTTTAGATTTTATATGTGGAATGTAGAATGTTATATGGAGGAGATTATTATTTTCTCTGTCTAAACACAGAGGTGTTTACTCAAATACAAAAATAAATTACAATAAATAATATATAATATATTCAATATTACATTTGTAGAATTCCACTACAGAAACTATGTGTCGGGATGCAAATATAAGTCTAGCAAAGAAGATTAATAAGAGTAGAAACCATTGATTAAACTCATTTCACTATAGTATACTGGTATGCTGCCCAATTCAATTGAATCTGGATTTATGACATACTTCATTGACAATTGAATCTTTCTTATTCTTCTTTGGTTACTCCTCCTTCTCCTTTTCTATCTCCTCCTCCAGCTGCTCCTCCAACCACTCCTCCTCTTCCTCCTCCGTCTTCCCCCTTCTCCTCATCCTTCTTCTTCTCCTTCTCCTCCTCTTCCTTCTCCTCCTCTTCCAATCCCTTATTCTCGAATGCTAGAGTTTCGTCAACGGAGGACAGCATTTAAACATGTACATCTCAGATATGAGTTTTCTCTCACGGAGAAAAGTTTATTTTCTGTTATAATCAATCTTTTTTTTTGTTAGAGTTCCGCGGGAATCACTGGATAAATAAAAAATCTATTCAAACTTGAGGGAAATTCCGTGTTCAGAATGTACATGAGTTGACTGTCACTGAAGTTGCTTCCTCTTTATTGTGTTTCTTTATCACACCCGATTCTTAGGACGCCGCACATCACGTCATGTATGTCGAAGTGAAGGAAAACGTAACCTTTTTGAACTCTCCATGAGCTGGAGCTCTAGTATCGTCTTTCATCAGACATTTTTCTTTGCCACAAGCTCATAGTCTAGGCTAGGCTGCGTCGACACTCTTGTCAGTTTGCTTAGAAATTTGCTGTGTAGTTATGAAGAGGGGTTTTTAGTGTGTGTGGATGGGGGGGGGGGGGAGCGTTTGTCGTCGTTTTTTGAAAAGGGTGAGGGGGAAGGGATTGTAGAATAGGAAACCGGAACTGAATGTCAAGAGCAGTTGTCACCCCGGCTTCGTTTATTACTCTCGGCTCTTGTAGCAGATTCTGACCTGTCAACCAGCTGTCTTGTCTTTAATACGACGATATTTTGATGTTGACATTCTATTACCCGAGAGAGCCCTCATAAAATACTTTCGGATGATGTAAATGTCAGGCATATTTCTTCCTGAGCCTAATAAAAATTCTCCTACGAAATATGATAAAAACATACATTGCGATTGCTTATTCTTTTTGATATTGTACGAACGTCATTCAATCTTCTTTGCAGTAGTGATAGTGGTGTTGTAGATATCCATAACTTATATTATTGCTAGTTCTAGTTGCAACCACATTAATTTTATTATGAATTTAATAATAATTTTATTATTCTGTTTCATCCCTCAATCAAATTCTGGGGTTTAAGATAAGATAAGAGATTTCACATCAATGAGGCTCTATGACACTATTATACTACCTGACCAGTGTACATTTTAGTTCTTATTTTAGGAGGCCAATTCAAAGTTATACAGGGCTGTGTATCTTAATAGCTGAATATGCTGATTCAGCGTTGAACATTTTTTTATATTATGTCTTCGAAACTGGTTAAGGAGTATAAAACAAGTCAGATCAATAATTATGCAAGATACAATGTTATACACTAGGTACCATAACTACTATATCAATTAGTTGAGGTGAAGCTTAATTTTGATGTGGAATGAACTCTTGTACACTATAAAAAACTTTATCAACTAAATATTTGTTCAATATTGTTTTTAAACATTTCTATATTTTCAAGACTTTAAGAACTGTGGTAGCTTGTTGTAGAGTTTCCTACCAATGTAACTAGGTTTTTGTTCGCATAAGCTAACGCTACTATTGTGACACCAAGTGATAATCTCCTCGCCTTCTTATATTAAACACGTTTACGTGAAGATTGTGGCTTATATCACTCTTTTTTACATATAAAGATAAAGTAGCTTCATACACTAATAAGCAAGGTACAGTTAGGAGACCAAGTATTTTTTTTTTTTTTAGTGGCGAAGGTGATATTGTGGAAGATATCCATAATGAATAATAAGACTCTAAGTTGTCCCAACCACATTTATTGAAAACCGTGAGATACTAGTTTCGGTTTTTCACCGAATTATCGGTTTCGGTTGTTTACCCATTATCAATCTCGAAAACACACAAAACTAACACACTAAAACTAAAGTACAGAGTACAGAGTACTATTGACTGAGGGTGAAAGTGGCTCTCATAGTATGACCTTCATTGAAGGTCTGTGTTTGGCTGAAGGCCCTAACAAGTCACGCACTCTGGTGGGAGGAGCAACCAGGAATAATCAGTGTCAAAATCAGGAACCAAAAGTAAAAAGCAAGAACAATGCACAAGTAGGCTAGAATTAAACAATTGAAATAAAAAAATGAAGCTAAATGAAATACAAAGTCGACCGAGAAAAACAAGAGAGTACCGTTATTTATGTAGGCCACAATTATGATAAAACCAAGATAGTTGTATTGAATTGTTTGAAATAAATTTGATCATTTAAACTAGTATTGAAATCGTTTTTTACCAACCTAGTTATCTCCAAAGCTTCTGAAGTGTTCGGTTGTCTGCCTTTGCCAATTAAGTGCAGAAATTCAACGTCTTCTTCAGCCTTGAACTTGTGTCCATCAGTAATGAGATGCTCTGCAAAATTTAAGTCTCCTTTTTGGGTTTTCCAATCGTTGATATTTTAATTTATTCTATTATCAATTCTATCTTTACTACACCTGAACAAGCTCTTTAAAATAGATTTTGCTTGAAAAGCTTCTTCAAAACCGTTCTTTTTCAATTCTTCTCTTAATTTATCAGGTACTGAGCCAAGATAAGGTATCATTAACCTTTCTCCAGTATCAGTTACAGCAATGCTAGCACTGATTGGAGCTGGGTTGACTTTTAGTGTTACAGCTACTCGCTGGCTAGTCACTTCGTGAACTAGACTTATAGCCGCTAAGTATGACTTATCCAAGTCTTTCTTTGATAAGAAACGTTCTTAAATACGGCCCTAAAACTGCAAACTGTTAATAACAATTTCTTGTGAATGCCTTCTATATGAATGACTACTAACGTTTTGGACGAAAACTGAAGAATGATACATGTCAAGTGGACAAAGTCCTCAACTTTGGTGTCACATGTTTAAATCGTTCATGCACATCGGACAAAAATTACCACCTTGTTTGTAAACCTTATGATAACAATATAATTTATTTGAAAAATGTACATAAGTATGAGAAAAACTATTAATTATAATAGTGCAATGAGAAAAATATGATAAAATACTCACCTAATCTAGAAAGAAACATTTTTTGATACGAATGAACTATTGATAAATACAGGGATATTAATTAATTACTCATGTAATATAGGGATAGATTGATTAATTTATGATGTTATTGGTTGACTTGTCATTGATAATTAGCAATTTGTAATTATTGATTAGGTTCAAGAGTTAAATAGATTGCTAGATGTTTCTGATCACAAAATTATGATTTCCTCAAGTTTTGTGCTAACTGCAAAACTAATGAAAATTTTTAATTGCAAAGTCTACTCATAATTTTTGTAGTTGAAACCTGAACTTCATTAACAGAAATTCTGAACCTGAACAGAAACTCTCGATTTTTGAAAGTTTTTGTAGCTACGGCAATTAATCGGTAGACGTTTCCGTAAACAGGCGTCTTGAGGCGACTTTTGGGACAAAAGACAAACGGGTTGAAAAGCACTGCCGGAACTGGCAGCGTAACTGAAAGGAAGGAAAAAGGCGGGCACCGTACGGAAATTAGGAGCGGAAAGAAGAACGAGAAACGTTGTGGAAAGGGGAACGTAAAACGTGCACTTTCCCCCGGGAATCGCCCTGAAAAGGATGCAGAAAAACGGACACAAGTTGAGGGGCGTTGAAAGGAGTGACAGGGGAAGTGAGAGGGAACCGCGTCAAATAATCAGAAAGAATTTTGTTCGATGAGGGGGAAACATCCAAAGAAGGATTTCGACCTGACCGTACAAAACAGGTAGAGAAACGCCGAACGTAGAGGTGAAGTTTAAAAGGAATCGTTCGAATAACAGGAAGGACAAAATTTGAAAGGGTCCAAAGCTGGTTGAAAAGATGTGATGGTGTGAGGGGGCTTTGCATTAGTCGCTAGAACGAACTGGTGACAGAGACAGGGACCTGCCTATTTACCCCAGGGGACAACATTTGCAAAATGTACTGTGAATCCCAGCAGAAACGTCATCTCCTATCAGGTAACACAATCAGAATTTATAGTGGAGAAATTGAAATTCTATGTTTGAATCCAGTCTAATTGAAATGTCGAATAAAGACACAGCCAGAAGCGTTTTCCACATCGTTTGCTGATTGGAATATATCTGAAATGAAGACAGCTGAACTGAGACCTAAACTTCAAAGAGTAAATTCTATTCTGGATGGAGAATGATTTTTAATCTTTATTTGTCAAGTAATCTATCCGGAACAGGAATGAATATGTTAGACCTTGTTTTGGTATACAGTCAGGGTGACCAGACCTCCAGACGAAGCCGGACATGTCCGTCCGGCAGTCCTCCCGGCTTTCGTGAAATATGATAAATGATATGTTGGCAGGACTGCTAAGAGCATAGCGACTACTGCACCAGCAGTGCAGTTCAGTTCTAATAGCAGTTTCTACTATCTTATTTTACAATTCTTGTACTTTAATTCAATTTTTCAACTCGTTTCTATAAAAAATTATTGAAAATTATTAACTAGGCTACTTATTTTTTATCCAGCATTTTTGACAAATGTCTGGCTTTTTTTTTTAAATGTCCTCCTTTTTGCAATTTCACAAACTTTCATGAGGATAATGGATGAACATGTTGTCAATTAATATTATTTATAATTACTGTATTGACAACTGTAAAGATGAACTAAGAAATGTGTATTTCGCTTTTGTCCAATCTGTAATAACAGTGGGAATTCTAGCTTATGGAGGTGCATATAAATCAAACCTGAATCCTTTGGTAATTACACAGAAACGTATTATTAAAACAGCTCTGAAGTAACCCATTCGCACCCCAACAAACGAAATATATGATCAGTTCAATGTTCTTGACATTCGGCAATTATATGTCAGAAGCATACTCCTTTACATAATTATATAAAAACAGCGGTAGTATGTTCAAAAGAGTAGCACTCAGCTATTCAACACAGTCTGCAGATTCATTAGGAATAGAACTTCCAAGGCTCATTAAAAATCACCAACAACTAACGCTTATTATATTGCAAAAATTTCTATACAGAAATATTCCACCTATCCTTCGAAATGTTGATGACTGTTCGCTTCACATTTATAAGAAATACATTGAAATGTGGGTGAAGGAGAGTGGAAGGGAAAATGTAGAACACATAATTCATTCTATTTACCATTGATGAAATCAGCTGCCGATCCAGATGCTTTTATAGTCTTAAAAAAAGCACATAACTCTGTTATATTGAACAATATCGTATTTTTTAATCTCAATAATCATTTATTTTATAAAAATATTTTGACATTTTTATTCAGCGAAATAGAAATGTTTATACATATATAGTTTATATGTATATTTATACATTATATCGTATTACTCCCATGTCAAGTGTTACTCTCTCATCAAGTTTTCGTTGTGTGAATCCAATACACTTTAAAACATTATCGAGTACTATCCTTTCATTATTCACTCAATTTCCAACTACAGCTCTTACTATTTATTACTTTTCAATTTTTTGAAATTTAGCTTTTTTTTATTGACTATTGATAGTTGGAAGCTCAACTATTGAACTTTTAAAGAAATGTAATTATTATTCTTTTCTTTTCAATTTTTGAAGTTTAGTTCCTGTTGTAAGAATTTTTCCATTTACTGTTTTATTAGCTATTGGTACAATTTAATAAAAGTTGTACAGACTCCCATCCACACACAGGCTTCGGCCTTCATGGATGAGTTGCATGACTTTATTATTATTATTTCACATGTTAGTTATAAGTTAAAATTCAAGTATGTTGATCTGTGAGAGTTTGAATCCATTTGACTGGGGTTGAGGACCATAATAATAAAGATTCATCATTTGTTAACTATGTGATTAATAAAACACAAACAGCATGATTACTTTGAAACCATAATGGATAGATCATATATTTGAAAGGTATCATTATTATGTGAGAGAATATCATATAGAAGCAAAGAAGAAGTGGTTAAAGCTGGGTTTATTTTCCATCCCTACATTGACAGTATTGTTTGCAAGGAATGTGGTTGGAAATCAAGTGCTACATTAAGTTTGGAACACATTAATTTTATGCATAAGATTAATGAACCAGATTGTAGTGAAGCAAAAAAAGTAAAGGAAAACTATGAATGTTATGAAGTAGCTTATAAGTGTGTTGAGGAAACTGAGAAAATAATGGAGAATTCTTTCAATTGCTGGCCTAAACTTTTACCAAACATTGAAAAAATGGTTGCAGCTGGACTATACTATACAGGATATAAAGATGATACTCAATGTATAAGTTGTGGTGCTATTGTGATTCTGTGATTGGGATGAAGAGGATGATCCATGGTTGGTGCATAGTGAAGCATCTCCTTTTTGTAACTTTTTGTTAATGACAAAAAATAAAAAGGTTTGTTTTACATAATAACATTTTTGTTTCTTATCATTACCTTTTCCTTTAGATAAGATTCATTTAATTCTTATTTTAAATCGTTAATTGAAATGTATTATTGAAGAATATAATAACCACATTAGTCAATTTAAAGTTAGTTATCAATTAATTTTGATTGGGTGAACATTACTATTGATAAGAGAAAATGAGTTTAAAACATCAGACTGCATATGAGCTTCATAAACAAGCTAGAAGAAATTTTCCAACTCATAGTGTAGAAATGAAAGGATTGAATGATCATTGTCAGGCAGACTTTGTTGAGATGATACCATATGCTAAAGACAATAATGGGTATAAATATATATTAACAATGATAATAGTTATTTATCTATTAAGAGCGTGAAGTGTGACTTTTATCGCTCAAGCCAAAACATTTACTGCATGATGCGTAGTGGAGCGCATTAATTTTGCGAGAGTGATAAAGAAGCTTCATGCGTGAATTGCATATAATATTTTTCCTAAAACTGCAGTTCTGGATTCCAACACAATAAAAGCTTGTAGTTTGTAACATCACAGACCATGCGCGGATTTGGTTAGCGTTCGCCATTGTTGAGGTTATGTGAATTTCATGGATTCCATGATCCACCAATGAGAAGACATCAAAATCAAAACAGAAGCGTAAAGAAAACAGCTGGCGAGTGTAAAGTACTTTACTGCTTGTGGAGCAGTAAAGAGGTATTTTACTATTAGTTTTCAGTACATAAAGAACTACTTTATGAGTAGTTGTAGGAAAATTGTTTTTCTAAATATGCATATGCTATTCCATTAAAATCAAAATCTGCATCACACGTGAAATCAGCTCTTGAACCCATATTGAAGAGAAATACTATGAAGAATTTTCAAACAGATGCTGGTAAAGAATGGTTCAATGTATTAATCCAAGAACTTCTTCATAAATATAAAATAAATCATTATACATGTTATTGTGTTCAATTTGATAGTTATGTATCTAATATTGAAAATTTTGAGTACTTATAATTTTGAAATTATGGTGCCACTGATTAACTCAAATTAATATTACTTATTAAATATATTTTCAATTGATACTCAGAATTTTATCAGTCTGTAGTAGCAAGTTGTACTTATTGATTGACAATGACAACCCAACTGGTTAACAGCGAAGATCAAACAAAAGAAATTATACAGCTGAAGAAAAATATTAAATGCAAACATAGATCAATGGTTCATGGCTTAATCCAAACTAAAAAAGATTTAGAGAAATGATTCAAACCAATCATAGAACCACTGAATCAACTAATTGATAGTAAATTGAGTAAAAAGAAAACACCTACAAAAATTGAAAAACAGATAATTGGAAAGATGAACTCATGTATGATGATGATGGGGATTATGAAATGAATAGATCTGATAGAGAAGATAAATGTAAACATGAAGAAGAAGATTATATTTGAATTCTGTTTATTACCCATATGAAAATTATAATCATATTATATAAGAAAAGATTCAGAACCTGTTATTACTGGAGATCTCTTTGTATCAAACTATCCTTGTCGGTTAAGTGGAAGAGGGGGCTTGTATGCCTCAACTTCACCCACAGCACTTTTTGTATTGTAAAGTGCAAAATAAAGACATTTTATCTATCTATCTATTCTATTTACTTTATAGATTGTAATTATCAGAATGATTCTATTAAGACAGGGCTGTTGATGTACATTTAGAATTTGAAACAAAAGATAATATTCCTGCTGAAACTTCAGCTTACTGTTTGTTAATACATGATTGTTTAACGACATACACACCTTTGTCTGGTATGGTAAAAACAGTTTAAAAGAATATGGGCTATCATAAATCCGTCAGTTATAGAAGAATCATTTAACATAGTAGGATGTATGTTTATATGTTGGACTTTCAAGCCTTTAGAGATAATTCTAATAATTTTATAGTGAAAGAATTGAGTATTATCAACAATAGTGGAATTATTTTAACATGTGTTCTTTTTAAAGCACCATATGAAAGAGTATTATTGGATAGTAAGAGAAAAAAGAATCCTATTGGATAGAAAATAACCATCATCATTTATTATGGAATAGTGGAAATGTGAATCTATCATCTTTAAAAGATATAATACTGTCTACAATTACTTCTGAAGGAGTGAATGTGATACAAGTGAAAGGAAGATATTTATTGATTCATTTGATTTGCCTAGAAGTTTAGTAATAAATATTGAAGACTTGGGCTGTCCATCATTAAAACAATTGGTTTATAATTTTACAAGTAAATGCAATTTTCATGATAAAAACAATAGTATTTGTTCTTTGTCTAATGTGTTTAAAATAAAATATTGGGTTGATAATTTTTGCTGTGATGTTTAATGCTGAAGAGAAAATTTTGTATAATAGACCAGCTTTACTGTAAAACGAACTTTAGACTAATTATGAATGTGTGAATTATAAAAGATGAAATACATAAATATATTAGATTGATTTATTTGAACCTCAACTGGATAATAGATATAGAGTCTTACCTTGATTGAAGAGAAGAAGTGATGTTTATAGAAGAAGCAGAAAGAATGAATGATCAATGTGGTGAGTGTTTGTTCTATCACCATCTATTAACATTTTTATGAATCTAGGTGGTAGTTATTCATGAAAAAAACAGATCTTCCTGTTGTAGAAGATTTTTTATGAAAAGATAAAATACCAGCCAATGAAAGTCAAATTTAATTTGCAACATTTCATTTCTTATAAAACTATATTTATGTCATTCATGGAAAAGATTTTATATGAAGAGATAAAATACTAACAAAGGAGAGCTGAATTTAATTATCTTTGATATAATGTTACTCTTAGAATTGAGCTGAATAACCTCTAGGGTCATAGCTTGATAACTGAGGTGTTCAGAAGCCAAACTGACTAGACATAATGTCCTACTATTAGGACAAATAAAAGTTATCAATATTAATTGTTGAGACTGATTGTGCTGTTTTTAGGACAACAATCTCTATCAATAACATAATCAGTAGTATAAAAATGTATGTTCTGTGAAGTATAGCTTATTAATGCACTATTGAGCTAGATAACCTCTAGAGAACATAGCTTCTTCACTATGATTACAATATATAATTATACAATTACATCAAAAAATTGATTTTGTTTTGAGAAAAACTTAATCAGCACAAAATCCTCATCAAACTAGTTTGAAAACATCTGGCAAATAGACTTTGTTCTTTGATAAGGAAGAATCTTTTGACTGGGCTATAGTATAAAAGATGGAAGAACTCAATAGAAAAATCACTTCCAACTCAACCACTGCAAGGGTGAAGTCATCTTTAAACAGAAACCACTTCCACTGGTAAGCATTTTCTTTGATGATAATTTTTAAAACATAAAAATATTGAAAGTATAATTTTTATTAATTTGTAATAAACTCAAAACTTCTTTTACAAATGCACTTTTTTCTCTCAGAACAATATATTAGTTCAATTTTGGTTTATTGATTGATCCGACTTTTTATTCTATTGAGTTCTTCAAAAGATAGAATCATATTATGTTTGAAAATAAAATTTATAGTTGTTTGTTAATTTTGAGAACATTTCAATTATTATTTCCATTTTGCTTTTGTTTGATTATCTGATAAAATATTTAATTGAATGAACTTTTTAATACTAATATGATAATTTATTCTTATTCTCATTTTGCTTTTTATCTGATAAAATATTTAATTGAATGAACTTTTTAATACTAATATGATAATTTATTCTCATTCTCAGTCTTACTTTCATCACCATTCTCCTTCTTCCATTGAGTTCTTCAAAAGATAGAATCATGGTATTATTTAGAATAATATTTGAAGTTATTTGATAAAATATTGAATTGAATGAGTATTTTCATACTAATATAATAATTATTTTTATTTTTTATTTTCAGTTTTTCTCTCATCACAGTTCTCCTTCTTCCATTGAGTTCTTCAAAAGATAGAATCATATTATTTTTTTAAATAATATTTAAAGTTATTTGATAAAATATTGAATTAAATGAAAATTTTCATTCTAATATAATAATTATTTTTATTTTCAGTTTTTTCTCTCAACTCAGTTCTCCTTCTTCTATATCAATGGATCTTCCACAAATCTACAAACCACAACAACAGATCTGTCAAATAGCTCTATCAACTTCAACAACAGATCTACAAAATATCTCTACCAACCACAACAACAGATCTACCAAATAGCTCCAACAACCACAGCAGCCGCATAGTAAATTTTACTATTCATTCTACATAGTAAGTAGATATTACATAATCTGATAATGAGTATTTTTACAAAATTAACTGAATTTGCTTATTATGCTTTAAAAGGTACTAGTAAATCTGCAGGCTATGATTTGTCTAGTCCTATAGAAAGAGTAATAAAACCAGGGGAGAGGATAAGAATATTAACAGATTTAAAAGTAAATTGTCCTGCAGGATCATATCCTAAAATATAATCTCGGTTAGGATTAGCTTTTATTCATGGAGTTATTAGTATTAGAGGAGTGATAGATCCCGACTATCAGGGTAACATTACATTTATTCTAATCAATCTAGGTGAAGAAAACTATACAATAAGAAAAGGGGAAAGGATAGCACAATTAATATTTATCAAAATAGAACAAGCTATAGATGAGAATGCTATGATTAAAAGAATAAAAAGAGGAGATAGGGGGTTTGGATCTAGTAGTAATGATGAATCTACTAACTCACCATAAAGTTCAATAGTATGGTTTGTAGAAAATGAATAGCAATTTATATTATATGAATCAGTCTTTGTTTAAATATATCTCCTTCCTCAACATATTCTAATACCAGATCTCCTTCTTTTGTTTTTAGATGGAATACACTGTTCTATCAGTTTTTGAACTATTATTCAAAAGTGGTATTAGTTCAATATTACTCTGGAACCAATTTAGTGTTTTTTTCATAGAAGAATGTAAAAAGAATTCTTTAGTTTCTGATTTAACCAGATTTAATAAATGTATACAGCAAGGGTTTGAATCCTCCTTCAACGGTCAATAGAATGATACAAGCTTCTGAAAAAAATCTGACTTTTGAGGAACTTGAAGAAAATGTTTCTACAGGTTTTGCTGAAAAAACTTTAAAATTTAAAATGAGTGAAAAAAGATATACCAAAGAGGATTTGAATATTTTTGAAAAATTTGCAAATAATTTTTCAAAAGAAAATAATGATGCTATAGAATCCGATAGTAATGATGAATGTAATAAAATCTCACAACAAATATTGAAAGTAATGCTGATGATGAATTAGATAATTTGTTTGAGCAAGTATCAGCTGGATCAATGAATAAAAACCAAAATTCTGTGAATATTATTCAAATTTTTATGAAAAAAGATCAATCAGAACAAGAAATATTATCCACTGGAGAAGAACAAATAACTTCAGGGGTATTGATAAAAGTTGAAATAAGTGATATTAAAGACTTGAAAAATGTAAAAGAAAATGATAGATAGCGTATGGTTTGCAGAAATTCAATAATGATAGCAAAAAATCATAATGATCAATGTTACAAGAAGATCTGTGAAGGTTTAAATATTTTTTTTAAAAATTTTGTTAGAAAACTCAATATTATAAAAAAAACTATAAAAGTTTAATTAAACTCAACCCCCTGTTTTTCTTTTATAGAATGACATGATAAAAAATGGACACTAGACAATATGGATGATCAAAAAGAGATAGATTAAATGTTTGTATAGATACATTCTATGAATTAGAAATAGCTATTGGTAATATTTTAAAAACATATTATTACAGAAATGAGAAATTTGAAGATTTATGTAAATTATTTGAATCAATTAAATCAAAAATCATAGAACTCTCTACTGAATTATTAATTACTCACAAAAATATCAAATTAAATTTACTTATTTGTAGAATTTTGGTTGATGTTGTGGAACTCCATAATAAAAGAATAAAACACTTAAATGTTATCAATTCCACTTCTTTATCACTACAGCACTGGACCGCGGTTTCGCGGCTACTGTACTGTTGAAAATGTGACTGGTGAAGCCACGAAACCGCGGTCCAGTGCTGTAGTGATAAAGAAGTGGAATTGACAACATTTAAGTGTTTTATTCTTTTAAATTTACTTGTTGAATGTACATACAATAAGAAGATTGGTTATAAGAATGAGCTTCAAGATAATCATTTAAAACTGAACACATAAATCACAATTGTCTAAGATTATTAGAAAAGCATTTAAAAAAATATATCAAGAAGAATCAGATCATGAGGGTCAAAAATCTTGATGGTCCTTATTTAAGATTGATGGTGTGTTGATAAGAATAAGCAAATATAAACCATTAAGAGGAAAACCATTTATACAACTTCCTACAAGATTAAGGAATAAAAAAGCTATCATAAACTGTCAAAATGTTGATAATAAATGTTTTATGTGAAGTCTACTTTCATATTATGTTAAGAATAATCCTCAGAGGATTTCAAATCATTATCATCGGTTGTTGAATAAATTTAATTTTAAAAATATTAATTTCCCAACATCAATTCAAGAAATAAAAACTTGTGAAAAAACAATCCATCTGTATCTATTAATGTTTATAGTATAGATGGGAACAATACAATTTACCCATTGAGAATTTGTGAAACTGAGAGAATCAAACATTCAGATTTATTATTAATTGTAAAGAATGCTATCATTACTGTCAAATGAAAGATCTAGCAAAACTTGCAGTAAAACAAATATCAACACATACAGCAAAAATTTTGCCCATTTTAGAGGTATTAATAAACATTCAAATATGATTAAACATAAAGAATTATGTGCAAAAAAAGCAGTATTGAGGATAATAATGCCAAATACTGATCATAATAATAAATCAATTCTCAAATTTAAAAATTATCATAATCAATTCTCTGTTCCAATTGTAGCATATGCAGATTTTGAATGTATGCTAATTCCATATTCAACATGTTCACCTTCAAATCTTTAAAGTTTTACTAAGAAAACTCAATATCATCAACTATTCAGTTTTTGCTGTTATTTAGTTTTAGACAAAAATGTACCAGAAAAAATAAAATCAAAGCTACCATCAGAACTATATATATTCAGAGGAGAAAATGCTGCAGCACATTTTATTGAATATTTATCTAATTTAGCTAATCTAATTGGAGAATTAATAAATGAAAAAACTGATATGGTTTTCACTCGAGAAAATGAAATAGATTTCAATTCACAAAAATACTGTGAAATGTGTCAATGTGAATTCTCTATGATTATCAAAAAAGTTTGTGATCATTGTCATATAACTGGAAAATATCGAGCTGCTCTTTGTTCTAAATGTAATTTTAAAAGAAGAGAACTAAACAATCTTCCAATATATCTTCATAACAGTTCAAATTATGATTCTCATTTCATTATATGTGAACTAGGTTATATAAAAGGAACATTAGGATTATTCCTAATACAAGTGAAAAATATATATAACTCTCAAATTCATTGATACATTTAAATTTTTAAGCTCTTCATTAGATACATTGCTGGAAAATTTATCAAAGAATGATTTTTTCATATTAAAAAACATTTTCCTCATATAGATATTGAATTAATCAATAGAAAGGAGTTTTTCCTTATGAATATATTGATTGTATTGATAAATTATCTGAAAACAAACTACCACCATACAATAAATTTTATAGCAGATTGAATGATGAAAATATAAAATTCAAAGATTATATTCATGCTCATGATATGTGGGATGAATTCAATATAAAATCTTTAGGAGAATTTAGTGATAATTTACTTGAAATTAGATGTTTTGCTTCTAGCAGATGTATTTGAAAACTTGAGAAAAATTTGGCTTGAATCTTATAACCTTGATTGTGCACATTATATAACAGTCCCAGGATTTTCATTTGATGCAATGCTTGCTTACACAAAAATAGAACTTGAATTATTAACAGACTATGAAATGTATTTGTTTTTAGAAGAAGGTATTTGTGGAGGGATTTCTGTATGTAATAAGCATCATGCAATTGCAAATAACCCTTTGATTGAAAAATCTTATGATTTGTCTAAGGGAACATCTTATATCGTTTATCTTGATGCTAATAATCTTTATGGTTGGGCACTATCTAATATCATGCCTCAATCAAATTTTGAATGGCTAAATGAGAATGAAATAGCAAACTTTCATGTTCTTTCAATTCTAGATGATTCTGATATAGGATACTTTTTAGAGATTGATGTTGCTTATCCTAAATCTTTACATAATGAACATAACTGTCTACCATTTCTTCCTGAAAATAAATGTCCTCCAGGATCTAAACAATCAAAATTATTGTTAACCCTTCAGAAAGAAGTAAAGTACATTTGTCATTATGTAAATTTAAAACAAGCAATAAATAATGGGATACAACTTATAAAAATTCATAGAATATTAAGATTTAGACAATCAAGATGGATGAAACCATATATTACATTCATTACTATTAAAAGAAAACATGCTCAAAACAATTTTGAAAAAGATTTTTATAAACTGTTAAATAATTCAGTTTTGGGAAAATGTATGGAGGATGTATGTAAAAGAATGAATATGAAACTAGTTTCTTGTTTGAATAAATTACAAAAGCTTATTAACAAACCATCTTTCAAAAATAGAATAATTTATTCAGAAAATCTTTGTACTGTACAATTACAAAAAGAACAAATAATGCTTAATAAACTGATCTATGTTGGTTTTTCTGTTCTTGAATTGTCTAAAACATTGATGTATGCTTTTCATTATGATATTATGAAGAAATATTATGGATCAAAAATAATACTTCTATACACTGATACAGACTCTTTTTTTATGAGATAAGAACCAAGAATTTTTATGAAGATATCAAGAAATCGTTCCTAGACCATTTTGATTTATCTGATTATCCTTTGAATAATAAACTTCATAATGAGAAGAATAAAAATGTTTTAGGTAAATTCAAGGATGAATGTAATGTAGATCTTATAAAAGAGTTTATTGGATTGTGATCTAAACTATACACATTCAAAATACAATCCTCAAAAGAAGATATTATAAAGAAAAAAGCTAAAGGTATAAAATCAAAAGTTATAGAAAAAACAATTCCATTTGATGATTACTATAATGTTTTAAAAAAATGATCAAGATGAATATAGATCCATGACTGTTTTCAGATCTTATAAACATATGGTTAATACTGTTGAGATAAATAGGAAATCTCTCTGTAATAAAGATAGCAAAAGAATTGTTTTGAATGATAGAGTGAACACTTTGGCTTATGGTCATTATATGCATGAAAATGGTAGTGATGATAATAATGATGATGATTGATTCAATTCTAAATAAAATATTCATTGTACCATTTTCCAGATTGATATGACAAGCAATTATAGTGAAGAAATACTATTGAAAGACTGTTATTTGTTATTACAGAAATGAAAAGCTTTTTAGAATACTCAAATTTATCTTTTAATAATAAAGTGATTTTTGCAAGAAAAATATTTTTAGAAAACTATAGAACAGTTTTTTGATAATCAAAGAGAAAAACCACCCACATTAAAAAAAAACAAAAAGATAAATCTACTCAAACTTGTTTTAATGATGTAGAATTTTTAAATGAATCAAACAAATCAAAATGATTATTTGTTTTTAGATACCTGTAATACTAGAGAAAATGGATGCTTCTGCTTATGGTGAAGGTTCTGCTTCTTCTGTTGTCAAAAGAATTGTAAATTTACTAACAAGAGGACATAATAAGGAGTTAGCAACTTTTCAAGAGTTTATATCAAATGTAAAACATTTTAAATCATGTGTTTGGGTTGATCCTCATTATAGAGGAGATGGTCTGGACACATGTTTTTATACATTTATCAATTTTCTAAAATTTGAATTAAAAAATAAATTGAACAATCCATTAATAGATCATTTACACATATGTACTCCATCATTTGGTTGTACTAAATTCAATAGGAATCAGTATCATCTCATAATCAGACTTATTGCTATTCTAACAAATTTAAGAAGATAAAATCAATTTATAAATGATTTTAAAGAATACTTATGTTCTTAAAAATACTCTACTTGTTTTATATGTTATAAACATATTTATATAAATATTGATTATGTTATTGTGAAATCAGAAAGAAGGACTTTGTTGATGTTAGAATTGAGAGTTGGTGTTGAAAAAATAAAAAAATTAAAATCATTTGACATTTGATTATTTTTATTAGAATACATCCTTTTTCTTTTTTCATAAACATTCCAATACAACAATGTCGACATCAACCCCACAGAATGATCAAAAATGTTTCACAATCTTTGTAGAAGGAAACATTGCTTCTGGGAAATCTATGCTTTTGAATTACTTTAAAAATCAAGAGCAGGATATTACAATATGTGTTGAACCTGTTAATTTATGGAAGGATTTTCATGGACAAAATGAACTAGAATTGTTTTATAAGAATCCAAAAAAAATGGTCTTTTATATTCTAATCTATAATAAAATTAACAACCCTAGACTCTCATATTCAATGTAATGAGAATCCAAGAAAACTGTTAGAAAGATCAATATACAGTGCTAGATATGTTTTTGTTGAACATTTACATCAACAAGGATTTTTGACAAATTTGGAATATGCCATCATTGATGATTGGTTCAAGTGGTTAACATCCAAATGTGCCACATGGTTTACATCCAAATGTAAACTGTGAGGGGACTTGATAATATATTTGAGAACTGACCCTGAAATTGTGTTTGAGAGAGTGAAAGCTTGAGGAAGAAAGGAAGAGTATGCGATAGCACTTCAATATCTTCAATCAATCCATAAATTACATGAAGATTGGTTAGTTGATAAGAGTAGGTTTGAATTTTCTCTTCCTGTACTTGTACTTGATGCAAACAAATCAGAGGAATATGTAATAAAAGAATTCAAAGAAAAACAAGCAGAGTTTTTCCAAACAAATAAAAATAACATTTAGAAAAAATGTTTCAAATAAAGAAAGGTTTTATATTTTTTTAATATTTCATTTCAAACCTTCTACCCTCTATCAACACCAATCTTATGGTGAAATATCAAATGATTATTATAGAAAATATTTTGAATGGAGTTTGTAACAATGGAAAATGAAGCATACAAACCAGACTGTTGAATCTAATAGAAAACATTTTATTTTGAGAATAGCATTACTTGAAGAATTGCAACAAAAAATAAAAAGCATCAATTTGATCAAGTGGATTTGAACTCTCACAGATCAACATACTTGAATTTTTGAATACTGTTGAAACAACTCTAACCACTTGACTAATTAAGCCTAAGTGAGCACTAGGTGTGCACTAGGTCAGTGGCATAGCCAGGATTACATTTTGGGGGGGCTCACCAAGGGGGGGTCTGGGCATTGGCTTAGCCAGGATCAGATTTCGGTGGGGGGGGGGGGGGGGTGGGCTCACCAAGGGTGGTCTGGGGATAGGAGGGTCCAGATTTTTTTTTTTTAATTTAGTGGTGTAAAAAGCTAATCTAGACAACTTGTTGGGCTCTAAAGTTCAAAATAAATTTTTGAAAAATTACTACCCAAGAACCCAGGTGGCCAGGTCTGAAATGATAAAGTTTGATATACCGATATCTGTGACTATTTTGAGTCAAAACCCTTGAATTGGAACTAACCATACTTAACTTATGTACTGAATCTCAAAATGAATACTAATTATTCATATAATTTATGTCATTAGCCTAAAACGCACCCAACCCAAAGTTCATGAAATCAGAATTTTTCATTATAACATACTGATTTTACATGCTTGCATAGAACTTGCATTTATTTGTGTGTTTTCATTTATAAAATCCCGATTTTATGAACTTTGGGTGCATTCAGGCTAGTGGGTTATACCGAATTTTAACTTCAAAACTAAATTTTCCACAAGATGAGTTTATTCAAAAAGGTGATTTATCAATAATTAACAAAGTTATTCCACTTCAAACTTGAAAAATTGTGTTTTATTTAATGTAATAAATACATAATCATGGTAATCACAGTTTCCTAACATGTTTTATTCAATTTCATAGCTCATTTGAAAAATTGTGTTTTATTTAATGTAATAAATACATAATCATGGTAATCACAGTTTCCTAACATGTTTTATTCAATTTCGTAGCTCATTTTAAATCAAAATTATCCATTTGAGTACCTAACAAGTTTCTATAATATAAATACTCATATTATGAGTAAATATTGAGGAAAAATTTGAAAAATGCATTAATCTGACTATAACTGTAGCTATATTCTATTACACAAACAGAGTTTCTGTATTCTGTTCATTATAATACTACAAAACAGAAAGAACCCTTCGGCTTTAATAAGTCCTTATCTATTAGTTATTTGATAATTTTTTATTTCTGAAATTTCGGGGGGGGGGGCCTGGGCCCCATGGGCTCCTCCTGGCTATGCCACTGCACTAGGTGTACACTTTCAAGCCTAAGTGAACACTAGGTGAACACTTAGTGTACACTTTTAAGCCTAAGTGAGAACTAGGTGAGTACCAAGTGTGTACCACATGACTACTAAGAAGTCTTAGAGGAAGGATAGGGGGAAATGAACAACAAATCAGTTGCAGATGTCAAAGTTTTATTTTTTCCACAATATAGAGAGATATTTATTGTTTACAATACAGAGAGAAGATATTTACTATTCCTTAAACAATTGAATCTTGTGAGTTCTCCCAGCAGGATGACTCATAAATTTATATGCTTTCATGTCAACGGTTCCTACAGCAGGGGCGAATTCAAAGGTATTGCTGCTGTATGACTCTTGTAGTATAACCCATATGTGCTCATTCTTGGAATCCAGTGTGACAGCTACCTTTTCACCATATTTTGTAGTGACTCCCTCTGCACTGATCATCTGGTATGTCAGCCCTGGCAGGAGATCCTTAATAGATGCATAGTTTGGTGATTTTTGGGATCCAATTGTGCCATAGATGGCATTAGCAGTGCTGGTGGATACAATATATACTCTAGAACCAGGTCCCCCACCGTGGTCAAATGGATTCAAAATCTCACAGATCAACATACTTCAATTTTTTAAATGCTGCCGAAACAACTCCAACCATTTGACTGAATTGATGCTTTTATAATAGAGCATATAATAAGACTCAAAATATGGATTGAAAACATAATAATAAGTATAGAAAAATGTTTGATTTAGTGAATAGCATCACTTTGAACAAACTATGCTTTGGAGGTGGTATCACTTTGAGCGTGGTATGCTTTGAGAGTGGCATCACTTGGAGCATGGTATGCTTTGAGAGTGGTATCACTTTGAGCATGGTATGCTTTGAGAGTAGTATCACTTTGAGCATGGTATGCTTTGAGAGTGGCATCACTTGGAGCATGGTATGCTTTGAGAGTGGTATCACTTTGAGCATGGTATGCTTTGAGAGTGGTATTGAAATTGAAATTGAAATACTTTATTCTCCAAAATTAACATAACAACAATAATTACATTTGAAAAATACAATATATTGGAGGCTCCTCTTATGGGCACATGCCTGTGAGAGAGGAGCGAGTTGTATAATAGCATTATTACAAACCAACTTTCAATGTTAGAAGCTACAATATACATTGCTAAATAATATAATCAGTTAGTTTTGCTGACATAGTTTATGAGGAGAAGAATAAATAATATAAAAAAAAAACTTAATCTAGAGAGAGGAACTTGTTAAAAGAAATATCCTACAAAAAGGAAAGAAGTGAAGGGCATGGTGAGACCGATGAACATGCCTGATGGTTACCAAGTCAATAACTGTGAAGTTTGCATATTTAACTGTAAAGGAGAAAAACAGCACACTTATACCCACACACTCACACCATCCACACTCACACACCCATTATTTTCATATACTTGTATATAAAATAAGGCACAAATTAGGTTCATTCCTCAGTTACAGTAAGGAGACACTAGAATATCTTCCTGCTCCTCCAGGTTTAGAGAAGAAACCCATCAAGTATCACTTTGAGCATGGTATGCTTTGAGAGTGGTATCACTTTGAGCATGGTATGCTTTGAGAGTGTCATCACTTGGAGCATGGTATGCTTTGAGGGTGGTATCACTTTGAGCATGGTATGCTTTGAGAGTGGGATCACTTGGAGCAGGGTATGCTTTGAGAGTGGTATCACTTCGAGCATGGTATGCTTTGAGAGTGGCATCACTTGGAGCATGGTGTGCTTTGAGAGGGGTATCACTTTGAGCATGGTATGCTTTGAGAGTGGCATCACTTGGAGCATGGTATGCTTTGAGGGTGGTATCACTTTGAGCATGGTATGCTTTGAGAGTGGCATCACTTGGAGCATGGTATGCTTTGAGAGTGGTATCACTTTGAGTGCCAGAACATACATCCTATGTTGATCCATGCTTTTGGGCCAGAACATACATTTCGATACTACTTTTGTTATGTTCAAATTGGTGATTATCTGTCTTTTTGTAAAATGTTTCATGCAATAAAAAAAGAAAAGAACGTGTCAATAATTATTAATAATTAATATTGATTAAAGTGATTGACAGCTTGTCCTTTAACGATGCTTTGGAAAATAATTAAATTGGTTTAATTAGAATTATTATAATAATTCCATGGACTTTGATCAACTCCAAGAGCTTCATGAAACCCACGGAAGAAAATATCACAGTGTGCATGCCGTTATGAGCGCTTGCATTGATTGTAAAATGATTAGTTTAGTACTTACTTCTTCACCTTGAACCACAGGTCTTTGCTGAGTCAAAAAATTAATTAATATAATTATTCTCCAACTTTCATGAGTTGTTTGTTGTTTTACATCCATCTACAATAATGGTATTCATCTCAAATTATAACCGATTTAAGATTTCTAGTAATAGCGAACTATAATTATAATTATTAAACTATAATTAATAATTTTGTACTGTCACAGTTTATTGATAAAAAAGTAAATGCGTATTGCTTTTATTGGTGGGGAGACCCTTACGGGTAGTTCCACCTGGCCGCTTGAGCCATGTTATTGGAAAAATGATGGACCTACAATTTTAGATGGGTTCCGAACCCACCTAATTGATTTTACAGCAATTGATTTTACGGGAATTGATTTTACAGCAGAGAACAGAGTCTTCTTGCTGGCCAATCCAATCGGTCACCCTTACAGTGAGAGCCCAGGAGAGCGTTGCTTATATAATTGCCTGCTACGGCACATGACTTCCCTGCTATGACTTCCCTTACAGGTTACAGCTTATTATAAGGTTATTTAAGCTTATTTATTTAAGCTTATTATACAGGTTACAGAAAACTGGTAGTCATACATCTTCTTTAGAAGTCATCCTAGTCATCCCAAGAAAAATCTATTAACTTCCGAACACTATTGTGTTGACACTTTATACTCTAATATGACATTTTATTCTACATTGTCAATACAATATAGGCTCTAGGTACGAAATGAATGTTCCACTTGCTCCTGAAGCACATCGTTTTCACGACGTGGAATTCCCATAAAATCTATTTTTCACAGTCATATTCGATTGCAGGAATGGCGGAAAGTTCAGGATTGAAACGAAATGGATTTTTGTAAGCTTACTACTTTCAGCACAAGCGATGGGAAATGTTGAACTCCTTAAATGCCACCTAAAAAGTTTCCGGACGAATCTTGCCTTTTTCACACAAGAAACTTTTTTATCAACTACAACAAAAATTGCATTCACATTTTTCTGGTATTGCCAACAACAGTTTACTTTCACAACCTTTCAGCCTCAACAACATCAACTTATGAGATTCCGTGTGTATTTTTTCTACTCCTTTAGATCACCTCTCCAATAACTTTTAAAAGGTTCGAAATGTCCTATTCGAATATTCTTCAGTTTTCAACGTAATAACTATTGATAAGGATTCATTATCGAATAATTAGACTATTAAATATTTGATTTTCCGATCATTTTTCTGATAGTCCAACATAAGGTAGCTGTAGTAAATATATATTTCCCTTATGTGGAACGCTTTCTAATTCCTGTATTTAGATATCCTGAATACATTTATAAATACTGAATAGTTAGTATTTCTCGATATTTTGAATATTTTCAGTCGGGTATTTTTTCGAACTCATTGTCCATTGCTGAACAATTTTTTATGATCACTTTGAAAGTTTAAAACAATCTTTCACCGGTAGTGTAGTCGTTAAATGATTACATGGTGATGTATAGTTATTGTTAATTTTCATTACAGTTCAATAAAATAGTATAGCCTCCCTTGTATGTCAACCCAAATACTGTTCCTACTTGAAAATCTTTTATTCAAAATGCTCAGTCCATTATTGCTCACTCCATCAATTCCCAACTCAAACTAAAATCAATTATTTACACAACCCAACTGAAAAACAGAAAACTGATTTTATCGAATTTCGATTTTAAAGGTAAAATTCAATTTATCCCAACATCTGATCGAATAATATCTGGAGTCTGTTCATTTATCATTGTTTACATTGTAATATTAATATATATTTTTTATTGTATCTTCTTTATGGCAATATATCAATTTATTATTGGGTACTATTAAAATGTTTTTACATTTGGCTACTTAAGTCTGTAGTTTGCTAGACTGTAAAAAACAACTTTCTCAATAATTAGGAATATTTTAAAAATTTGTTGACATTCTCAATCTTCCTTCAGAACTTGAGCTCGCTGAAAACGAATCTGCAATCAGAAATTACATTCTCTTATTTACGGTAAAATAAGATGTCGAAGACTTCAACCGCACCCGTGTTCTGTGGGCATCTGAAAAACACGAGAGTGGGTCGCCACCCGCCGGGCAACCGCAACCGCGTTGTAGGTGCTTTATTATTGTCCACACACTTATTGCCCCACACTCACTTGATACGTTCATTGTTTCACCAACTTAAAATGTTCCATAATAATTGCATATTCTTGCATTTGAATCAACACGACTATTAATGAAAGGGGGGAGTTGAGAAGAGTACAAGCATAGAACATTATTTCTATTTTCTAGTTGACATCGAAATGGAACAGGATCTTATGTCCAATATACATAAACAAAAATAAGTGAGTTATAATAGTTTCTATTCTCACTCTCTAGTGTCAGCTATGTCTGAGATATTTCTTGAACATTCAAACTTGACTTTTTCTTGAAATTATGAATCTTTGTCTGTTGATAGTATTCCTAAAAGGATGTGTTGAGTGGGCAGCTGAATATAGTTGGTTTACACTTTTTCAATCATGAAAAAGTATGATACATTGTCTTTAGATAGTATGTAGATGAATATGTTGGGTGAATTGCTGAAAAAATGTGAGATTAACCTGTAAAAATAATCGAACAATATTGACAGATTGATAGGGCGAACAAAATAGATTTTAACAGATTGAACTACAACATTCTACTGGAGAGCGAAGCTCCATTATGGGAGAAATGTGGTAATCTAGTGATTGATCGATGCACTCTTATCCAGTTCAATCTGTTTTATAATCTCACATCTGTTAAAATCCAATTCATGGACGCTACCTTTCACCTGATCCATACTGTTGCTCGTAAGCAGAACTCTTCAGATTGTTTATCCAATATCCATCTCTTCATAGGGTTATGTACCTATTGAACCGCACCTTTTATCAGTATGTGATGACTGATGCTATCACAAACTACCTGGAACCAGGCCCAACGTGCGAATACGTTGAGAGCTAAATTTTAAATACAGCACGGTACTTCAATCACTCGTGGAAGTGAGAATTTCGGTGATTAATTGCCGCTGTTGATTCGCCTCCGGGGCGCTCATCTTGTTTGGCCAGGTGTGAAATTCCCGTTTCTGAATTTCCATTCAAATATAGAATTTTCCAACAGATATTCGTTTCAAAACTGAGGGTTAACTGTTCTGTCCTGTGCAGCTGAGCGTATGTCGTTTGCACCAGCTATTCCAACGTTTTACGCCAGTAATTCGAGCGGCAGAATTAAATTTAAATTCCCCGTTCATCTAAATTATTCAAATAATGGTGTTCCACAATCATTTATGAAGTACCAATGAATTAATAGAGTACCAATAATTAATGAATGTCTTCAAAAAAGTAATAGAGATATTAATTTTAATCGCAGTGTTGCAATCTCTGATAAGACTCTGATTGAAAACTAATACTGTAGTCATTTTTTTGTAGATTCCATCTTGGAGACTCCAGTTAAGGTATTAAGACAGGTCAGATTATGCAAACAATCTTATACATTAGTTACCATAATAATTACTATATCAATCAGAATTAAGGTGAGCCTTAATTCTGATGTGAAGGGAGGTCTTGTACACTATAAAAAGCTTTATCAACTAAATACATTTTCAATTCTTTTTTCAATATTTCTATATTTTCAAGACTTTAAAAACTGCGGTAACTTGTAGAGTTTCCTACTTATATAACTAGGGTTTTGTTCGAATAAGCTACTACTGTGACTCACCAAGTTCTAATCTCCTCGGCTTCTTGTATCATAATCGTGTATGTCAAGTTTCTGTTTAATATCACTCTGTTTTGCATACAAAATAGCTTCATACACATATACGCAGAGTACAGTCAAGAGACCAAGTCTCTTGAACAACGGCCTACACGAATCTAATCTATTTTGTCTTTCCTTACACCTGACAGCTTTCTTTTGGATCTTAAACACTCTATTAAGGTCTTGTTTTGATGAGTTACCTAATACTAAGATAGCATACCTCATATGTGGCAGTAAGAGTCCATTGTAAGCCGTAAAAAGTAACTTTTCGTCATTCAATTTAGCAAGCTGCCGCAGGACAAATACCCCAGATGAAATTAATTTACTACATATTTTCTCAATGTATAGAGAAAGGTCAATCGTCTATCCATCATGAGCTCGATACCTGGTACATTTTGTGTAACCACTTACCTCATTACCCACACACAAGTCACAGATTCGTGGGAGCATCATTAGAAGAAGAGAATTATTTGAACTCCCAATGATCACTATTTCAACCACATCTACATTATGAGATTGGAGCAGCCGATGAACAGCCTTCTTTCATAAAACCCAGCTGTTAAAATAATTTTGGGTTGAATGATTGCAGTTCGCACGCCCATCCGCTGTCTTTGAGTGTCCCTTGAACTCTAGTTCACCTCATCTTTCATGAATTCGGGCATGTATTGGACAGGCATTAACAGTCTTTTGCATCCTCAAGATTCAGAAAAATCTATTAATTGCAATAGGCATTGTTAAGTATATAATCAGTCGAAATTTATTATTATAATTTCTACAATTGAATTTTTACCCACCTATTTATATTTTGTACTGAGGCACAGTACAAGACGGATTTTAAACGGGAAGACTCATTTAAACATTTGTTTCGGAGGACACGTTAAACCTCTCGGTCCCGGCTGCCTAAAAACAGTCATTAAGTCACGTCAGAGGCCCTGAACTCATTCAGGTGCGACCTGATTAATCTGATACAAGACCTGAGCCAGCCTGGTCAAACTATATTATTATTATTATTTTTAATTTTTATTATTATTATTGTTATTATTATTATTAATTGCATTATTATTATTATTATTATTGATAATAATATCTAAACATTAGTTTTATAACTACTTATCCGTTGGAAATGAACTAAACCGATAATGTAACAGATGCTTTCGAAGAAAATTAAATTTCCCAAAATAGGTTATTTTAGTGTCTAAAGCTATGAATTTATCCTTAATTGAAGTTTTAAATCAAGTAAGACTTCATTTTTCATGAGCACAAAAAGTAAGGTGATTTATAAAAGAGTCGATTTCAATTTATGATTCTTCCAATTTTCTCATGAAACATTCACAATTTGATGAAGAAAATAAGACAACGTATAGACTACTCAACAGTTACAGTAAATTTCGTGGACAGTGATTTTGTATTACAGCAGTGCATTAAACTTGTCTTTGTATTACACTTGTCTTACACACAGCATAATAATAATAATAATGTGACATCGCCACCAGTGGGGACCTAATGCATTTCCAGATCTTTTGACATGTTTTTAATAGAGATTAAATTTAATAGGGATACCGCGGCAAAGTCCGTGTTATCCGATTTTTCGATTATACGAGATACACTCGGTCCACATAACTTCTGGTTAATACGAAGTGAAAGCCTTGATAGCAGGTATCTGTTCAATCAGATTAGATAAGCAACGCTCTCCTGGACCCTCTCTGTAAGGGTGACCGATTGGATTGGCCAGCAAAAAAGACTGTTCTCTGCTGTAAATTCACTTCCCGGAAATTGTAGGTTCACTATGTTTTCAATAGCATGACTCAAGCGGCAAGATGGAACTACCCGAAAGGGTCTCCCCACCATACGCATTTACTTGTTTACTGCATAATAATTGGTCATTTACCTGGAATATAACTCTTAGATGGTGTATAAGTATAATATATAATGACTTACAAATCATATTTCAAAGTGACAGCTTGTAGTGTTAAGATAAGCGAGAAATTGTGATATGCTCGGTTTAGGGTTGCATAATGGGCATGAAATCAGATACGCCTTGGTGGGGTTCCGGGAGCCAGAGCAGAGACCCAAAGGTGAGCAGCTCACCCTTGCCAATGTTGCTATGATGCAGCCACGCGCATTCACACACACTCGCACACATATTGGCTGGGAAATGCCCTGCCAAGCAAATGTGAATAGCTGGTGGAAGTTTTCGGAGTCTCCCGGGGAAATGGCTAAGAGCTAAACTCGCCCTAGCCCTCCTTATCTGTACAGTTACCATTCCCTAAGCTACTACTTATTACTGACGAGTAACATTCGTTCAACTTTTCAAGTTTGTCCTTGTGTGTGAGTGTGCATCCTCTATTTGTTTGTTTCTAGTCCCTAGTCGTGACATGTACGGCGAACATTCATCGCTGCATTCTATTTGTGTGCATAGCAAACAAACTACATACTGTATTCGCAAATATTATGACCGAATTTATACAATTCACTGTACTTTGTACTAAAAAATACCTGATACTTTAAGCATTCATGAAATGTTAAAGGATGTTTTAGTGTTGTATTCATTTTTATTTACATAATTATCCTCGAATGAATCTCATTTTCATCTGATTTCATCAAATACTGTGTAGGAATTGCCTAACAATGCAAAGATACAACTCAAAATTGTCTTCAACTGGTTTTTTCACAAATTTTCAACTGATTTATCAAAATTTTTCACTTTGAAGTACAATTACCGATTCTCTTAAATCCTTCAATTATTATCCACTCATTATCCATGCATGAGAACTCATGTGGGTACCATCAGCACGAGAACAGTTCCATTGTAAAAGACAGAATTTCTATCCTCTAACAGTCTAAGTCCATACAACAATTAGCAAGGATTTGGTCGTTACCTCGTTACAACTGGTTCGACGTAATACTCGATCTTTGTAGTGACGAAGGTGATGTTGTGGAAGATGTCCATAATGAATAACAAGACTTGATGTTGTCCCAACCACATTTATTAAAAACTGTGAGATACTAGTGTTGGTTGTTACACCATTATCAATCTCAAACTAAAAACTTTAAAACTGTTTTTAGTTTGTTTGAGATTGATAATGGTGTAACAAGCGATACTAATATCTCACGGTTTTTAATTAATGTGGTTGTGACAACTTCAAGTCTTATTATTCATTCGTAATATACGATGTTATTTCGAGTAATGTTTACTGTAATAAGTAATGCTCTACGAGCCTCCCATGGGAAAAATTCGAATTTTACCGTACTGAGTGAAACGATTATGTCTGAAAGTATTTTAATTAATTTTGAAACCTCTAATTAATGTAATGAATATCATTCCCACTTTACTGGGGAAATTTTATCGTTTTAAGGGAGCTGAGGCCCTTTTAATTAGACTACCTGCTGCACTCATACGAGTTGAGTATAACCATCATTTAGCTGTTGGGAAGATAGTTTGTAGTCGGTGGAAAGCCGAGGCGGCTACTGGTGGCAATCAAAAGCAAGTGTTTGTCCCATGACGAGAGTATAAAGTTTGTGGGTTTCAAGGGTTAAGGGCGGTTGAGTGGTGGGAGGGGGGAGTTGCCGGATTTCCTCGGCTGTCTTCTGAGGGGAAGTTTACTCGGCAAATAATAGGGGGCAAATAAGACGTCCGGTTCAACTAGAATTGGTGCGG
The DNA here is from genome assembly GCA_948455865.1 of Conomelus anceps. Lineage (NCBI taxonomy): Eukaryota > Metazoa > Arthropoda > Insecta > Hemiptera > Delphacidae > Conomelus > Conomelus anceps. Next base: position 24,892,973 of record OX418222.1, on the reverse strand, counting down.
TTGGGAGAGGGGTTGTTTCCACCCCGTTCCCCACCCCCCACTACCCCATCACAGTGTTTTAGAAGGGCGGGCGGCGGTCAGGAAACCTCGAGAAATATTTGCTCTGTTTTAATTAGATTGTGAAGCCGGGAATAAAAGGCACTTTGAGCTTTGAGTATCAGCTGTTTGGGGGATTTGCTAACAATGGCCTCAAGAATTGAACGTTGCTGTTGGGTTTTGCAATCACTGTCTGAAAAACTCGTCGATTATTCGTGGTTTATCGATTCCATTGTTATTTCGATTATCAAGAATCGTTAAAAGATCGTAGAAGGCCCTCAATTACTGCCAAAATATTTCAAAAACCTACAGTCAACAATTGAATTACATTTGAATTCTCATCAAAAATTCTAAATCTCATTCGTGTTTTTCGTTTCCACCTATATCAATCTATTGCTTTTTCTAAATTTCCAATTTGTGATTTTTGTTTCCATCTATATTGATTTATTGTTCTTTTTTTAGGTGGGTGACTTGTGTAGAACATACGAGTTCAAGAATTCCAGGAATTGATTTGCTGTAAGTAGTAGCCATTATGATGTTGAAAATCCATCTTGTTTTCACTAATATATAGTAAAAACTTAAGTGGAAATTATGACTCACGTTATAACGTGAGTAACAATTTCTACTTAGTTTTTTCAACTTTCCATTATAGTTCATTCTTGTTGAATAAAATTGAACGTATTGCTCCACAATATATTCATTTTTTAAGAGTGGCTTTTCATAGCTGTGGTAAAAGGATCCCTAAGGGTAGTTGCACCTTATTTTTTCTTGTTTACTTATCTAATTCATTAATTATATGATGAACTCGCATTTGCTACCTGAGACCAGTTAATTCCAACAACCACAAACTACTAGCTCAAACTTCTGCAACAACATGAGTAAACTTCTGCAACTTCAGTATTCACATTCTTTTGAATACTTTTGAGTCTATTACTTGTTGCTAGTGCTAATTGTACTAGAAGGCTACATTTTATACAATGATCAAGTACATTTTACTAAGTGCGAGTACTATGAAATTGTTGTTATTCTATGTCCCTGTATGAGTGGATTGTCTACTAAGGTGAAGCCAACGAATGAGTGTGAGTGGGGACATGAAGTACTATGCGGTAAGTTAAAGCTGGGTTCCGTTTAGTTAAAATGTTTAATAGAAATGTACTTTATTTACGCAACGTTTCTGCTTCCACTTAGTATAATGTAGTGTGTGTAAAGGATTCAAGGCACTTGTATTTACAAATACTTTGTTGCTACTATTTTTAGATATCAAAGGAGTAATAACATGCGAAGTGCATTTCTTATAACGTTTTGTGCCAAAATCTTATTAAATTTAGTTCTAAATTTATATTTTCCATTTATTTAAATTATATAGCAAAAAAATCAATTAGTAAGTCGAGCATTTCCAATATAATTTAGTCTGTTATTATTTGAATATTATGTAACAAAAAATTAGGGAAGTGATAGCCGCGAGCCGTAGCAGGTATCTGTTCAATCAGATAGATAAGCTGCGTTCTCGTAGGTCCTGTTTGTAACGTTGACCGATTAGATTGGCCAGCAAAAAAGACACTGTTCTCTGCTGAAAATCGCTTCCCGGTGGTTCGGAACCCACCTAAAACTGTAGGTCCAACTCATAAATCACCATCATCCAACTCATTACCCACGCACAGGTCTCAGACCTATGTGGGCTTCATCCTAAAACAAAACAAAAAATCAATAAGAAAGTCAAGCATGTCTAACATAATTTAGTCTGTTATTTATTTTACTTTACAAGTTGGTTAAACTGATGCTGCTTTATTTGAAAATTACATAGCCCGTTTTTTTCTCTCACCACCTCAAGAAAAATGGCTGTTTACTAAATGAATATTAATAATGTACTGGTTTATTTGCGTCTCCTACTCACTGGTATCCCGCGTGGGAGTCCTGTTTCTAAACTGTTTAATTATTGTAATTTAATATTCTTTCTGCTCTTTCTGTATCAATGTTCTTATTTTTGTCCTTTTGACAAATTCCTACATATTTGTATTATACTTCGGAATAAATTTTAATTCAAATTAAACGTCTAGAGTGAATGACAACTGCTTATAGCAAGTAATATTTGTTGGTATGTTTTGTTGATGATTCAGTTCAAGTCCTTGTACTCCACAAATGATTTGCCTTGCCACAAATATTATTGCATACCGTTTCAACCAAAATCCCCAAGGAGAAGCCTCGTCTGATGCCGCTGCTCGGTAGAAATCTGAGTTGTTATCGATTTCAGGGTGTATACAATAGCTCTTGTTTACCCATCTATTGGGACAGTATCAGAATTTGACTTGTATTACGATATCGCTGTTATCTTTGCTTTGCTCTGTTGGATTATTGGACTCGGAGTGAGAGTGGGGAGGGGTTATTTGAGCTGTGGGTGGGGAGGGGGAAAACGCGCCTGTAGCGTTTGTTGAGCAGTGATGGTAGTTGGAGGTTTGGAGGTTGGTGGTTGGTGTTCTTGGCTCGGTGGCGGTGCACAGATCGGCGTTCAGCAAATGGTTTTGTCTTTGGCAAGCGACGCGTTCGCCGCTCCGCTGCTTTAGTTTGCTATCTGATTTAGTACAATCCAAAGCAGTCATCATCCCTCGGGATTTGGAGTAGTAGAGATGATTTCGAGACGCCCCTCGTTGGTTCTTTTATCATCATCATCATCATCCTACTCCAGGCATCATCTCTCTCCTTCTCATACTCGTTATCATCATACTCCTTCTCCTCCTCTTCATCCTGATCCTTCTCCTCCTCGTCCTCCCCTTCTTCTCCAACTGATCCTTCTCCTTTTGCTTCCCCATGTCCTTTCCACAAACACCTGCTACAAATCAGCCGCTGCAATGTTGATTCATTATATATTTTCAGTGTATTTCATTCTCCTGTATATTTATTTATCCATTTTTTTAATTGAAATTTATGCATAAATGCGAACAATAAAAAATTGAAATTTAAATTACTAAATATTACAAATACAAAAACAAAAATTTGCACAGAAAGAGGTTGGTGTAGTAGGAGCAATGGGGGTCATGACCCCCCCCCCCCCCACAAATCGGAAATTTACTGGAGAAGGGGTAGAAAGGAGGCTAACTCCCAAGCTGGGACCACTCCTGGCTAGGGGTGGTGTTGAATAACCTTTTAAACTATGTTTGCCCGTGCTAGGGAAGGTAATTCATATTGTGAAAGGAAGGGGTGAGGAGGAGAAGCAAAGAAAAGAAATTATTAAGGATTGTGGAATTTCAGATCATTTTATTTGTACAGTGAAAAAACAATACTGTGAGTCACCCTATGTTATCATAAGTCAACATAAACACCTAATTCATGTTTTATCAAATCTGTTGAATATGAAAATGACAGTAAGTTACTTTTTTGTTCAAAAAACTCATTTTATTCCAAAAATCAATAAATTAAATTATTTCGAGCCATTACCTCGTCACAAATAGTCGTTTGTCTCTTTACCCCTCCATTTCTGCCCAACCGTAAGGCAACTATTGATTTTCCCCCTCCTCCACTGTCAGGGCCATTCACACCCTACCAATGAGAGAGATCACGCACTCCCAAGCTCTCTCTCACACACACACAATCTCCCTCCACACTTACAACGATCCCTAGTAGTAACAGAGGTACAGCGAGGTGTGGAAAAGAGCAAACTCTGTGTACCTTGATGCCTCAGAAGGGCTAACGGTTTGTTCAGTTACGACTCTGTCTTTATTATGCTCCTACTCTTTTCAGGTCTTTCAACACCCTGTGCTTTGTCCATTACTGAAAAAATACCACTAATGCAGCAGACTTACTTCTGTGAAATTCCCAATTTCATTTCATCCACGAAGAAAGGTTTTTGATTTCATTTTCGTAATTTGAGAATTATACTTTTATTTCATAGCAGACTGAATTGCATGAATTAAATTTCATAACGTTTAGTGGTGAGTACGAAAAAAAATAGTATAATCTGAGTTATAAAACAGGCCTCGGGTATCCTTGTGGATCATCCATTAGGAACCTAATATTAATTTTATCAGACTTTTCTAATTCAATTACCTTGGAACTGACGTTTCTTCCGACCTGTGGCTGTGAAAAAAAATGAAATGAAATAAATTTATTCTATTTTTCAAATGTATTTCAAACTTTCTCTAGAATTTTCTAATTGAAGATGATTTACATATGACACCCGAGCGTGTACTTAAAATGATATTATTATTGAATGAATTAGTATTATAATGTATCACTAATTATTATTATTTGATGGTAGGTGAACTCAACTGCCTCGATGAATGTCAATCTAGCTGTAAATAATTTATTAATTACTTTGTCAACGTATGAATGGCTTTTTGTGCGTTTCTGTGTCAATAAATGTGTTTATGTTTATCATTATTTAGAAAATTCCAGGCCCAAAACAGGACCGAGCCTGGTGTATCGGAGTGACAGTAAGTTGTGCAAAGTAATTAATTGACCTCGGTACTCATTATCAGATTGACTTGAAATATCTGGAGAACAAATGAAAAATATGAGATACACTTTCATGCGTGAAGTAAACGAGTGCCAACGAGCAGATCAACGTGGACTTTGTGAAAGCGCTGCTCTTACCCTTTCCACATTGATTTTCTAGCGTTCTTACTGTCTGAACAACACCAGATGGTTCTTTTTCCATCAACGATTCTGTTCTTGAATTACTGACCCATCTCAAAATTGCTTTTTGCTTGGGAAATGCACCATCTCTCTAGCATTGAATTGTATTGCTGTCACTGAATTAATAACAAATTTTGTAAAACTGTTTTACAAAATTTTCGTACTCAAACAAGGCTCCCTCCCACATGTAATTGTCGAGTATATTCTCAAACAAAATTGTTCTCTTCATCGTGATCACTCCATATATAAAGTACAGATCCTTGAAAAAATAAAAAAACCAGACGTTGTCTTGTATATTTTGCTTCTATCACAATAAGATTCATACTTTTTAATAATGGATGTCCAGAAAAATATTCAAAAGAGATGAAAAGTAATTATGACCTTCTGTACATAATGTTACCTTATTGAAATTATAAGAAAAATATTTGATTTTTAAATGTTTATATAAGTTTAGTATCAATAAATTATCGTGACCTTATAAAGTTGTCAGTCCTGGCTGCCTTAACAGTCGTTAAGTCACGTCCTGAACTTTTTCAGGTGCGACCTGATAACTCTTACACCAGACCTGAGCCAGCCAGATCACACGATATTATTATCTATTATTATTATTATCGAGTTAAGTGTTGTATGCTATTTTTAATGAGAATATACTCCCCAGCACTTTTAGAATTTAACTGGTTTGCCTCCAGAGTCCCAAAATCGCAAACTGTTATAGAGTCTAGAATCTTTTAATACTATGATGTTAAGAAGAATTATTCACGAAAATTTTTCCGAGGGAAGACCCCGAACCCTTACTTGTTCTTAAGGGTATTCCATTTTCCCTTATTCCATATTTGAAGAAAAAGAGCTTATATCGGTACTACAATTCATTTATCACTAATTAATTGGTGAGAATACTTTTACAGGTTATCTAGTGTATATGTACCAGACTTTGATATGATGATTGTGTAGTGTGATGTAATGTGTTTTATTTTTTGATGTGAACAATAAATTTGAATTAAGCCAGTTTTGTATTTTATATTAATGAAAGTCATTATTTGCTGCTTTTTGCACGTTAATTGGAATTGAACAATTCGGATAATTGGAGTTCTTCTCTAGTTGATAAGTTACTTTTCATCAATATGTATGTTAATGGTAAAGAGAAATGCTTTAATTGATTTCACTTCAAAAAATGCATTCTTTGATACTTTGTCACTTTTTCGTCCGAGTAGGCCATTCTCAATCAATGGCATTGTCATTTAGAATGATGTGACACAAGAGATTCCTATGAAACATCCACAGCAGAGATACAGGTTTGACATTTTTCCACTCGGCTTGTCAATAATATACAGTGTATATCATACTTGTTGATAGGAGGAAGTTGTTTGGGGGTAGCCAGTTGGATTCTTTTCAATTCACCGGAACTGCTCGTGTAGTTCGCTAGCTCGCCCGATCATCAATGAATGTGGAGGGAGAGAAAAGAGAGAGTGAGATCGAGCGAGAGAAAAAAGAAAGAGAAACTAGTGAGCCCGTTAGTGAGGAGGCGGTGGATTGCATTCAATCACAAAACCGAGGGTGGTATCATTCTTTAGTAAGAGGAAATGAGAAACGTCCAGGCATCGATGATAGAAGCCTCACGAGAAGGGACCGAGTACGAATGGAGAACAGAAAGAGACAGAGTGATAAAGAATGAACAAGAAACCCAGCAATAATGCTATCTGGAATGATATCACTGACGTACTTCCGTTGTTTGAGTGTATTTCATTTATGTGCAATGGTTGTTTCGGTTTAGTTCTGAGGAACAGGTACAGAAATGAAGTAAGAGAGTCAACTCTTTGCAAAAGTCAACTAGTTGTTGTCCAACGATCATTGTTATGACTCTGTTTCTATCTCTATTGTGATATCCTTTTCCGGTATTAAATTTTATCAATTAAATAAATGGTCTTACTGGAATCAGTGAAATAATGTTTTGGGTGTAGCATTTTCACAGTGGAATTAGCATAACTCTTCTAGTTTTGAAATGTTCGTATATGTCGATCAAAGCAACTATATATTGTGGATTAATAATATACTATTCATTCATATTATACACAATTATAATTATATAAAATTATTTTATAATACTTCATACTATAATATTAATTCATATTATATCAATTTCAAATTTCATTTGCACAATGCATGAAACATTTTTTATTTTCTACATAATATTATGAAATCATACTCACAAGACTTCCCGTCCGTTGGTACTATTACAGTAAGTATAATTCTGTGTTGTTATTATTATTATTCTATAATTCATCTATTTTATATTGCATACTACATAGTAAATATTGATACTATACAAACTATACTATTTTATACTTAAGGCTTTTCATCATTCAAGCAGTGTAAGGAACAGATAATATACATATGGCTTTCAGTGTTATTCTATTTTTATTTTTTATACTGTATGCACTTTTGCTGCTAATAATCTTAAAGAGTAAAAAGCAAATTTTCTGATATACACTACCAAGATTCAACTTAAACCGAAGAAACCTTCCTCGTAGTCTCTTAGCTACATCCAAAAACAGGGTATTAACAGGGTATACCAAGATGTAGACTGAAAAAGACACAGGACCACTGGCTTGTTGGTGGTATAATATTATTTAACAAACTGCCTCTCAATGCTCATAGTATTCCACTGAATGTTTTCAAAAGGAAGTTGCATAGGTGGTTTGAGAGAAACCCTTTCTATTCTATTAGTGAGTTTTTATCTGCAGGCTGTGATATTGACCAATAAGTTTAAATGAGATTTTTCTAATTTTTCTTTATTTCTTTGACGACTGTAATATAGCTGTTGTAAGTTTGTGTTTTTATTGTTGTTCTGTGATATTGATAATTTTGTTTTTCTGTTATACTGAGTGGAAACTGACAAGACTCTGCTGTTGATCATGATGTTTATGATCCTGATTTTCTGTGATACTGAGTAGAAACAGACAAGACTCTTTTATTTCAGAAACTGTGATATTAAAAATTGAAAGACAGATAATTATTTTGAGATATTGACAAATTGGTACTATTTATGATAAGACTCTATGCTTGTATTCCACTTGGGTCAATAAAACATATTTATTTATTAAAAAAATTCTAACTTTTACGGCTGCGTTACAAAGTAGACATAATAGGTTAGAAAGCTATGTGAATACAGCTTACTTTATTACATGGATTATCAAACTAGATGCATAATGAAGCTATTTTAACACTACCGTCAATTTTCAGCATCGGTCTAGAGCCAGTGGTTCCCAAAGTGGTCCACGAAGACCTGCTAGGGGTCCATGTCAGTGAAAAATAAATAGGGGGTCCATGATATGTTAATATAATTAATAATACAGCTAAAAATGGAAACGTATATCTGGTAAACCTGAGCTGTTTAGTGACTTACCAGTGAAGGCTTATAATTTTCAGATATAAGAAAACTAAGTATGAACTCTCTGAGATTCAAGTGTTTTCATAGAAAGCGTTATTATTTTATATAGATATACTGTAATGCTTGCTTGCATGTACGTATAACAGTATTATACAAGTACATAGGTACCCTTACTCTGTGATGTTTTCCATGACGAAATACTTGAGCAATCTAATACTGTATCAAAACTGACTGTATTTCTATTTAAATTATGAATTTTACTCACATATACTGGAAATATTAGAGGGATGCATTCCACTTCTAGGCTGATGAAGCTTCTCTTTAGAAATGAAATGCATCCTCCAGTATCTCCAGTATAAGTGAGTAGAAATCATAATTTAAATAGAAATACAGGGGCAATTTTTGATATTAGATTGTACATGTACTATATACCACGCCCTGATTCAAAGACATTCGCTATTGTGATCCCCCATTAACATTATCATGGACCCCCAATTTTATTATTCACTGACATGGACCCCTAGCAGGTCCCCGTGGACCCAGGGGTCCACATGGTCCACGTTTGGAACCACTGGTGTAAAGTAACAAGTTTTCTTTATGATAACGTACTATATGTTAGAGAATATCAGCATTACTGGAAAAGATTAATGCATTATGTGGGATCATTTGTATTGAATTCACTCCATCATTTTCATAATAATTTTTTATTCTGAATTTGATTAGAATGTTCATCATTTTTATGAAAATGCTTTGATAGATTGAAGATTGGTTTGTGATAGTTTGAACACAATTTTATGATTCGCAGAAGATAATCCAAGGGCTAGTAATTTTTCACATGGAAGGGTAAATTTAAGACAGAATTACACTTGACTTGTGAATAGTTTATAACAATGCAAATAACGAAATAGCTGCTGGTCACCCATCCAAGCGCAGTCTTGAGCGTTCGTGACTTGATCTCACGATACATAGTTTAAACGGAGAAAGCTGGAGCGCAACTAATTGCATAAATCGAGAGCATACCGCAGTTTAGACTCTAGCTAGTATCTCTACTGGCTAGATTGATCGAAACTCTCGATTTAAAAAGAAAGCTTGATTTAAAACTGGTAGTTTAAATGATTGTAGTTTGAATGATTGAAGTTCAGATTCTATAGCTACTGCTTGAGTGAAACTGCAAGAGCAACCCTATCGCTTTCGCAGCTCGTCTAGCTAGAATCTACACTGCTCTCTAAGCTCTAGATTGGAGCCTTGGCTGTTTGGCCGGGCTCCAATATTGACAATCTTTTTTCACTCATACTATTCCTTATTTCTGTCTCTTACTAATATTTTGAGGGACTACTCACTTTGATATCATATTGATTCCTACTAGTTCTAAAATTTTCTGTTCTAAACGTTCGATCTATGCAGTACGTACTCTCTCTCCTCATTTAGACCAGGGGCTCTCAACCTGCGGGGCGTAGAAGATTGTCGAGGGAGGTGTCAATGTACCAGAATAGTTGGAAAAAAACTGTAATCAACTCAGACTCGTGTCTGCTTTTATATTTCATAACACCAGTATTTTATTGCACGATACTAAAAGTTGCAGAAAATAAACTAAAAAATAATAGCCAAGTCCAATGTATATGTAGTACAATATTGAGTTGTGTGATGCAGGTTGGTAATTTGCTTAGCTGCTTTGTCCTTATTTCCTCCATTCAAGCATTGTCTGATATAATAGTGCCTTTTTGAACAACTCTTTTGAATAATTTTTTAACAATTTAGTTCTCTATTTATTTTTGACTTTTATTTGTTTCATTCATGGAAAAATAGGCACAATTGTACAATGAATTTAGAATTCCCCCACATTGGCAACAGCCTGTGTGTGAAGAACTCTTCGACTGCAGTTGAACGAGTTGAATGCTGCCACGTTCGATTCCCGCTGTTCAGCCTGGTATATTTCGTCGAATCATTCACTTCATTGTGACTGTATGTTAGAAAAATTGAGTCAATATTGAACATTTTGTAAAAATTTATCAAATATTTAATTTCAAAACCGGCAAATCATAGCTCGCTTTAGTTAAAAATTGAAAGTCTGCTACTTGTGTTGACCAGATAAGGTGATGATAGTAGAGAGGAGGCGTAATGAAATATCAGTGAACTTCAGACAAAACCCAATTGACTATCATTACTTTTATGTTCCATATTATTTAGATATCACTGGCTTACAATTCATTAACGTTGTATCAAAGAGGATTAAAGTGATTTGTAGATTGTTTTTGGTTGTACGTACGCATAGCCTCATTTTAAAAGGATTTCACCAGTTTCTATTAGCAGCTTTTGTCACGATATCAAAAAAGGACGCTATGGGGACTCTCTGCTTATACGCACAGAGCTCATAAAGGGATCCTATAGCGTCCCCGTTATCATATCGTGACGGTGTGAAACCCACAACATTCCTATCTTTATAATGCCTCTTAGAATATTCATGGGTACTCACGTTGATACTGCGTATTATTCTCAAACACTTCGTTTTTCTCATGAATTTCCCCGATTTACCTTTGAAGTTTCTCTTGCTTTGTAGAAGTAACTAACCGTGATGTAACAATTTTTCCTCGAGATTTTCCTTGTTTTATTATCCATATCTTTATGATGAATCTTTGATAAAAAAACTCTCTGAAATCACATTATTTTCTAAAACATCAAGAATTTGTACATTTTTGTCAAATATCATACCAGTAGCTGTTGCTCTAATTCATTTTTTCACTTCATTCCACTCAGAGACCTGTTCAAAATGAGAGATCTTGTGAGACAACCTCCACTAGAGCAGTGTCGACCGTGTAGTGTCAGATAGAGCTGTGTAGTCTGTAGCTAGACGAGCTGCAAAAGCGATAGAGTTTTTCTCCGTTGTTCTAATGTCTCAATTCATTCAATTAGCTTTGCTGTAGCTCTTTCCGGTCTGCTCTAGTTTTAACTAGAAGCACAGGCTTGATGGCTTTTTGTGAAACACAGAAATAGATGAGACTGTGCAAAGAGGAGTGAGGTTGAGCTCTTGTTTATTTCTATGTTTCACAAAACATCCTTCGTATCAATGATGGTGCTGTTCTTCACACAAACGTCATGACCGTCACTAACGTCACGCGGCGTCATGACATCAAGCCTACGTTTTTATTTGCGCCCGGAATTATAGTTGTACATTTGTGTCTATAATGTCACTTAATTTCATTTTATTTCTGGCTTTTATTTGTAAAACGTTTTCTATCTAGAAGCGTTCGTAACTAAAATTAGATACATAAACTATTCTTCTTAGTATTGGTGATGGTAATGTTGTGGTAGATATCCGTAATGAATGAGACTGATGTTGTCTCAAACACTTCAATTATTACCACACGATATACCATAGTTTCGATTGTCACGTTATTTCATAAACTCAGTTTATACAGATTGAAAATGACGTGACAATCGGAACTTTAGTACCTCGAGTGTAAATAATAATAATAATAATATTGTGTGTCCTGGCTGGCTCATTGTTAATAATTAAAGTGGTTGAGACTACACCAGTATTATTCATTACAATTTTTTTTCAAATTCCCTAATACTGGAGAGTTTGAGCCATACTACAACAACAATAACGCTATCCTGAGCAGTGACCACTCTATGCCAATCTAAATGTAAGATATGATTGGAAAGGTTGGAATGAGCTTTATTGTCATCGTAGTTTCGTCAAACTCTCTATCGAATGATTATCAGTTTTATTTATTTAATAGAATATATTCCTGCTTAGTGGAAAGATTTGCCTGTGTCAGTGAACCAGAGAAAATAATAATTCAGTAGGAGCAACACCCGGACGCGTAGGTCCATCATCCCTGTTTGCACAAGGTATTGACATTTTGTCTTAGCTGCTTGCCGGGGGTCTGAGAGAGCCCTTTTCCTCTCCCTCCCCAATCGTTCCCCGCGCTACATTGTAAAAGCGACTGCGAGCACCATTTTCTTTACGCAAGTTTGAACTTTTACCTATCCCATGAGAGCAGCGAGCACTACACAGAACAACTGCTTTGGAACTGTGTAACCTGTTGCTCTAGCCAGAATCCAAACCTGTGCTCTGTCTCGTTCGCTGTCAAGTCTTCAGTGCTGCAAAAGCGCTGAACACCTTTTTGTTGTCCTTGCCTTCATTGTGCCAGGTTTAAGCATCTGTTACAAATGCCAACTTCCCCAAATTCTAGTCTTTCTGTGTGTGAATGAGATGTGCATGTGTGGCACAGTCAGCAAAATGTCCAATTCCTGAAACATTGATGACTGGAAATGGGTAGCAAAGACTGAAACTGTACTGAGCACTTGATGTGCGCTCACTCTCTAGCTGTTGTCTCTATCAGCTTAGCTCTGCTCTGCTTTTTGATCCGTTTTGTGCTTTTGATCATTCCTCTTTAGCACACCATCCAAATGCCCATTTCGTTGACGTCGCTTCCAAGTCTGTTCTGACAGGATAAAAGCGTTGAATTTTGTATCCTGCGCTGGTTAAACGTTTCAGCTTGACTCGCAATCACCTTATTCCTATGAATATTTGACAACCTATTTCAAATTTTCAGCTGAATTCGCGATCCATTCTCCATTATGCTGATTGTGATGGCTCTGAATTGTTGGGCCTTTACCTCAAAATCCTTGATTGTTGTTCTTTCCCTGAACTATTTTTTTTTTTTTTGGAGGATGAAGCCCACATAGGTCTTAGACCTGTGCGTGGGTAATGAGTTGGATGATGGTGATTGACGAGTTGGACCTACAGTTTTAGGTGGGTTCCGAACCACCGGGAAGTGATTTTATAGCAGAGAACAGTGTCACCGTTACAAACAGGACCCAGGAGAACGCAGCTTAACTCTATCTGATTGAACAGACACCTGCTACGGCTCACGGCGATCACTTCCCAAGATAATCTTCCAAAGATATTTATTATATCTTAGCACACAATATCTGGTGGTTCAGTAGTGTTCTTTTCTTGAGAGTTTGAGCAAAATTATTCTTACGATTACGATTACGATTAACTCAACTACTCTATGCTTGCTCTGAGTAAAAGAAGTTGTGAACGTCCTGAGACATCGAGTGGTCAGGCTAGAATTAGTGTTACCGTTTGCTTAGTTTTGTTTCTGAACTCTTAACTATAAATAACTATATTTAGCGTGAACGGGGACTGAACTATTTTCCTGATCTACTTCTCCTTTATCAAGTGTCAGATTTTTTTCTGCTTCAACACCTTTTGCTAAACTGAAGTTGTTTTTATGAAAAATATCAGTTTATTGGACCTGCTATGGTATTCTATCTTCTTGGATTTCTTGTTCCATAACGATCTGCGTTGTTAATATTAACTTTTTATTGTCAATTCAAGGATTTTCAGTCAATTATAATTGTGAATAAATAATATTTCTACTCACTTTTGGCCAAACGTTTTCGGGTCATGGTATTTTATGGTTCATGTGGTGAAATTCTTAAATATTTTACTGAAGAACAATAGAGTATATCTTTCCATTGGTGATGTTGGTTTTATGATGGTTATCAACTTTTAGTTTCATGATAATTTTTTGGGATTATAAAATGTGTAACTCCTACATATAGATTTAATTGGTTCATGTTACTGCAATGTTAACACTCTTGCTTCAAATATTTCGCTTTATAGTGAAAAGTATCAAGAAAGTTTCTGAGATGTTATAAAGCTATAGAACCATTACAACTGTTATGAGAATGATATCTGTTCGTTAGTCTTATAGTTAAATAGCTTTTAGTTATTTTTAACCGAATTTCCAACAATATTCATGTGCATAATATCCATGCTCTATGATTTCGCTTTCTTGCGCTTACTGATGATCAGTAAGGTAGTAGTATCACTTGGAGTATTGCTTTAAGCCTCGCTTTAAAAGTATTGTTTAAGATAAGTTCAGAAATTATAATGCTTGTTTATAATGTTTGGTGTTTGGAAAGAGTTATTAGATTCATGTAGGCCGTTGTTCAAGAGACTTGGAATCATAACATTGTCCTGCTTATATGTGTATGAAGCTACTTTATATGTAAAAAGAGCGATAATAACCAAAATCTTGATGTACACGATTATAATACAAGAAACCGAGGAGATTATCTCGTGAGGAGTGACTTGGTGAGTCACAATAGCAGTTATTCAAACGAAAACCTAGTTATGTTGGTAGGAAACTCTACAACAAGCTACCGCAATTTTCAAGTCTTGAAAATATAGAAATATTCACATCAAAAGTAAGCCTCACCTCAACTAATTGATATAGTAATTATGGTAACTATTGTATAAGATAGTATAATTGTTGATCTGGCTTGTCTTATACTTCTCAACTTGAGTCTCCTAGATGTAATCTACAAAAAATGACCTGAATTTTGCTCATTTCGGCTGAGAAGGCTCCATACACATTTTACATAAATTAGATGGATTAAGCGAATTATTTATCCCAATTCCATTTCGTACATGGATAGATGGTAGATATTAGACATACTAATGTATACCAGAGTCTTAGAATAAATAATTAATAGTTTACAAAATAAAAATGACAAGCTTTAATATTCATAATACAGTTTTTATTAGGTATTATCTCATACATTTGGAACTTTCTGTTTTTTTTTTTGTTCCATAATATGCTTTTGATTATATGCATTCCCCATTATCTAACATATGTTATTACTATGAATGACATGTACATAAACTGAATTCAATTTTTACAATAGTTGGTAGCTTCTTGAAGTTATTAAAAAAATTATGTTTCATTGTTGAACTAGCATAGCTTGAACCTGAATAAATTCAATCATTAAACTCTTCCAGTAATTGAATGAAGTATATCTTATTTACACAAATATTGAAGGTATAAAATATGATATACATTATCAAATAGTTATCTTTTTCAACTGGAATACTTTCTATGTGACAAGCTTTACATTGCTCATTAGATTCCCTAATAATTGAAAAATTAACACAATACAATATGCTGTTTTGTAATAAAATTTCTGAAAACATGTATTCGTAAAGGAAATGTCTGACAGAAACTTTTTCAACCTGTCTCTCCAGATTCTGAATGTAATGTTACTCTTCTGAGTCTTCGAATTTTTGCCATATAAGAAATCAACAGATGAACGAGTTTACAATCCATGTAATAATAGCCTTAGAGAACTACAGGTAATTGCATTTTGAAAATCATTCACAATCAAATCTATTACAGAGTTTTGCTAGATTGGTTTAATATATTTTTTTAATTGAACAATGCTACATTTTGATTTATGCACTTATTCTTTATTGTTTATAAGATTTTTATCCTGGTGGTTTGTTGAATCCAATCTGTTGTTGGTCCATCTCCATTAATTGTACATGTTGTACTCTTGAACAGGCCCAGCAAGTTCACTTTTGAATGGATGCTATGTTAGTGAATCCTCTGCTCCAGTGCTCTCTTTAAATGAAGTCCCATACCTCCCATCATACTGCCCATACCTCCCATCATACTTCCCATGCCACCACCCATACCCATGCCACCCATGCCTCCCATCATACCACCTCCTAAACCACCCAACATGCTACCCAATCCTCCTAAACCACCCATCATCATCAATGGCATCATTGCCCCACCAAGCAGCTTCATGGTCAAAGCAGTAATCAGTCCTTTAAAGAAGCATCCACCCATCATTTTCACATAGCCAGCATATAGTACAGGATACCTTAGCATTAACATTATTGGGTCCATACCCATCATCATCATCATTGTGTTAATAGTATTAATAGAGTGTAGCCCACCTCCCATTCCCATCATACTGCCCATGCCTCCCATTCCCATCATACTGCCCATGCCTCCCATTCCCATACCGCTCATGCCTCCCATTCCCAACATACTACTCATACCTCCCATTCCCATACCGCTCATGCCTCCCATTCCCAACATACTACCCATACCTCCCATACCCATGCCACCCATGCCTCCCATTCCCATGCCACCCATGCCTCCCATTCCCATGCCACCCATGCCTCCCATTCCCAACATACTATTCATACCTCCCATTCCCATACTGCTCATGCCTCCCATTCCCATACCTCCCATTCCCATACCGCCCATGCCTCCCATTCCCATGCCACCCATGCCTCCCATTCCCATGCCACCCATGCCTCCCATTCCCAACATACTATTCATACCTCCCATTCCCATACTGCTCATGCCTCCCATTCCCATACCTCCCATTCCCATACCGCCCATGCCTCCCATTCCCATACCGCCCATGCCTCCCATTCCCATACCGCCCATGCCTCCCATTCCCATACCGCCCATGCCTCCCATTCCCATACCGCCCATGCCTCCCATTCCCATACCGCCCATGCCTCCCATTCCCAACATACTACTCATACCTCCCATACCCATACCGCCCATGCCTCCCATTCCCATACCGCCCATGCCTCCCATTCCCATACCGCTCATGCCTCCCATTCCCAACATACTACCCATACCTCCCATACCCATGCCTCCCATTCCTCCCATTCCCATCATACTACTGCTGCTGCCTCCCATCATTCCTCCACCCATCATGGCAGATGAAGGCTGTAGAAGTGTGCACATAGTCAAGTAGGTGGTGATTGTGTAGAGCACCTGAAAATTTCAAATACAATATTATTACTCCAAACAGAATTCTGTTGAAATCTATATGGTCTACTTAAAATTCTTCAATTTTACTGCCCATGTTATTTAACATTTGTTTAACTTGTCATGTTAATTTCAAACATAAGAGTATTCAATTTTCACTTATATTTCATAAAGAATCATCTTTCCAACTGATAATGAAATGCTATCAACACCCATAACAAGGAGCTAATACTCGATCAGTTCTAAAAAAAAACATGTAACGTTCTAGCCCCTCAGAAACAATGCTTTTTGATTGACAGTTCAATTATCGCTGTAACATCTGGCTGAATTGGTGATGTCAGTACCTTCTGTCACTTGCACCTGTGCACCCTTACTTGTATTCTTCAGCTTCCAAGCGAATAAACAACTGAACAACTGAAAATATTTGGAAAGCAACACATAAATTCTACTCTAGCTGCTTGTCCAAAATTAATATTATAATTTATCTTCTCAAATCACCAACAAGAAGATAATACCGTGTTTGGCCCAGAAATAAGTATTGCTTACATCACAATGTTATTTAATCTTAGTTCGTCCCCTGGATACACCCTGCTTAATTAACTTAATGTTAAATGAGCAGTCGAATATGGCGGTCAGACTAGTCAATGGCTTTCCTGACTCCACAAGACACTATTCGATTTTTAATGCGACTTGTTATCATAAATTTTCTTCCATTAGAATAAATAAATTTGATCTCTCATTTTCTTGTGCTCTATTTGTATTTTTCTTCTCCCAAGTGACTAAGTCAAGGTCCAAATGTTTAAACTGTTGCTGGTCCAACATCTTTTAAACAAATAAGAAAGTCACTATCAAAATTATAATATAATTATTATGATGAAAAGCTTAATTAAGGATATTTTGAAAGAAAAAATTAACATGTTTATCATAAATAAAGAAAATGGTGATCAGATATTACTTGGGAGTTTTTTTTTTTTTAACATGAATCGCTCTTATGCTTTAGTGTCATAGTTAAAATGAACTTAGTACTGCATTATTGAATCAATTCAGAAACATCAAGAAAAAATCATTGGTGGAATCTAGTAAATATCAGGTGGAATTTTCTGAGAAAATTTGAACAAATTTATCACTTTAAACAGACATTAAGCTTTAAGCTTGTGCTTAGGTGCCTGTTCAAGTAGAGTTGTCGACAAACCTGGAAGAGACTGAGCAAGCTCTCAAGTGATAAACCTTACTGTGAGCTAGCCAAGAAATAGGAACTTAATCACATGCTATATATTTATAGAATTAAACAAAGCTGCATTATGCTTAGCTGATGTGCATGCTAAAGCTGATATTTAGGCTTATATTTCAACTTTATATTAGTTCTTTTAATTGACTACAATTTCCAATATTGGGCCTAAAAGCATAGTAATATTCAGATTACTGAACTGGATACCTAGTCCAGTCATTTTATACATGAAAAAGGAGGTCTGCTTGCAAAACTTATTGTAGTTTTGATTTTTTGGTGTGTTGTTTGAACACATATGATTTGCGTAGTCTGAAATTAATTTTGCACTATCAAAAACCCTGGCTACCCACACATTTTTCGAAAAACAATGACATTATGGCAATTTTTTGTTTTTGCTAAATATTTCCAAAGCCATACATTGGACGGATTTGCAGGTCGTCTACTAATTTAAAGTTGACAAAAAATCATACATTTTCACACCAGAACGGGCTGAAAATGATATGAATTGACTGAGATACAGTATTTCAAAAATTATAATTTTTTCTCTAAAATTCTCTTTAACTTGTCATCAAGCATGTCTTCTTAGCGTGCATAGATCCTAAGTTATGGATATTGAAAATCACTTAAACCCCATTTTGAATAGCAGTAACTCATGATAAATTTTATGGTTGAGTTATGAATTTGGTCTCAAATTTCAGGAAATTGAATTTTCTAGATGAAAGATAAGTTTAAGAAATTAAATTTTCCCAAACATAGAAGTGCTGCAATATGGGAGAATTTACAATAATTATATAAAACCCCTGAGAATTATTTTAATGTAATATAGTTTAGTTTCTTCTAAATAGTGATATGAAAAATATTGATGTCAATAACATGGAAGGTGAAGCTGTTACCTGCAATTTCAGACTAATGTTATATTTTTACTTCGTATAGCTTCCAAGCTACAGCTATTCTAAATTTAAATAGTCACTATTTTCCAAGTATAGGGGAAGCATGAATACTTCCCTTTCAATTAAAATTACAAATTATGATGTGAATTCAACAATATATGAATATTTAGATCGCCTTGGTGAGATGGGTGTAATTAGGTATTTCACGATAGTTAGCTACGAACCGTTCATGAGTAGGGGAAAAAATTTGGGTCCAAGTGTCACCCCCCTAACAACCCCTCTCCCCTTTCAAACTGAGGACATTTCTGGGCAGCAGAGTTTTGTTTATGATAATATGGGGTCTCGGAAGCAATAATACGAGAAAAAATGCTGTAATTAATTTTTTGAAGGATTTGGTTGAGACCCTTTCTCAAATTTCAGGGGGTTTTGAATATACAGTATCAACATCTTTCAACAGCTTCAACTGGAAAACTGCTGCAGAAAGGAAGGTCAAATCAATTTCAAATTGTGCCTTACACCGTATTCTATTGAATCATTTATGAGTTGTTAATGTTCGTTACATCATTCATTAAATACATGTGATAAAACAAATAAAAAATTGAAATATCTTATCTTTAGATGAAAGATTATCTTTTTCTAAATACTGTATTAATTTGAATCTTCTTCAGCCCATTTTGGTGTTGAATGGATTTTTGTAAAGTTTAAATTTGTATATGACATGCTAATCCCTCCAATGTATGGTGTTCGAAATACTCAGCAAAAACAAAAAATGCCAAAATTTTAAATTTTGAGCTCTTTTTCTTTCTTTGTCCAGTACAAAAGTAAAAGACATGAAATTTGAGACATTTTTTCAAATGTTATTATGATCTACTAATTCTGATTTCATACCAGCTCGATTTTGTCTCATACCATGAAATTTAAGGTTTCTATAAACGATTCTTATTAACTTTTCATGTGAAATTTAACGACATGCAGTCAAATATTTGACTGCATGTCGTTAAATTTCACATGAAAAGTTAATATTAACAACGCAGTTCGTCATGGAACAAGAAATCCAGGAACGATTGTTATTTGAAAGCTGTATAAATTTATAAAATTGATAAGGAATATTGCATTGGAAATGTTGCAAAGTGAAAACAGTGGGTTTCTTTCTGGCAACTTGTATTCCTGTGTATGTGTCGCAAATTGAATTTGAGTTGAAGCGAGGCTTCAGACTACTCATATGTGTTCAAACAACATCTTGCTATGAGTAGTCGAAAATGCAGTTGTTAAATTTTTCAGCAGTCAACTGGCATACAGAAAAATAATTAAATACAAAACTCATATTATGCTGCACACTATGGACATAATTTAACTCAAACACCAATATTTTTGAATTTGATTATTATAATTCAATATACTGAAGAAGGAAATTGCTATGAATGGTACCCTAGGAAATCTATCTGTCCAATCTCCATCAAGGCGCTGAATCAGAAGTATATGATTTGAAATCTTTTTTTAATCCAATAAACATGAAATTCATACCATATACTTCAGAAATACCTCGAAATTATTTATTTTGCACTCAGAAGTATAAATTTTAGACTTCTGAGACAAACTTGACCTTTGCCCCATGATGTCACCCTCCCCTCTATGACCTCTCTTTGATTTTTTTTAAATAATGACCATATGAGTCAATGAATTTGAGAAAATGTGACCGGCTTTGAAATGTGATTATTGAGATAATTGATAATCAATAGTTGGTTAGAAAGCCTTTAATAAGGCAATCTTTTTTCTCAATTTAAAAACATTCCCATAAATCCAACTCATGAACAGAGGAAAAAGCAGTGCATACTTTTGTGTCTTTCCCAAATGTATTGAAAATCTACTAAAAAATTTAACATTTTCACATTTGAAAGTTATAAAGTAGATATATGAAAATATGGCACATTAGTGGAGGATTAAAGTATTAAACTCTGAAACAATGTCCTCGTTTCATTAACAAGGCTGAATTCCTTGCCAATTACAAAATTTTAGAACTGTTAGATTTTAGAAATTGTAAATTTAAGGGCATTATGATTTGTTAACTTGAGAGCTTCAGTACCGGTTATACTGTAAAAGAATCTAAATTTTTGAACTTCATTGCTCCTTGGAATTCGAGCAATAGAGAAATGATGAGTTCAAAGATGAAATCTGTGATGCTTTCCATGACGAAATACTTAATGAACAATCTAATATTAAAACTGACACTGTATTTCACTTTTATATATTGTTTTACTCACTTATATTGGAGATGCTTGAGGGATGCATTTCATTTCTGAAAATAATCTTCGTCAGCCTCCAGCATCTCCAATATAAGTGTGTAAAACATTATATAAAAGTGAAATACAGTATCAGTTTAAATATTAGATTGTTCAAAGATGAATCTAAATATTAGATGATCCTGATGAAATCAATGACGTTTCAGACTGTATGTGTAGGAATCAAAAGCTATGAGTAGTACATAGAAGGGGGGGCTATGTACAGGTTGTTTAAAGTACTTAATGAATATCTGCACTTGTGATATGGTGCAATAGCTTAGAATAGAACAAGAACTCAAAGACATTATGAGTGATACTGTAATGCAAAAACAAAATTTTACTGATGTTACGTTATGTGCAATGCATTTCGTTATCGTCATACTTTTCCTGATAGCATGATCTCCATGAAAAACAGTATGTTTCAAGTATATAACTCATAACCCGAGTAACATCCAGGTACTTGTTCCAATAACAAGCATACTGAAGAAGAAAAAACCTACAAAGTTAAAAGCTGATGCAAGTATGTTTGCATGCTCAAGAATACCAGTAAAAAAATTAAAATATGAGGAAGTAGTTTGTATAATAATTGCAAACTTCCATAACAATTTGCTGTAAGTACAAGTATGAATACTTAATTGCAAACTTCCATAACAATTTGCTGTGAGTACAAGTATGAATACTTAATTGCAAACTTCCATAACAATTTGCTGTAAGTACAAGTATGAATACTTATAGTTTGTAGTTTGTTAAGAAAAAAGCCACTGATCAACTTCATGTGTGTAAGTTGGAAATCCAATTTGCTAACCAAATTCATTTAAATTGAATGCTGAGCAACACGTTTTTGGCATTTATCTTTCAATGATTGAAGCAGAGGAGGCAAAGTCAAAGTGGAATAAAATTATGAGTGAAAACCATACCAATTGTGAGAAAGCTTGTTAGAAAAATCAACTCAAAACTAAAAACTGTACAATAAAACTAGATTAATGCTTGAAAAAGTCGAAATCTTAGACTGGTCTACATTGCAATTATGAACTAAACAAACTCATTAATATACAATATGAATAAGCTTGAGTTTAGTCCGTGAAAATAATTTTCTACAACTAGGCTATATTTCAAAAATATTTTTAATAGTCTCCATCAAAGGAAGAGTGAAAGCCATTATTTTAAATTATATCAGATCTGATATCATTATTGATTTATTATAAAATGAGGTTTGATAAGGTAGGAGTGGAAAAATGATTAATTAGAACAATATTTGAATTTGTATATTTCAACACAACCCACCACTCATTTTCATGAGAGGAGACTCTCAACTACACTCAACTGCTTATTTACAATTCCTGAATTCCGATATAACCTGAAAATTTCAACATAAATTGAGTAAAAAGCTTTTTTCCATTAACTTGATTTGGAAAAAAGTATCTGTTCTAGCCAGGGCAGCATCAAAGACAGCAGAAATCCTGTTAACTTTCTGATTGCCTGTGAGTTCTGGAGGATTGGGGAAGAAGTCGATCAAAGTTGGACATTTTGTTTATATTTGAGTCAATATTGGTAGAGTAATCATTGGCGAGGGTCCTGGTCAGCCATTTGGGTGGTATTATTTTTATTGGGAGGGTCTTCATCAGAGTGTAGTTGATAAAACAGACATCTTCTGTTTACATACTTCTGTTATTGATTTGTGATCTTCAATTTCAGAGTTCTGTAGACTGCAAATGGGGAATAGAGGGCTGTTCTTCCAATCAACTGCGCCTTTGATTGTTTTGCTGTAGAGGAATGGGGAATTGTATGGTTCTCCAACAGCTTTGGGGGGAATCCTCAGTTGATGTCTCCTCAATTTTAGTTGGGGTTTGGGATATTGTTTTATAAAGATGCATCAGAGAAATATATATATAAATCAGCATTGATATCTCCTCAGTTTCAATTGGAGTGTTGTTTTGTTGAGATGCTCCAGAGGTTCAGTGTAATATATTTACCTAAGATATAGCTGGTGGAGTATCAGGTGGGGTCTGGGATGTTTTTTCACCAAGATGTTCCAGGAGAAACTTGAAGACTTGAGTAGTTGGTTGTGTTTTATGCAAAATTCCTAATTTATTTGCCGACTGATATGATTTTCATCTACTCAAGTTGTTCCAATGCCCTTCTAAACCGCATTGGAGGCATTCCCATACCCATCATCATCATTGGCATCAGTCCTCTACCAAACATCTTCATTGACATTGCTGTCAACAACGATCGCAGGAAACTGCCGCCCATAATCTTCGAGTAGAGCGCGTAGAGAAAAGGCTTGTTCATCATGCCCATTGCCATAGGTGGCATCGCAGGTGGCATCATCGGAGGCATCATCATCGCTGCTGACTGCTGGAGAACAGTGGAAATCGTCAAGAAGACGATGATGGCCGAAAGTGCCTTACAAAAGAGAAAACATATCAACTAGATATTGCTCTTCAGGTACAATAACTGACAATCTTTTGTTGTCCAGGTATGTTTTTTGAGATTACATCTTGTAGACTCCAGGCATGGAGTACAAGACAAGTTGCTTTAAACAAGATATGCACTTTAAAACAACAGGTAACCTTCAAGTTATTAGAAGGTTTAGGCAAAGCTACGTTAGCGATAATGCTAATGCTAACCTGAATACACTAGGCATCTGCCTGCATAGGCGGATGCATAAGTATTCAGGTTAGCATAAGACCAGGTGGATGCATCGAGTGGTCAGGTTAGCATTAGCGTTATTTTTAACGTAGTTTTGTCCAAGCTCTGTATATTACTTCAGTTTACATTAATTTAGTTCAAATTTTATGCTCCCTAGATTGCTGGACTCTGCTGGCTCAACTGACAAATTTTCCAGTCGAATAAAAGAAAACAACAGATTTAGATTCACTCACCCTCAAGCTTAGAACGTAGAAGAGCTCACTTTAGTTGCAATTTGATGTCCTATTAATTCCTTGATTCTCCTCTATGGATTGTGATCACTAACTTCTGAAACGTTGTCCGGTCAGAAACGTTAGAATCTACCGGAATATTTCTATCGCGAGTGGCTCCAATGTACATCAGTGCCAGTGACACTCTTTTGTTACGGTACTTAAATGCCAGGCTTAGAGTGAAATCGAAGCAGTGACCATCAGGTGGGATACACGTTTAGGATAAACTTTTGTGAGCGGACTTTCATTTATTTGTGAAAATATGCACTATGTGGTCCAAGACTTTGATACATTGACTTATTGTTACTATACGTGTATTATACAATATTATGGTACAGAATGTTGTAAAAGTTTATATGTAGGTACTCTCCAAGTTTTTAATTAACTGTTCAGCAATTCTCAAGAATGTACTACTCTTATTATTATTAATTTATGTTTTAAAATCGCCAAAGCTTCACTTAAAGTTTACTTTTTGTCAAATGTAAACACTGTTCAGTTCTTCTACACATACTTTTGTACTATGTAACAGAAAAACATGCTGATTTACTATAATCTGGTAAATAATTCTTCCATGCACTAGTGAAAAGGAATAAAAAACTATTTATTAGGCGCTATCTGTACTTTATATATATTTATAGATGATATCCACTGACAAAGTTCGAATTGTGACAAATACATTTTAGACAGCTCTGTCGATGTTTCTAGAGCATCTACCCTTTGTAATTTACTTTCTCACAAAAGTGTTTTACGGTTATAAGTGTCATGTTGAGAATTATGCACAGTGCATTGATGCGCTGGAAGCCACAAGAAATGTAGCCACCACGTTTTAATGAGCTAAAGGGTGGCCATTTATTCAAATTTTCATTGATTGATGTCTACGTCTATAGTCGCGCCAAATCATTAGCATATTGTGCAAGAAAACCTTCATTTATGAATTCATCAACTTAACAACATTTTGGACAGTATATTAGGTATGTGATAGCTGTACCGAATCGTGTGAACTCTGAATCAGTATTACTTACAATATGAGAGCTATAGTGTATGTACAAAAATATAAGAAGCGTTATGGAAAAAGATTGAATAATCTACATTGATGAAAAGGTTGAAAGAATTACTGGTTTGATGAGATATCGATAAAAATAGCTTGGAGGTACAGGAAACCTTTTTAAAAGCTGGGAGATCAGTGCCCAAATCAATACACCCAAGTTGAACAAAAAAATGAGAATGAACAGATATGTAAATGGATAATTGAATAGAATTAAGAAATATGTCAACGCTCACATGGTGTACCATCCATGGTGTACCCATGAGCTGCAAATACTGTCTGTTAGACAAGCTAGCGGTTCTCCAGAACCTAGAAGGCACTTTAATTTGGTGTCATAATGCTATAAACCAATAATAGATTTTTAAAACTATACTGATACGAAATGGAAATGTTATATAACCTATAAAACTCTGGCTTGATCAGCTGATGATTAATTATAAAGGTGATAAGTGTAGAGTTCACTCTTGTCAATCGAAATGGTTCTAATCATTATGATCAAATTAATTTAAAAAATAGGTTGACTAATTTCTGAAGGTATGATATTTTACTGACCTCTGTTTATAGAGTAAAAGCGGGTAGTATAAAGTTAAGCTTTAAAATGATCTATCTTTCCAATAAAACGTTTTTATTTCAATGAGAATTAATGAAATTAATTTTTTAAAGTTAATTAATTAAAACAATTAATAGTATTGATTAGTTTTTTAGCAAAAAACTATTTTTTAGGCTAATAAGTTCACAAAAAGTATCAAAACATGTTTTTGTTTACTCTGCTGTAATTATTATTCAGATTACACATTTTTGAAAAATACATAAATTATTTTCGAAAATATTGATTTTTAGAAAAAATATTGATTAAAGGGGTTAAACCCGCCTGTTAAGTTTGATCATAAGTTTTAGAATTTTATTTAAACTTAAAAAATGGCATCAAAAAGGTAAAATATTATTTAGTAGTTTATTATAAAAGAGGCCCCTGATAAGATTGATTTTTCCTAGAGAAAACGATTAAAATTCATTAATATTTCGTTTTGCAATAATTGTACTATTTTACTCTATGCCAAGCACACTATGGAAAGACATTCGATCTTAATGAAGCAGTCCTTTATTTTTTTTTTTAAAGACAGTGCTGATTTGCAATTCTATTAAAGCGAATGGAAAAAATTCGTGAACTGGGTCATTATTATCTAATCTTTTTAGTTGATAGCATTGATAGTTGAAACTCTCAGAGGTTCTTCAAAAATTAAACCACACGATCACTATTTGTGTAATCATTATCAAAATATACTGAATATGATACATAAATGTAACCTTTTACTTACAACATCAACATGTATGGAATCAATGTTAGCCCACTTACCGTGAAAACTTGGGTGTTCTTCATGATTGCGCGGTGAGTTCGAGATGTGATTGGAGAGTGTGGTAGACTTCACTGATATCCCAGAACTCGCTTAATGAACAAAGCTCAATACTGTCCTATTTATATGTTGCAACCCGCACTCTATCGGGGCAGATTCATTCAATGAATTATTTTTATAAGTACACATCTGCCGATTAATCGTATAATTGTATTTTTCGTGAGACATTCTGTTGTTCTAAAACGTATAGAATTGAATACAGCTGAGAGGAAAAATGTGTTTGCAAGGGCTTTGTGATAAAGCTTTAGTGTGCCATGTATTGTTAACATACTCTTCTTTATTCGGTTTTGTATTTGCATTATTTGTCTGGATAGTATTAGAATTTCTAGTTGATTTCGTTGCAGGGAATTGCGTTTAGGAAATCAAAGAAGACTGCATTTTCCTGAAGGATAATTTGATTTGAAGGCAAACTACTGATTCTAAAGTAATTGATGCGCTGTTACGCTGCTACTGATACTGCTTCCTTTTCTCAAGTAGCCGGGGCAATATTTGGACCCCTTGTATGATTTTTTGACCGAACGAAGAGAGGTCTCTGTTTCAAGTCCGCAGTTTTGCGTTTGTCTGTCTGTCTGTCTGTAACGTATTAACGGCTAAATGCGTGGACCAAATTCAATGAAATTTTGCATGGATCTTCCTTTAAGGAATGTCCTGCGATGTATGTGTGAGGATTTTCGAAATTTGCTTGCATTTGAAGTATATTTAAAAGGAAAGAAGTAAGGCTCTCAGGCCTTCTTCTATAGGAACATATGATTTTTAAAATGAGCTTCTCCATTATATACAATTGGAAACAGATTCATAGATAGCCGTCGGGCCCCTTTATTCATCTGGTTGAGCCTCATTCATATCAATATCAGTTATCATTCATAACAATAACATATTTGTTTGAGAGCAACAAATCATTTCTGATATTTCAATTAAGTATAATAAAAAATATTACTATGTAAATGATATACAAATTTAATTAATATTGTTTTATAAACTCATTCATCAGACATCAAATTTGAGCAATCAGCTGTCTCGCAAATAGAAAACACAGCCTTTTCGATGTGATACAAAGTGACCTTTTTGTAAAAAAAAACTGACATGAAATGAATTACGCGAATTGAGAGGTGTAGGTCTGATGACTGTGTTTAATTTTGAGATGGTGATTATCATTGAGTACATTGAGTACATGTCCTCTGTGCAAGCACCCTTATTCTTGGGTGTAAGGTCTACTGTTCACAGAACTACTAGTGTTAAGTTGGGACCGTTTGGGTGGCCAATTGGTTCGGGACCCCTAGGCAATGCCCTGGCTGTCCTAGCCTAGCTATGGTCATGTTTTTTCGTGATAAACAAGTTGATTATTGCAGAAAAGAATCTCAATCAATGAACATTTTAATCATCAATCATCTACTGAAACAAACTGCTAGTCCAATAGGTCTAACTAAATAGCTATAGTTCAATAATTATAATAGAAAAATTAAAGCTGGAAATTTCATTATACTAGTTGAATTTTGATTCAAGTCTGATGGTTTCAAGGTGAAGATTTGAATGTCTGTGTCAATAATTTATGGTACTTGATTCAAAATTAAATTGTAGAATTGACAAGTTTCGTTTTTTTCATCTCAATTACGGAGCGTTTCTACAAACTGAAAAAATACCCAATCGAAATTTTATAATAGAAAGTTAAACACAGATATTTAATAGTTGAATAGGTATAATTGTGGTGAATTTGTCATGTAAAACAAATTTTAGATAGAAGCTGTCAATTTATTTCGTACTGAAAACATGGGACCTCAAATTAATGTATGACATAACTACCTCAATCATTTACAGCTGGAAATGTCATTTTTAGACTATCATGTCTCGAAATAGACTGCAATGCCTTAAAAACCGTACAAACTGCAAGAGCTAGAGTGACAATTGCATAAATTGATTGCCTAAGACAGTGTTGACCAGCGATTCCAGCTAGACAATGCGGCCATTCAGATAGAGCGCCGCTCTAGCTTATTGTCTAGTTAGAATTTGAACTGGTCTAAGCTCCAGATTTATACAGTTATTAATGTTCCTCTATCTACCACCCACTTTGTTTCGTTGCTCTAGAATAGAGTTCTCTCATCAAGTTCAACTGAAATCAGATCTACTTTCAAACTCGCCTCATTTTTTATTATTTTTTTTTTCAAGAAAATTGTAGACTACAATAAATTATAGCGAACGTCAAATCTCATTCAAAAAAATGCATTACAATCGTCACCTTGCAAATAGCGTTATAGTACTTCAAAAATACATTGTCACAAAATACTAATTATAAGAAAAAAGATACATGAATACTATTACAGTACTTCATCAAAAAGCAGTACAATTCATCAAGTAATAACTGGCAGGTCGCCCAATTACCGTTCAATTTTCAATAGAACCTGATTATCTTATTCATTACCTCCTTCTTTTTCTCTATTTTCATATTCATTTTTTCTCCATATTATCCTTCACCTTTTTTTATCCTTCTCCTTCTCCTCCTTCGCCTCCTCTTTCAATGTCATCATCATAATAATAATCAGCATCATCTTCTTCTGCTTTAACTCAATGCACTTAGTTCTTTTTATGCCACAACAGGCTAGAGTTTCGTCGACAGAGGACATTATATGACGTTTATATATTAGAGAATGCAATTAGTGGTAATGTTAATCTTAACGTTTAGGTCTATCCGAATATCGTTGATTAACTATTAAGTGTTTTCTACAGGAAAAATCTTCTCTTTTCGTTGTACAGCAACTCGGTAACAACAAATCTGTGTAGATTGAGTCCATAAGTTCAAAATTATTTATAATAGATTGTAAATTGATATAAAACAAGATCTGTAGCCCTAATATTGCCAAATAAAACGTCCTTTAACCCCTTCTGAGGTGGAGGGACCGGTCACGGCACACGCCCCCTCTCACACGAACAACCACGCTGATACTCTTCCTCCATAGTGTTTTTACATAAATTTGAATCGTAATTTTACACAACTTACAAATGTAATTTACACAATTTACAATCTTATTCTATTAGTAACTGTATTTGAAGCTACTGCAAAATCTTATCTTAGATTTTAATTGTAATTTGTAAATTGTTATGAATCATGTCTCCCCCCCCCCCTGATTGTTGAGAATCTTGATCACATCTTGTCAATTATTGATGAGTTCGTGTAATTGATTGGCTGTCAAGCCATAGATTGAATATTTTTTTAACAAAAATTTGATTCAGGTCAAATGAACGACGTATTTTTGACCTGTCTCCCTTATTTCTCCATCATTCTCCCTCTCTCACATTTACTCTTCTCACTTTCCTCCCAAATGTTGTTTGCAGAACTATTGTGTGTGTAGTTCTAAAGGTGAACATTTTTTATATTTGCTCATTGTTTCCCATTCTAAGTGTGACTCTTATTGTAGAACAATGACTTACCAACGCAACTCATTTTCTTTAGCACTTTTTACCATTACATATTATTGTTAAAGTATAAGAACGTTTTTATCTCCGCTATTATTCGGTTGAATAACTTTCGAAACTTTTTTTCATTTGTTACACCTGTTGTGTTGTTAGCGGTTCTATTATTATAATGCACAACGTGCTGCAGGTTATTAGTCATTCAATTTGCATTGAGTCCTCGGTTCTTTTTGATTTACATTGTTCCTGCTAGGGTACAACCTTGAGTTTCAATTTTCATTTTTTTACAGAATGGTTCGCTTGTTATTACTATCGTCTTTATCATCATCATATTCTGTTTCACATTTCAAATTATAACATTGTCTTAAATCAAGTTATGATCTTGGACTACGAGATGTGTTTTTCGTGTAGGTCGATGTTTTCCAATGAGATCACAGAACATTAGAGTTTCTCAAAAGTACAACTTGTTTGATGCATAAAATAGAACTTCAATGCATTGGATAGTTGATTATAGACATGAACTATTCTTATTTTCCTCTAACTCCATTATTGAATCAATATTAGACTCTAAATTTTGTATCCCAAACCTTCGGTTTCTGATTTGTTGACAATTTATTCAAAAGATTTCCCAATCTCAACCTATTAATACATTCACAAATTACTTAAAAAATGAACGAACCCGCTTTATTCTATCTGAGGCTAAATATATCAGTATTCAATTTTCCAAAAAGATGACGATTAGTGCAACTTCTATAGTTTTTATTAGTCAATTGGCGACATAGACTTGGAAGGTAAGTTACATTTCATGTGTTTCAACAATAATTTGTTTTCAATTGATCAACCATTTTGTTTTAATTTGTTAACCATAAATTGTTTTAACTTTGTGCTCTGTTCTTTTATCTGTCCTGCTTGATTTTATTTGTTGTTGTATTTTCTTGTTTTATATTATTGTTTCAGTGTTTTTCTATGATATTATTGTTCGAGCACACAATTGAATCAATTTTCATATTGTATTTTTATCCCATTGTTTTTTCTCCAATTAGTTAATTTTCTTTTCACCCAAAAATTCAGGAAGTACTCTCCGTTGGCATTTTTACTTCTAAAACAGTTTTTTTTTATTTCACACAAAATTGATTTTGACGATTGCTCATCCTACCCAAAAATTCTCAACTAACACTAAAAAGGGTTGAATTTGTGTTTTTTTTTGTTGGAGAAGTATTTTTTAGATGATATCTCCCAAAATATTTTCTTGGCTGATAGCCCATGAAACAGTTTTCTGGATTCTCCCCTGATTGTATACTAGTTTCTATAATAGTTTTTGAGCGATAGTCATGTGATTTCTCTTATTATTTTAGTATGATAGATAAGCCTCTATATATTTCTGGAATAGCTGAAGTATAAGCAGGAAAACATGCAAAAAACGTCACTGTTTTCACAAATTTCATGCACTCCATCCTTTGTTATTATTATGATCATGATGGCGCTGATAAAACAAGCCCGATGATAGCGGTAACTACATTAATTTTAGGTGCAAAGCAAACATCCACCACTTCACAGTCACCACCGCCGGCTGTAGCCAATGCTTTTGTTGATTTCACGCCTCGGTTGAGCTGTAGGCATATATAGCTATAGCATTTATTAAGCTGTATATAATATGTTGCGCTTCCTGTCAAAACAAAAGCCAAATACTCATCAAAGAACACTCAAGCGCCATACTGTATACAGACATGCACATCCATGAGTAGAATTAAATGGCCAATACAGTATAAGTGAATTTCCTCATTTAGAAATAATCATGTTTTTCGCATCAACTGAAACAATACTTACATTTTTAAGCGGGGTTTTTTATTTGAACGGCAATGACTACGCCATTTTCAAGCTGATTCCAGCTTTATTCATTATGTGTAAGATCATTAGTTTATATTTGAACTATTTCTGCTTTTTCAACCAATAATTATAAGTTTAATTAACATTTTCACCCTATTACTTGTAGTACTACTCATTTTTCGATATACGGCTTGTTTTGTTGATGCCCACATGAGCCAGAGACTTTTTCTTGGTATGTGAATGATAAAACAAAATATGTCACACTGATCGGGAATCGAACCCGTGACCACAAGAGTTGCAGTTAGTCAGAGTCTCATGACTCAACCCACTACGCCCCAACCGATTATACCGCCCTGAATTGACCTGAGATCTTGTTTTGTTGATGTCCACATGAGTCAGAGACTTGTGCTTGGGTAATAACTTGAATGATGGGAAAAAAAAATTTTTCTTTTAAAGTGAATCACTAATTATTTTCAAATGCAATACAGTAAATATTTTGCTTGTAAGCCTCTGAATGAAAAAAAATTATTCTATCCTTATTCTAAATATGTCACACTGATCGGGAATCGAACCCGTGACCGTAGGAGTTAGTCAGAGTCTTATGAGAGACAACGCCCCAACCGATTACACCGTCCTGAATTGACTTGAGATCATGTGTTTTTTAACTTTCCCATTATTTTGACAAGATGAATGGTCTAAACTTGTGCAGTATGACAATAGCATGAACTGCATTTTTTATTTTAGTGGGTAAAAACATTACCCATCAATCTAGAGGGTAATTGGTATTGAAACCCTCTGCTCCTAGCACCTTCAAGCTAGTCGAGAACTAATTATTTCAGACCGCTTCGCTATCAATATTGCGTATTAATATGCATCCAGTTGGAGTATGGCCATTACTTATTCATTAGATTATGGTCAATGAGGAAATTAAAGAGCACGTTTTAGAGCAGAATCCTTCACAATCAATATTCATTTCGTGTACAGTTAGGGCTGTGGTGCAATTCTACGTTGTCTTCTCGCGAAATATTAATAAATCTACTAATAATAATAATAATAATAATAATAATAATAATATTATTATTATTATTATTATTATTATTATTATTAATAAATCTACTTATGAAAATACACCCATAGCGTTGTTTTCTAATTGAGTCGGCAGTATGGAAAGCCCTCGCTAATTAACTGTTGAGTTTTATGCTAACTTTCTTACAGAAAGGAATCCTATGAATTGATGAACATTTCTACAATTCAATTGCAGTTTGTTGCAATCTAATTTCAGTGTGCTGCAATTTAAAAACAGTTTGCTTCAACTAAATTAAGTTTGCTACCATTTAATTTCAGTTCCCTCCAATGAAAAATCTATTTGAATGGACCGAAAAAACTGAATGAACGCATGCGGTCACGTTGCAAAGCGTGTTTTTGCAATCGTATGGTTGCAAATTGAATAGTGAATACGGCCGTTTTTCGTTACCACCTTTTCCTAGGATAAGGTAGAAATAAGTTACTTACTTACTGCTGGGGCGTCACAAATCTCAGTCGATTTTTTGCCTCGTAGATTAGCCTCCTCCATTTTTCTCTGTCCTCTGCCATTTCAATTGTTCCTCCACACCGGACAACATCTTTCCCAACTTGGTCAAGCCACCTTAATTTAGGCCTTCCCAATGGTCGCCTTCCTGCAGGTACGGCCTTGCACACCTCCTTCAGCCTTGTTCCCTCCTCTCTACGAAGTACATGACCTAACCAGCTAATTCTTTTGGCTTTTATGAGGGCTATTATATCTGGTTCTTGGTATAGGGCACGTAATTCCCTGTTTTTTCTTATGCGCCAAACTCCATCTTCACATACTGGGCCAAAGATTTTCCGCAGAACCTTGTTCTCAAAAACTATTAATCGTCCTTCATTTCTTTTGGAAAGGACCCATGTCTCACTGCCATACAATAACACCGGCTGTATGATGGTCTTGTATAATCTTAACTTTGAAATAAGTTACCCTATCTAAAATTAGCCCATGGAGCTCACTAGTACTAACATGTTTGCGGATGTGAGGAAGTGATAGCCGTGAGCCGTAGCAAGTATTTGTCCAATCAGATTAGATAAGCAACGCTCTCCTAGGGTGACTGATTGGATTGGCCAGCGAAAGACTTTTTTTTCGGAGGATGAAGCCCACATAGGTATGAGACCTGTGCGTGGGTAATGAATTGGATGATGTTGATTGATGAGTTGGATGTGTTGAACAGTTTTAAGTTGGATCCGAACCACCAGGAAGTGATTTTACAGCAGAGAATAAAGTCTATTTTGCTGGCCAATCCAATCGGTCACCCTTACAAAGAGCGCCCAGGAGTTTCGTAGCTTATCTCTGATTTAACAG
The DNA here is from genome assembly GCA_948455865.1 of Conomelus anceps. Classification (NCBI taxonomy): domain Eukaryota; kingdom Metazoa; phylum Arthropoda; class Insecta; order Hemiptera; family Delphacidae; genus Conomelus; species Conomelus anceps. Next base: position 24,858,948 of record OX418222.1, on the reverse strand, counting down.
ATACCTGCTACGGCACTCGGCTATAACTTCCTCTACTGTTCTCTGCTGTAAAATCCTGGTGGTTCGGAACCGACCTAAAATTGTAGGTCTATCATGTTTCCAATAACATGGCTGAAGCGGCGAGGTGGGTTTCTAACTAACCGGAAGGGTTTCCCCACCAATAAAAGCCTTACTTTTTTGTAGATGTAATTTATTTTCAGATATAAAAAGTAGTTATAACAAGTAACTCACAAGTGTTTCTAGAAATAATGCATTTTCGTGTAAATAATTAAACTGTGTAAAAATTGTTTTGCAAGGTGAGATAAATCTAGTTCAAATCCAAAGCTAAATACACCTTTTAATCAGATCATCCACAATGTAGGTCTATTGAAGAGAAGCAGAGAGGCCTGCTTTAGTACAGCGTTAATAAACCGTGTGCACCCCCCCCCCCCCCCCCACCGCCTACTTTTGTCACTCGAGGAGAGACCAGAAATGGAAGAAGCCTTCTTGAGGCGAACCGAGGCAAGTTGAACTCTGCTCAGGAATTTGTGGAACTCGTTGCAAAGAGCTGCTGGAATTTCCAAGTGCCACCTTGCAGTGCCACCTTTCGCCCCTTTAACGTTCCAACCCCCACACCGCCACCCGTTCGTGGTTCGAGTACAAAACCCAGCGCAGCAATCATTCCCTCGTACGTCTTTTGATCATTGAAACCGTCCTTCCACCCCTCAAACCCTAAACAACTCGCTAAATTACTCGCGTTCAAAACTCCTCTCCGTCTGCACAACCTCGGCCGAGGTTTGTAAGATCACGATTTTGTCTTGTACGATGTTTACGTTGATTCATCCTGTGATGTAGATATCTCAACATGTTGTTGCCTCCAGATCCATTCACGGCTCCCCGAACAGATCTCTCACTTTATATTCGAGTGTCTCGTTAATTAATTTCCTGTTTGGCGTGCTGATTAACATGTTGTCTCTAATTCAATTGAATCGGAATATCTTCTTCTCCTCCACTTTCCCTTCTTATCGTCTCTTATATTTATTCTTCTTCTTCTTATCCTGCTCTACCTCCTCTTCTTCCTCCGCCGGCCCCTCCTTCTCATTCTTCTCCTTCTCCTCATCCTCCAACTCTTCCTTCTCCTTCTCCACCAACTCTTCCTCCTCCTCCTCCTCCAGCTCTTCCTCCATTCATCTTCTTCTTTCTTTATTTTTCTCCTCATTGTTCTTCCTCTATTCCTCCAATCATTTTATAGCGCTTGGGTATTGTCGACAGAGGAAAGCATCTAGACTTTTATCATATTATATATATTATAAAGACTATTATAATTATTATTCATGTCTATTTTAGACTTATATTTTATTATTATAGACTATTTAGACTATTAATTATTATAATTCACTATTTTAGACTTATATTTTATTATTTAAGACTATTATAATTATTTGTTTTATGTTTTTACTTCACAAAACGTCATTCTGTATCACGTCACCAAGTCTGCGTTTCTATTTTCATCCAGCCAATCATCTGTAGCCTACGTAATATGTTGTTCCAGACAGCTGATTCGTAAAATAAGTTTAGATTTTGCATGTCTGATGAATAAAATTTTAGAACAATACTAATAATTAAATAAGTATAATTATCACTTAGTAATCACTTGTTATTATACTTGATAAAAATTTTAGAAATGATTTGTTGCATAATTATTATGAATGGTAACTTAATTCAGATGAATAAGGGTCAACCAGATGAATCTGGAAGCCCGAGGGCTATCTATGAATCTAATTCCAATTTCATGTGATGGAGAGGTCCATTTTAAAAATCATATGTTTCTATAGAAGAAGGCCTAAAAGCATTACTCGTTTTCTAAATAATTATCCTTTAAATGCAAGCATATTTCGAAAATCCTTACAAATACATCGCAGGGCATTCCTTAAAGGAAGATCCATGCAAAGTTTCATTATATTTGGTCCACGCGTTAATCCATGAGTGCGTTACAGACAGATGGACAAAAAAATTGCAAAGCGGTCGACTTGAAACAGAGACCTTTCTTCGTTCTGTCAATGAACAATATACTTCGTTGATACCGAGTATAATAATACTATGTATAGGCTGTTCATTCATTTATGAACCATCAATAATTTTTCACAATCATAACAATTTATCAATTTATTCATCATAATTACCTATTATTTTTAACATATCGTTACCAGATTTATTGTCACCTACCCGGCGGTTCAGAGCCCATTAAACTGTAGATCCGCTATTCATAACCTCATTATCATAATTTCTCTCATTACCCACGCACAAGTCTCAGAATCATGTGGGCATCATCAAAAACAAACAAAAAATACTGCCTTATTCATTCTTCTTACATACAAAGTGGAAGGAAACAACAGGATTTCAGCTCGAGATTGTTCCTTCCGTTAAATTTCAACTTTAATATTGAAATCTCAACGTTTCCTGTGCAATAGAATCATATGTAACTATGGAACTAATATGTAACTAATGGAACTAATATGTAACTACTATAGTCAGGTTGGAAAAAATTCAGTACAAGTTTCTGAGATACGTCTATTACAAAAAATATATGCAGACCTGTAGATTTTCCTACTATGGAGCTAAGGTATCTTATGGGGGTGTGTTCTCTGGTGGGTAGACGTAATATATCATCTAAGATTCTCCTCTACAATATTTGCAACAAAATTGACAATCCCCACTTGTTTTCAAGACTTCTCTTGTTTTCAAGACATCTCTGTCCCAATCTTGATGCGTAGGCGGCATCCTTTGGTTTCCATTGAGGTCCAAATCTGCTGGCAGATATTTCTCACCAATGAACTTTATACCAAGGCAGCACAATGATATTAGTGGAAATATTGATGTGTTTGCTGATAGCTTGACAGAATTTAGACGTAAAATTTATGATTTACTAGCGCACTCTTGATTAGACATAGGAGCTCTATTATTTTGCTAACTATTTTTATATTTATTTTTCAAGTTTTTTGTTTTTTCTTCTCTATTTTCTATCTTAAATAATTTATTAGTTCTACCGTTAGATAATTGTATGACAATTGTTTCAAGGAAGCAGCTTTGGGCGTATGCTTCCAAATACTTAAAATAAATAGAATAAATAAAATAAATGAAACTAATACAATTAATGAGATTAATAGAATAAATAAATATGTAACTATGTTTATTCATTCATCTACAAACAAATTGGAAAAGAGCAACAGGATTTTAACTCAAAACTGTTCCTCCAATAAAATTGCAACTTCAATATTGAAATCTAAACGCAACGAAATCACATGCAACGATTTTTACTTTTTTCGGTGATCGTAATCATATTCGTTCCTATTGTAAGTCTGAACAGACGAAAAAGATTTCTGATGGCGTTTCGTCCTGAAAAGAAAATCTATCTTCTACATGTTGAAAAGGCTTTTTCACTAATAAGTGAAGAGGCGCTCTGTAATTAATTCTGTCCCATTTAATTTTGGAGCAGCGTTCGTTCACAAAGGTAACTGGTGCTCTCCATACTTCCTTTGCGTTTTACTCGCTCGCCTTTTCCATCCAGCCTTCATCAGCTTTCAGCCCATCCCACGCAGCTTCCATTCCACCTTCTCCAATTATATCATTCGAGTTTTCCCCACGGAAAGTTTCTGACACAATGTTTTCCATCCGATTTTCTGTTGTCTGAAACTCCTTTTTCAACATATTTCCTTGTGATGATTGTATCATAGTATACTAGTAAATGCGTATTGCTTTTATTGGTGGGACCCTTATGGGTAGTTCGAACTCGCCGCTTGAACCATGTTATTGGAAACATGGTGGACCTGCAATTTCAAGTGGGTTTCAAACCACCGGGAATGATTTTACAGAAGAGAACAGTCTTTTTTGCTGGCCAATCCAATCGGTCACCCTTACAGAAATGGTCCAGGAGAGGGTTGCTTATCGAATCTCATTGAACAGATACCTGCTACGGCTTTCAGCTGTCACTTCCCTATAGTCCAAGAGCTGTTATACTCGTACATCGTGTATCATTCATTACTTACTTGAAGGGCATGTATCGAAAAATCATCTTCAAACCCTCTTGTTTGAAAAACAACCATACTTTATCAAAAAATCTACACGGATTTTAATGGATTGGTTTAAGATTCATACATAAAATATTCTAATAAATATAATTTTCGAATTTTTGGAGCAAATAACCGATTAAAGAACCTTTTCCTCGACAAATTCGAATTGGACCTTTCTGTTCTACGTTGTCCTGACCTTTATTGACCGATTTGATGTTTTAGAATAACATGTTATTTATTAACCTTTCATTAACAGATTGACTTTTTCAAATCTTTTATTGACCTTGACCGATTTATTGACTGTTATTGACCTTGACCAATTTATTGACCTTTCTGTACAAAGCTTATAAAATATTCGAATCAATATAATTTTCGACTTTTTGGAACAAATAACCTTTTTTTTAAAAAGTTTATGATGCCCACATGATTAAAAAACCAATTCCTCGAATTGGACTCTTGTCTGCATGCTGTTCCACGTTGCTAGATTTTATTTATTATTGCTGCTGATGACAATTGAAAGGGCCAAGTCTCATCCATTCACCATGCACAGTAAGCTATGTGTAGCTTATTAAATATGTAGCTTATTTTTTACTTTGCAGTCTTGACTTTTCCCAGACAAAGAACTTACTCTCTAAGTTGAAATAATTTTGTGGTAACATATTATTGTAATAATTATTTTGTAGTTACTTGCTATTTTAGCGGAGTTATACATTGCTTTGAAATTAAATATATTAAGGCTGGCGCACGATAGTATCTAACATTTATTTTTTTCTTAATTCTTTTGATTGGTAATTATTGATGTTTTAATTAGGCATACGTAACAGCACTTGATGGAAAGTAGTTTATCAGTGGCCGAATGATTCCTTCAACCAAACATTCGTTCCAAGATGACTGATAAACTAAGACTATCTGTTGATCAGCGTTGATCAGTGACTGAAAATTTTGATGCTTCTAATGAATAAAGTTTGGTGAGGAGCTCAAGACGAGGCAAGCTTAAGTCGTCAAGAAAAGCGATAGCCCAATTTCACGATTCTAAGCGATCTTTGCTGCAAATTAATTGTAAACAACTTTGTGTTTGTACAAAATCACAGTGTTACCCGAATTAACTATTGACAAAAAAAATTAACAACATTAGGGATTTCCCTCGTTGGCCATGTTGGAACAAATATTTGAACGAAGGAATCATTCGGTCACTAAGGAACTAATTTCGAAGAACTCTTTGCCAAAATAAAACACATCAATAATTACCAAACTAAAGAATCAATAACAAAGTTAATGTGGGATCATATTGTGCACCACCCGGTATTTATTTTTATCTATTATAGTCAATAGAACTATTTGTGTTGAGTTTTCATCTATTTATCTATTAATAAAACTGTAAAAAAACGCTATTAAGTAGAAATTGTGACTCACGTTATGGCGTGACAGCCGTTTCACTCTGTTGTTAAAAGAGCATTGTCTGATGCTCATTTGGACGATGTTCTTAACAACAGAATGAAACGGCCGACACGCCATAGCTTAAGTCACTATTTCCACTTGAAATCTTTTTTTAAAGTATACAGATATATTAGTGGAAACAAGATGGATCTTCAACATCATTAAATTTATCTATTCATTCAGGTTGAATATAACTGAACGCAGAACAACTAGCTTACCCAAGAAATGCCTCCATTACCACATTTTGAAATTAGAGTCCAAATAATGTATCTAAGATATGATGCACATGTTCATATGCTACAGGAAACGTTTATAAATACTATATTGCCCGCTTTCTTATAGTCTTATAACATATTCCAATTTTATTAAGAACGATTTATTTTTTGTTTACAGGTATGTGAAAAAAGACATGAACTTCGGTTTCAATTCATGTGAGTAGCGAAACTGTCATGCTATATTCATTACTAATATACATATCACAATCACTTACATCCCCATGTTTTATAAGCTCTTACATCTTTTTAAAATTCCGGCTTGATTCACTGCTTTCGGTTCTTTTTTTTGTCCGTTATTTTTTGTTGACTTGTCCCTTTTAAATAACAAGAAATGATTGGAATGAGTGCTCTCATTTACATTCACTCTTTTTTTCAAAGTTTAGTGTTTCATATATTTCCGCTCGTTTTTCTGTACTTTGGTGCTCGATTTTATTTTGATAACTCTTACAATACTTGGACTGAATAATAACCATGATGTGAGACCCACTGAATTCATATAACAATATAACACAACCAAGGATCTATTGAAAATTATGCGCATGACATCATCATTGATGATTTGAAGCCACACTCCGCGAAAATTCAACTAATGATGGTGACATCAGCAAGTCGTTTTTTCAATGGATCGAAAATGAAAATTCACGACATTATTTTAATTTATCACATTTAATGGTTCTTTCTCCACCACCAACACCACAGAAAATTTTCCATTACATTTATATTATAACTAGATACAGAGTTCAAAATATTGATTGTTATGACTAGATATTAAAAAAACTTATAATAATATTAAGATGATCATTACTAGATAATTGAAGGATATAGATCTAAATTTCATTAGTAATTTTGATTAAAGACTACAATGAGAAAATAAAAATTAACTAAAAAATAACAATTAAAGATCAACTTGTGAATATGTTCTTTTTAGGGACTATTCCAATATTTTATTCCCGTGCTACATGCAAAATTACTTATTTCCTTTAGAATTCTATATTATAAGCCAAGAATGTTGATTTTCATTTCCTAACCATTTTCATTCATATACAACACTCATCCTTATTAAATATGTTAATTTTTTGCTTTATTTTACCCTCTACATGCATTATTTGAAGTTCTCGTTTTTCCTCTCTCACCAAATTAGCTTCAAAATAACTCCTTAAAATTTATATTTCTGCATTCAAGAATCCACTGCTTCCTTATACCCAACGCTTCTTATTTTCTCTCATTGGGTACAGTAATTTAATGTTGAAAGGAAAAATATGCTAACTTCGTTTAAAAAATAACTAATTCATTCCATTTAGCTTTACTAGCCCCAGTCTTATAATATCTATTGCAATACTGTTTTATTTATTGAGTGGTGACAAGTTGCATTTGAAATCGATTTTCAATAATAAGACTTGAAGTTGTCACAACCACATTAATTGAAAACAGTGAAATACTAGTTTCGGTTGTTACACCATTATCAATCTCCATGAAACTTAACTAAAGTACAGAGTAGCTTAATATATACTAAACACGGAATGATACTATTGGCTAAAGGAGAAGTGTCTCTAATAGGCTGAACTTCATTGAAGGTGTGTGATTGGCTGAAGGCCCTAACAAATCACGCCCACTGGTGAGAGGAGCAACAAGGAATAATCGGTGTCAAAATGTGAGACTGAGATTGTATTGAATTGGTTTCTACCAATTAACCAACTAACTTGATTTTATCATAATTCTGGCCTACATTTTTAATAACGGTACTTTAGCGGTTTAGTCTGTTGACCTTGACTGTATTTCAGTGAGCTTCAATTTTTTAAGTCAATTTTTTCAATTCCAGCCTACCTGTGTATTGTTTTTGTTTGTTGATTTCTATGTGTTCACGGTTTTTTGTTCTTGATTTTGACATTTACTTTTGCTTCTTGCTACTGCCACCAGTGGGCGTGTCTTGTTTTGGCCTTCAGCCAATCAGAGACCTTCAATGAAGGCCAGCCTATGAGAGGCACTTTCACCCTCAGCCAATAGTATCATTCTGTGTTTAGTGTAATGTATTAAGCTACTCTCCAATTTATTCTTAGTTTGATTGAGATTGATAGTGGTGTAACAACTGAAACTAGTATCTCACTGTTTCCAATAAATTTGGTTGTGACGACTTCAAATCTTATTATTTATTATGGATATCTTCCACAATATCACCTTCGCCACTGCAAAGAAAGTGAAATTGATTTATCAATTTCTTCATCAATAATTATCCTATCTGCCAGCTCATCTATCATCACCCACAAGTCTCAGACAGCATCAAGTCTTATGTGGGGGCATTATCAGCACAAGAAGGCGGCTCTGGTAGCGCAGTTGCTCGGAGCGCTTGCCTGAGGAAGGATAAGGCTCTAGCTGGCTTCGTTTCCTGCAGCCTTGGATTCGAATCTCATTCAGCCATGGATGTTTCTCATCATTCTCTTCATTACCCACGCACAAGTCTTCAGACAAATGTGAGCATCATCAGCACAATGAAGTTTATAGATGCAGCCCTTACAGTCAATGAATGCTATATCTGTAGTCTGAATGGGGAAATAATGTGTAAAGAGAAATTGTGTGAAATGAAATGAAGTTTCTTGGCATGTACTTTCCTAATAGGATCGTTTCACAAGAACACAACATTATCTAAATAGAGGGGCCGCTCTTGATAGCCTCGATTAGTCGGATCCAGTTAATTAATTATGTTTAATCGTATGTTGAACATTAAACGGACCCCTACTAACGATCAAGGTGTGATGAGAGCCGGCTCGTGAAGAACTACTATACTCTTGAGGATTTTAAGAAAGGTGGTGTTAGGGGAGGGGAAGATAAAGGAGGGCACGGGGAAGATAAAGGAGGGCATGATGAAGAAGGGGTGATAAAGGAGGGGATGATAAAGAAAAGAAGAAGAAGGAAAGGAAAAGAAGAAGATGATGAAGAACAACATAAGAAGAAGATGAAGAAGGAGGAGGTGGGGGAGGAAGAGAAGTAGGAGGAGCAGACGAAGATGAAAAAAAGAAGGTGATAAAGAAGAAGAAGACTTGATACTTACAGAGAGCAAGAAGGCGAAGGCAAAGCCATTACCGTGAAAAGGGAAAATGGCTCCTCACATTGGCTGTACCGTTTTGCGCGAGAGTAAACTCCCGGAGGGGTTTCTGAGTCTGTATAATGAAACGAGGTTAAATTGGTGAGGGGGAGGATTGGAGAGATGGAGATGAAAGAAGTGCGTACTCCCCCATCTTATTCCTTTCTCTTTCTCTTTCTATCCATCCTTGGTTTCCAACCGGGCAATGTCTTTACTGCGGCGCTGTTTTATTTTATTAATTCTATTATACCTGCCCCGTAGCAATGGCGATATTCTTCTTACCGCCTTGCAGCTTCGACGGATGGTGTGGGCGCTCTCGTTCTTGTTTCGGGCTTTGCTGTTTGCTCAAGGGTGTTGCAAATAACGGGGTAGTCGAGGAATACCTCCACCTCCCCTCCATTGTTCACCAGAACGTTCAGACGCTATCATAATTGCTCTCTTTTTTGCGGGGCGTCACATCATGAAATATTAACCAGTTGGATCTCGGTTGTCAGCTTGCCGCCCTGGTGATGAGACAAAGGCAATGAGTTGAATTGATTAAGTTCGCTCTGTCTGCTGCCTTTTCTGCTCGAATCATATTTCTTTCATCAGTCTTGATAGAAATGAACGTGTTACTCGAATTGAATTAGACATTATTTGCTAATTATTGTGGCTGGCTGACTATCAGCGTTACCTTTTACGTTTTAAAGATTCTTGAAGATATATAAATATTTAAAAAACAATTGAAAAAATATTTAGTTGATAAATCTTTTTAAAGTGTATCAGAGTTCCTTTCACATCAAAATTAAGCCTCACCTCAACTAATTTTAATAGTAATCGTGGTAACTAGTGTATAAGATCGTATAATTATTGTTGATCTGACTTGTCTTATACTCCGTAACTGGAGTCTCCAAGACGTAATCTACAAAAAAATCTTTCCACTTCATGTGCTTTCTTCTTCCAATTTCCGGTTTTCCTTCTTCCTTCTTGGAAAAATGTTTACCATGGGTCTTCTAATGCCTGGCCACGTGAGATGTTATTGATCGGGGATTCTCAACCTGGGGGGCGTGGAAAATTTTCGAGGGAGGCGTCATTGTACCAGAATAGTTCACAAAACTAAAACTGTGATTAACCCAGATTCGTGGCTGCTTTTATATTAAATACCATTATTTTATTGAACAACACTAAAAGTTGGATAAAATAAACTCAATAATAATAGCCAAGATCAATGTATAATGTAGTACAATATTGAGTTGTGTGATGCAGGTTGGTAATATGCTCAGCTGCTTTGTCCTTATCTCCATTCAAGCATTGACTGATATAATGGAGTCTTTTTGAAGAACTCCACAATATTTTGAAGATTTTATAAAAAATTTAGTTTTCTATTTATTTCCTTCGTACAAAAATAGGCACGATTGTACAATAAATTTAGAAGAATGTCCCTACATAGGTAGGCCACAAACTGTGAAGAACTCTTTGAATGAAATCGAACAGTTGAATGCTGTAATGTTGAATTCCCGCTATTCAGCCTGGTATATTACGTCTAGTCATTCATTTCATTGTGACTTTATGTTAGAAAATTGAGTAAATATTGAACACTTTGTGAAAAAATGTATCAAATATTTCATTTTAAAACCGGAAAATCTAACCTTTATCCTAACTCATAGCTCGCTTTGCTGTTACAAATTGAAATTCTACTACTTGTGCTGACCACATAAGGTGATGATAGTAGAGCGGAGGCATGAAGAAATGTCAGTCTAATAAGGGAGGCACAAGGCCTGAAAGGTTGAGAACCCCTGTAGATTGATGAATATGAAATATTTTTTGTTTCGCCCAATGTAATTATAGTACAGCCTCGGTTAACGAAGCTAATGTGGACCGAGTGTACCTCGGATAACACGAACTCTGCCGTTGCACAATGAAAAAATTATAAAAAACGTGACCAAAGATGTGAAGAGGACATTTTTTCATCACCGGTGACGAAGTAGCAATGAGCTGTGTGTGAGACTAATATATTTTTATTGACATAGTTCTACACTGCGCCGAAAAAAAACTGCTGTGTAAGTATGACAATCTCAAATACATTTCCATTTACCGTATTCTAATCTATTGATTCACAAAATCACTGATATTGATGCTCTGTTACGTAAACACAGCACACAATTTCAAAAACTGCACCGCGGTTTTGCGCCAGTACCTCGGTTAATCCGGAACTCGGTTAATCGGGGCTCGGATAACTGGGGCTGTACTGTACTTCTCCCCTACTTTAATATTTGTGGGTTAAGTATAAGAGGTCGATAAAATGCTTCGACTTCACCTGCAGCACTTCTGTATTGTAAAGTACAAAAATGAAAACATTTAATCTATCAACTCGCCATACCTTTCTTTTGTTAAAATAGGCTTCAACCTGGCGACAATTGTCAATAAACAATCTATCAATTCAATCTGATGTATCTATCTATCTACTTTGGAATGAAATGAACAAGCATAACAATAATTTGGCTAGTTTTTCAATAGTAAATTCATAAATAAAGGACATCTAATATTTCACAACTATTACAATGAACAAAAAATATTATAATGAACAAAAAAAGCCTGGCATATTGTATGCAATCATTATCTCAATACCACGCACAAGTCGCAGACTTGTGGGCATCATCAGCAAAAATTAATAATTGAATTAATAATAAGGTTGATTCTTCGTGGCACAGTGCCGTCTGGAGAGCTTCTCTTTCGAAAATTAATTAGTCGAATATACTTTGCAATTTAGTAATTGCAACATCCATTGACTCCATCATTACCATCTGGTGGAGTTGGGTTGATGAGTAGAAGTATTATAACAGAGGGTCTAATTATACAATTATGAGGGTACAAAAATACAACGTAAGTTATTAGAAAAATGCAAAGATGCTATGCTTATTCGAAATTGAAGTATTGTGTTGCGAAGTACCTAAGGCTCACTTCCATACTGGTCCCATCCCATTTAGACTGCTCCAATGTACATACATGTTCAATTCTCCAATGGACAGACTATTCTTTCTAACGTTTTTCGATAGTGAATTCATAAATGTGGTGAAATTGTTACATTTTCGTAAAACTCTTGAAAGATTGAATTTGAAGAAATATAAAATATGAAAACGGTGAAAAACGAGCAGAAATGTAATAAAATAGACTTGAAGAAATAGACTTTGATCCTAACGTTAGTTTTGGGCATTGGTTATCTTTCTTCTTTCAAATTCTTTTTTTTTCACTAACTTTGACTCAAAATCAATCCATATTTCAAAATTATAAAGAATGTATTTTTTACTTTAATTGGTGCTCAATTTACTCTAATTTGCACTTCTCTGTTTCTGCTCTGTAAATGGGTTCTCTCTGTCTTATCATTCCTCACATCATTTGTCTGTACACTCCATTTTGTTTCGACATGTTTGAATACATATTTTTTTCTTCTACATATTATATTAATATTGTACCATCTATGTTTTATGTTAAATGTGCTGAGCTTATGGTCGATTGGTGCATGCATGATAGAAGAAACGAATATGCATTTTTCCTACAGTTATTTAACAAAGCGGCTGTTGTTTATTCACTCATTATAGTGCGCTAAACAGCTGATTCCTGCATTATTTTACTTTGCCGCACTCCAGATGTGCCAACTGTAGGAAAAATGTAATGCGTGACTCGTTCTCAAAGTATCTTTGCTGCTTTCTATAATTTATTCCACACTCGCCTTTGGCTCATGCTAATGCATTTCTCTCATGCAACAAAGAGCTACTTTGCGCACACGTATACAAATAACTATTTTCCTACAGTTACCTCACAAAGTTTCTATTTATGCACTCATTATTATACGCAAAACAGCTGGTTTCTGCACTATTTTACTATGCCGCATTCCATCTGACTTTGCCGCACTCCAGGTTTGACAACCGTAGGAAAAATGTAATGTGTGATTCTTTCTCGAAGTATTTTTGCTGCTTTCGAGAATTTATTCCGCACTTCTCTCATGCTGCAAAGTGCTACTTTGCGCACTAGTTACACAAATATATTAAAGTAACTATTATTGTAATTCCTTTACGTGGTTTGGAGTGGATTTAATTTTTATGAGCCCACTCTAGCTACTTATTGGTGATTATAATAAAACTATAACTATATACACAGTAGGCTTCCGATTTTCGGCGATGATTTCCGGTAATTGATAAGTTGCCGATAGCCAAATTCGCTGATAATCGATAATATTGGCAATAAAACAACTTATCAGTTCTTGTTTCTTCTTCTAAAACTCAAAACACAATAAATTTTGGAACATTACTAGGTTGCATATGGTTATAATATGATGAAAATATGACATGTGATCACTGAGCAGTCGTCCTATCTATGAATATCATAATCTGGGCTTGGAATTACACCTTTCACATTATTACCTGCAAAAAATGTAGAAATTATTTGTATTTTTTTAAAGTGGGAATTGAAATACAGAAGTGAAAGCGGCCATTAAAAGTAACATTATATTATTTACAAAAAGCCTTTTCTCAATAAATTACTTATTAATAATAATAATATTATTAATGTTAAATTGAGAAAAAAGGACAAACAACCAATATAATAACAAATTTCCAGACGAAATTATTTTTTTTAATCAATTGAAAAACATATTAAATATGCTCAATATGAATTTCTCTTCTTCTGCTTTCTGATTATTATATCTGTTTTTTAAAGCTTTTGGTCGCGGGTTCAGGTTATTTAATCCTTTGGTTGCAGGTCTGACATTTTTTACATCATACATTGATTATAATTTATCACTGGCCCACAAACTTATCGCTTATTTGCTTTACAAATATTTTTAATGAACTTCTTAAAACTATTCTCCTGTTAATTTTCATGAGATTTATCATCATATAGCGGACTTGTATATTTCTTCAACAAATTTAATGGAGATGTACAATGTATCGAATACAAATGCAACGTATCTTGTAAAGAAAAATTATTTTTCATTTGCAATTGATCAAAATTCAAAATTGATTAATTAATGAATATCTGTGATTTATTAAATTCCAAAATTTATTATGTTTGTAAGAAATTGATTAGATAGAATGTTCGTTTGCTTTGAGAGAGCAATATCAGTTTATAATGGGCTCCATCAAATTTTGTGCCCATAATTTGTAGAACTTACTGTGTGAAACGAACTTTAGTTGTTTGGTGAATGAATATTATTATAATTATCACTCTAGAACCGTATTCTCCATTGTAGTTTGAACTACGTTTGAATTAAACTTGGTTTAAACCGCAAACAAAGTTTAACTGACAGTTTAGTTTAGACGGCTGATTTTGGTGGTTTAAACTCCCGATTAACTTAATCCGAGAGTTGATAAAAGGTTTTCATGGTGAAATTGAATACGGCGGTAGTAAATCTCATTAATCAATTTCAATAAATAAATTATTGCCATTAAATACTAATGGGTAAGAAATAAATTCAAATGAATCAAAGGAATTGACAGCATCATAATTATTCAATCACATAAAAAAGTTCCATAATGTCAATTCACAGAGTTGAGTTTCACAACGGAGTTCTTGAAATAAAATTGTTTTCAATAAAATCACCGTTTGAAAAACAGTGGAGAAATCGTATTTATTACTTAAAAATATTTCAGAATTCATACAGGATAGATAAGGTTCAAAAAAATAGATAGTAAAAATTAACTAGTTCAATTTATAGAACTGCCTCTGCCTCATCATGATGGCTTGATTTTTCGAACACTTTGTGATGACCTCAACCATTGATTGTCAATACAGAACCGAACAGAAAACTCACTTATCAACCTATTTTCGGGTCAAAAGGTACAATTTTGAGACAAATTTAGTCTTACATTTATTTCCACATCTAATTATATGACCAGTTAACATTGGCACTATTGCCAACATAAATTGTTTAGCTGCGTTTAACTTGAATTGCATTCAAGCCTTAGTTTAAATTAAACGACTTGTAAAATTGTGCTGATAATACAGAGCTGAGTTTAAACTCAGTTTAACTTAAACAGGCGTTTAATTTAAACCAAGCTTAAACCGAGAATGAGAATACGGTCCTAAGAAGTTTGATCTGGAATCTGCTGCAGAATACTGATGCCTACTGTGTATTAATTATTTCATTCTATTTTCACAAAAATTGCACTTCTATGCTAGTATTGCCTAACTAATCACATACTTGACAATCTATTACTAGCTAGTAGGTTATACTTACAACTAAATAGAACATACATTTTCTATAAATATTTCAATTTTTGTGGTTTTGCGGGTTTCATGTTCTTGAACATAAAGCATTCTGGAAATCAATGCTAGAAATATTTAATGTCACGTTTTAATATGACTGACAACTAATTATGTCTTTGTAGAAGCTACGATTCTACCTGTTGACTACTAACGGGATCCCTCCTCATGTTTGAGAATACACTTCTCATAAAATGAGTGAAATCAATGTTACTTTTTTAAAAACATGGACAGTTTTAAAAAGATGATTAAAAAAATTCAAATTTTTTTCAACCATTGAACATACAAATGTAATAGGCCATGGTTTTGTTTGTTGCTTCTCCCATCAGTGGGCATGACTTATGATGGTCAGCCTATCAGAGGCACTTTCTCCCTCAGCCAATAGTATCATTCTGTGTTTAGTATATATTAAGCGACTCTGTACTTTATTTTTCGTTGTTTGACATTTAGTTTGTTTGATAATGGTGTAACAACCGAAACTAGTATCTCACGGTTTTCAATAAATGTGGTTGTGAAAACTTGGTCTTATTTTTTATCAATATAGAACCGCGATCCTGGACACATCTCAATCTTGAGATATGTATTGAACTCTGCCAGACCTTATTGAAGGCGAAGCTGAGACTATGAAGTGTCTTCTTACACTTGACCTTAACAGTAGGCTACTAAGGTATTATTGAGTGCTTAACAGTGTTTTCACTTAGCCTAACCTACACACATCCACATCCATACCTCATTACCGCGGAAGTACCGCGGAACCATCTTTATTTCAGCAATAAACGGTTATAACAACTTTATAGGTATTTATATTTTCTTATCAATGTACAGTTCTGTATTTTAGTCCATATTATATGATATATTTAACATATTATATAAGAAACATTAGCTAAGCTGAGACTAGGATTTCCAATCTTACGATCATGAAGAGACAGAAGCCGTCTACAAATAGAGCAAACAGCGAAAACTAGGGCACATCTTTTTGAAAAAGGCAAAGAGCTATAGAATCAAATATATCTGTTTGCAGAGGGTACAACAATAGCGAGAGGTCAGGTAACAAGCACAATTATACTGGTACACACAGACACAGGCAGGCAGTGCACCAGTACCCGTACCTTGATGAGTTTGTAATTGACCCAACGCATAACATCCGACGCGGAGGCTACTAATGATTTAGTGACCTCCTCACCATCATACAGGGATCCACTACACGTAAAGGGTGTAGTGCGTAGCAGTAATGAGTTAGGATGGGGGGGGGGGGGGCGTGGGTTTGACCGTTTGTTAATCAAGTTATAATTATTCAACGTCCATTGTTCGAGTGTTCACATGAAAAAGAAATATTGTCAATGGTGAATTGTGGCCATAGTCCACATGTCTTTGTAATAGCCTACTAATTGAAAATTGGGTTTGCAGCATATTAATTTAATATAGTGTCCAGTCGCTTTCATATAGTAATTTACCATGGATTTTTAAGCAGCAACAAAATACACCTGCTAATCAATAATTCACATTCTGCCCCCTCATTCATGGAATGAAGTTGAGGCAAACTTTTCAGTTTCAATCGATTTTCGGAGAATAGTTTTTCGAAATGTGGTGGAACACTCCACGACATGGTTTTATGATTAGTATCATTGTTGTCCGAAAAATAGCTTTTTGTGTAACTAGAGTGAAAAGTGGAGTTTTTCTGCACCGAGAGAAACAATCTTTTCTCGAGCCGAAGGCGAATGAAAAAAGTTTCTCGAGTGCAGAAACAATACTTTGCGCTCGAATTACACGTTAAATTTTTCCAACAGTAATGTATAAAGTAATTTAAACAGAATAAAACAAGACATACATAACCTGACAATTCCTCACATAACCTATCTATCGATTTCAACTACAACTACAGCTGACTGTATTTCGTAGCTGAAGCAGAGTGGCCAACCTATTTTTGAATGCAGAATAGGGAACCTGCTTATTACATGCTCACTATTTTGTGTTGTTAGGTTGCAAATCTGGGGTGCGGAAAAGTATTTTCGCGAACTGGAGGAAAATGTTTTTCCCTACAGTGACCCGAAAAAGTGCCTATTTTGCACTAACTGTAGCACACAAAATGCACTAACTGTAGCACACAAAATAGTCTATTCCTGCACCAGTGCGGGGAAGTAAATTCCAGTGCGCAAAAATACTTTTCAGCACCCCAGATTTGCAACCTAACAACACAAAATAGTGAGCATAGAAACGCAGGTTCCCTATTCTGCATTCAAAAATAGGTTGGCTACTCTGCTTTACGTAGACAAAAACAGTCAGCTGTAGTTGTTGAAATCTATTTGATTCGAAGATAGGTTTGTCAGGAATTATTGTCAGGTTATGTATGTCCTGTTTTGTTCTGTTTAAATTACTTTATACATTACTGTAGGAAAATTTTAATGTGTAATTCGAGCGCAAAGTATTGTTTCTGCACTCGAGAAACTTCCTCTTGAGGCAGAAATACCCCACTTTTCGCTCTAGTTACACAAATAGCTATTTTTAATCTTTAAAGAACATAGTCTCTACTAATAAAAATTTAAGGATTTTAAAGGACTTAAAAATGTCTAATAAAAATTCTAATAACAGTAATTCGATAAAATAAGTGTTACTGTTGTTTCTACAAAAATGGTTTTCCCAATCTATAAAGAACACAGCTTCAACTATATTTTATAAAAAAAAATTCTTTACTACTCAAAAATTTAAAGATTTTTCAAGAGTCTAATCTCTTCTCGAAGGTTTCAATTTCAATTTTCAATCTCAAAGCATTTTTTCAGAAGTAACAACATGGACACACTGGAAAGAGCAGGTGTAGCTGTATGTTGATGTTACAATTTTTATTTTTATTTCATTTATAAAATAAAACATAAATATACAAGACTTGCAAAAAAATATTAAAATACAATGAAAAGAGCACATTAAATACGAGATATCTTGCCTTAATTTTTCAAGCTCTTAAGGGAGTTTGTACAACATGGAGTTCAGAGGCGTTTTCGAACACTGACTAGAAAAGTAACACTTAAACCTTGACTCTGGAAATGAGGTGAAATGATAAATGAAAAATGGGAAAAATGGAAATGAGGTGATTCGGGTATGTGGTAAGAACAGTTGAGACACACCTACACCCGCACGCACACACCCACTCCGTTTTATCACCGAACTTCCTTCAAAGACAAGCCCGAACAAAAGCCTGCAGGAGTTGTATGGCGAGGCAGTAGAGAAGTCATTGCAAATCAACATGAGATAACACACTTCAACAAAGATGATGGTAACTATATTGGTGGAAGGATCGTGTCACCTACATTACATTCAATAAATTAACACGCAGAGTGAAGGTGAGGGCTGGAAGGACGACTTCTCAGGCCATTTCCCCAGAATTCCATTTCTATTCAGTGAGACTGAAACAATGATCGATACCTTCCTGACGGGTTTCTGGCTACGTCATCATCTATACTCTCTCTACACTGCGGAGTGAGTGAACTCCAACATCACCACTGCCACAAGCCAAGTTCCTATTATGGTCGAAATCCCCCATTTACCGTTCAGGCCTGATTGGAATGCCGACGCATTATATGACGCAAAACGACGACCTAGAATAGGAAATTACATCGCGCCGCGTTATGCTCTAGAATGAATTCACCCCCACAGCGTGGCAGAGCTGCAGCTCCATTTATATACGTTCGCTAAATTCACAAACAATCTGGAGTTGTTGGCCAATGGCTGATGATTTACCTCGAACAACACATTTCCACCCCAACCAACCCTTATCACTATCCTACGTCAACCCCACCCTCATCCACCTACGCCAGAATGGAACGAAAGACGTGTCCAGTTCGGTATCCGGAACTTTCCGCCAAGGCCCCTTTCCGCCAACGAACCTTTGCGCCCAGCTATGGATTCAGGTAAAACTAAGGAACTAGCAGGTAGAATAACGCACAGTTATCAATAGACCTTCCAACCTGCGAGCCGCAGATAGTGCACAATGATGCAAATCAAATACTAAAAATCATGTTCAATACCTCACCATTATTTTATGAGACCCCCTAATATTGTAATACTTTGTAGTGTGATGAGTTAATTAGTTGCTCAAAATATAGAATAATACATGTTAAAAGTCTGTATCTAATGTATAGCTATAGAATTGAATTCATTTACATTCCAAACATTCGTTACAACAAACTGAGAATTGAGCTATTAAGATATTCAGTGAATGGAATATTCTTGATTGTAAATTTTACAATGACGATGAAGGTGTATCCTCTTCTTGAGCCCGCTTCTTCGCATTTTGAATCATCTTCTTCACCTCCAACCTTGCTTCTTCAGGAGTGCCACCTATAAGTTCATCACCGCTTAAGATTTTGCCTTTTCTTAGTTTAAAATTTGCTGCAACATCCTTTTGACTGCAACCTCCTTTTGATTGCCAAAATCTCGTTTCTCCCATCTAAAATTGTAGGAGCAGTCCTCATAAAAAGCACTCAGTTTTATTTTAGTCTATTGTGAAGCGTGACTTATAGTAAAATCATTCGAAAAAATTGCAATTCAGCATGCAAAGCATTTACCTATACCCAGGGCTCGGGAGCACAGCAGGGACCTCTCTTTCTGCGGAAGGAGGTACAGTAAAATATATCACATGTACAACAATGTGGTGACCAACCGATCCGAATATGGAGATATCCGGATATCACTGGGCTATTCAAAAATAGCTGTAGGAGAGCTGAACTCTACGATGATGTGCTTATCTGAGGGAGCTGGTTGGTTGGAATGAAAGTGGTGTATTCAAAAGTTTGAAATCTGAGATTGTTACAAAAATGAGCTTCTTTTTAGCTCCTCTGTTCAGTATGATAGTGATGTTAGTCAATAGTTCAAAAACTAGCAACTAGGAGCAGCACCATTTATATAAACTAACCAAAACAGCTGTTTGCTGCAAACTGAGAATTATAGTGCTGTAAGTGACATTGTAGTGTGACAACCTATTGTTTACTGCTATTATTTCGTGTGCTAGGGTCCATAACAGTGTTCAAACGATATTAAAAAGTTGTTGTTGTTCAGTTTTAGTGTTTTTTGTGAACAATACAATATGAGACATGGAAAAATAGCCAAATGTTATAACCTAACTTCTATAACAATGGAGAATGTTTTAAATAAACTATTTTTGGTTTAATTTTTTTGTAAGTTGTTCCTTAAAGAATAAGAAACCATACTCAACACAAAAGTATGTATTTTTGCAGAAAATTATATAAAATAAATACCTTCACAAAATAAACACTTTCTTTTATAAACCCCTGTAACAACCAGGATGAAAGTGTTGTAAGTCAATGGAAGCTATTATAATACAGCTTAAATATATGTTTTATGCTAAATAAAGTATTCGGTTGAAAATTAGACCTTATACAATTCAAAATACAGTTAATCCGTTTCTAGATATTTAACCTAGATATTTCATAACACAGGTTGTTTCACAAAAACGTCAATTACTCAAAACTGTGTGACTCACACCACTTTCATTCTATCCAGCTATTACTATTATCATAAAGATTGTCAATGTTAAATAGCAATCATTTTGAGTCTCTTCTCTGTTGTAAAAGCACTTCCTGGCGGTTCGAAACCGACCTAAAACTGTAGGTCTGACTCATCAATTATCATCATCGAACTCATTACCCACACACAGGTCTCAGACCTATTTAGGCTTCATCCTCATAAGAAGATTGATAGATTGATATAATCTCACTTACAGGCGAATCTTTCTAAGAGGAAAAGAAGAGAAAAATTTGGTGGGATTAGAAAATGCAAGTAGGATGTGTAGGAGGAGGAGAAGAAGAAGGAGGAGGAGAAGAAGAATAAGAAGAAGGGGGGGAGGAGAAGAAGAATAAGAAGAAGGAGGAGGAGGAGGAGGAAGAAAAATAGGGAACAAGAAGTTACTAAATTATTTCATCGAATTGTCTAAATGGTTTTCAGGCGTTGATAAAACCTTATAGTTTAGTTTAAAAAGTGAAATGTGACATTCTATTTCGATTTCTGCTTGAGAAAAAGTTGGTCAGTAGGAGAAAGGTCAAAGTGGAGGAGTAGGCCTACATCATGTTGCATTCCATGTTCAACTATTCATGGTAACGCTTCTCTTAGCATTTCCCCGAGCTGAAATCGCATAGAAAGCGCAAATCTACGGTTTCCAATGGAAATCGAAAAGGCGTGAACAATGCCTGCCTTTCTACAGAACAAAAGCGTCAAGACCCCTAGGAAGGGGAGAAATCTCCTTTTGGGCATCGGTGGTCGGTACTGTGGTAAAAACAAAAATAAAAACAAAAGTCGACCACCCCCGCCCCCGCCAGCAACTGCCATCCAAGTAATCCCTTTGCTGTCGCTACTGCCTTCGTCAGGCGAAATTTCGCTTTTTGCCTCGAAGCTCCCCCGGATAACTAGGGATCCCGTTCCTCCAGGGGCCGTTGCTCGTTTGGGAATACAGTAGTTGCTGAAATACAAACGGAAGCAATGTACCATTCTTCTCCTCGAAAATGCTTTCGTCTTTTGGGGTTGACTTTCCATCTCACCCTCACCACCCCTTGCAATATCTATTTTATATCTATATATCTTTCGCTGCAACTGGTTTCATTTCGGCTCTGATTTAGCCTACTACGACCCCCTGTGTGCTGTGTCTAAACAACGAATATTCCCCAGGCGAATCACCAGTCTTTGTGTTGCAATTTGAAATCTTTCCTTGTTTCTTATGAGTCTTTGCTTCCTCACGAAGCATTGTTAGATTGATTGTTGGGAAATGAACTAATGTATGAATAATTAGACACTTTTCATAACCAAATAGTTGTGGGTAGCTGGGTAGAAGTAACTACTCTGGTCTACTACTCATGGCTCGTGAGTGCTCGTTACTTTACATTTATGTACGTTCATTTACTTTTATATACGTTTATGTAAGTTAATTTACGTATGTACTGTATACGTTTATGTACGCTTATACGTAATTTAACATTATGTGAAATATACTATTAATAAACAATATAATATAGTGAAAAGTCACTTCATTCTTGATCTCTATAAAAACATATAAACATTTTTAATTACGAACAATTGTTTCAATTATGAAAATTAGTGTTTGCTCTGATGAGTATTTTAGAGGCATCTACTATACCTTTGATTAAAGCACAAAAAATCCCTGTTTCGGATGCCATTTTTAAAGTTAGACTTTTGAAAATGGTTTTAAACACTGTGCATTAAACAAACATTTACAAACATATAAACATTTTCTCATGTTCCATGCTTCGTCAAATCCGATTACTACTTATCAATTCTTGATTAATAGATGCCAAAAATATACACTTAGTTGTCTCTTGTTTCAGATGCAATTCTTAAAGCTAGACTGGTGGAAAACTTTTCATATGTATAAATACACATTGCTCAAATTTTCTATACTTCCTCTAACATTATAACTCGATTACCGATAATTAGTTCTTGATAAATATATATATGACAAAGTTGATCAAATGATGGCTATTCCTTTATTAGTCACATTTTTTTGTGAAGAAGTGGATTTTGTCTTGTTCACAAAAAAAAGTTAATTGAGGGAGTTTTAAAAACATACTGGAAAACTACAGAAAATATACAGTAAAATTCTCGGATAGGAAGGGTAAGGAGTAATTCAAGATTTCAAGTGTGTGAATAGAATTTTAGAAATTCTCAGGAAAGAAAGCATGCAAATCTCATCAAGTTTTTCAATATTTTTCACGGTCCTACTCATAGACAAATTTCAGAAATTCTCATATAAGAAGGATGAGAGCAAGTGTGCAAACCTCATCAAGTTCATGAATATTTTTGAAACTTGTTTAGAATATTCTCCACAGTCCTGCTTAAAGACAACACTGACGCATTAAGTATGCTTCTATGGTAAGGAATCTGTTTACCCAACTACCGCTACAAGGAAACTGTCAAGCGTGGTTACTTCCTCAACACCACACCGACGACAACACAAACTCACGCTCTCAAAACTAATCCTCCACCCCCCGCATGAATAAACGTTAAACGGGCGGTGGAGGGGGGGGTGTTAAATCCGTGCACTCAATTCGGGTCAGCTATTTGATCCGCAGGGTTGCGGTCGTCTAAAGGGTTTAGCTGCTCTATTCAGAGTTGCAGCTCCGCATCCCAACCTTGAAATGCTCCAGGCCAGCCAGCGGTAGCCTACCCTGATGTACGACTATATTCCAGCTTGTCACTGGTTCTGCTAATGACTTCGCATCAGTTACTTGTCAGATTTTCTCTTGCTTTGAAGGATGTTAATGTCTCCATTGTTGGAATGATCCTCTCGGTAAGATTACTGCTCTTCCCGATCACAGAAAGGTGATGGTTCTCGTCACCCATGATGACTTTCCTGAAAATCATTTGTCACAATCTGTGAAATAATTGGTGCCGATGGTTTTGGTGTAGCTTCTCATTAGTAAATGTTGATCGGGAACGTGTTAAATATGTTGGTGATGAACTTGTGTGTATTATCATCTTCCAGTCTCTTACTCAAATGAAGACAAACTGAGCTGGTGACATTCAAGTAAAAATAAACAGTTTTTGACCGAACGAAGAGAGCTCTCTGTTTCAAGTCGACCGTTTTGCATTTTTCTGTCTATCTGTCTGTCTGTAACGCATTTACGGCTAAACACGTGGACCAAATTCGATAACATTTTACATGGTTCTTCCTGTAAGGATTGTCGAGATTACTTACATTTAATGGATATTTAAAATGAAAAAAAAGTAAGGCACTTAGGCCTTCTTCTATAGGAACATATGATTCTTAAAATGAGCTTCTGTATCACATGCAATTATTGAAATCAGATTCATAGATAGCCATCGGGCCTCTTTATTCATCTGGTTGAGCCTTATTCATATCAATATCAGTTATCATTCATAACAATAACATATTTGTTTGAGAGAAACAAATCATTTCTAATATTTCAATTAAGTATAATAAAAAGTGATTACTAAGTAAATGATTTACAAATTTAATATTTAATATGAACTCATTCATCAGACATCTGAAATCTAATTTGAGCAATCAGCTGTCTCACAAATTGAAAGCACAGCCTTGTTGATGTGATACATGGTTATCTTTTGTGAAAAATAGACTACGCAAATTGAATAAAGTATTAAGTCTGATGACTGTTTAATTTTGCAATGGTGTTTAACATTGAGGAGTACATCGAGTATGTTCCTCTGTGCAAGCACACTCTTATTCTACAAGCACTTATTGTTCAAGCACTCTTATTCTTGGCCGTGAGGTCTACTGTTCACAGTACTACAAGTTACCAGTGGCGTAGCCAGGGGGGGGCCCCTATGGGGCCCGGGCCCCCCCCCCCCCGAAATTTCAGAAATAAAAAATTCTCAAATAACTAATAGATAAGGACTTATTAAAGCCGAAGGGTTCTATCTGTTTTGTTGTATTATAACGAACAAATTACATAAACCCTGTTTGTGTAATGGAATATAGCTACAGTTATAGTCAGATTAATGCATTTTTCAAATTTTTCCTCAATATTTACTCATATAGAAACTTGTTAGGTGCTCGGATGGATAATTTTGATTTAAAATGAGCTACGAAATCGAATAAAACATGTTAGAAAACTGTGACTACCATAAATGTTTATTTATTACATTAAATAAAATGCAATTTTCAAGTTTGAAGTGGATTAACTTTGTTAATTATTGATAAATCACCTTTTAGAATAAACTCATCTTGTAGAAAATTTAGTTTTGAAGTTAAAATTCAGTAAAACCCACTAGCCTGAACGCACCCAAAGTTCATAAAATCGGGATTTTATAATTGAAAACACACAAATAAATGCAAGTTCTATGCAAGCGTGTAAAATCAGTATGCTATGATAAAAAAAAATTCCAATTTCATGAACTTTGGGTTGGGTGCGTTTTAGGCTAATGACATAAATTATATGAAACTTATAATAATTTGTATTAATTTTGAGATTCAGTACATAAGTTAAGTATGATTAGTTCCAATTCAAGGGTTTTGACTCAAAATAGTCACAGATATCGGTATATCAAACTTTATCATTTCAAACCTGGCCACCTAGGTTCTTGGGTAGTAATTTTTCAAAACTTTCTTTTGAACTTTAGAGCCTAACAAGTTGTCTAGATTAGCTTTTCACACCACTAAATTAAAAAAAAATCCGGCCCTCCTATACCCCACCCCCCCTCCCTTGGTGAGCCCCCCCCCCCCCCCCCCCGAAATCTAATCCTGGCTACGCCACTGCAAGTTACTAAGAATAATTTATTCATAAGATAATAATTATCGTTTAAACTCCTTTTGATGCAAAAAATTATGCCAAAGAATAATATATTTATTTATAAGATGATTAATTTCGAAATTTCTTTCGATGCTATAAGTTGGCCCCTACACCTCTGCTACTGCGGAAATTGAGAACTGTATCAGATAGCTATTGGAAATCGATGAATTCACCAAAAATATTCAGTCTGCGCAGGGAATTGAAACACAAATATTATTCATTCATCTGCATAAAATAGAATTATTTAAATTTGATCCTTCTCCATTGTTCCATACAAAGTATCTATACAAATAACACACATACAAACATAAATAACACACATTTTTCAAATGAAATGTAAAAGAAACAATATTTCCCTTTCTAGCATTGCTTTCTCTACTAGTGTGAACAAGATAATCCAGATTTGGAGTTTTTATATCTTCATTGGTTCATACACACAAATGAACATGACAAATTTTCAAAACATTTTTCAAATGAAATGGAAAGGAAACAACAGTTTTCCTTTCCTACTACTACTTAATTTACAAAATTTCAACAATGAATAATAAGACGAAGTTGTCACAACCTAATTTCTTGAAAACAGTGAGAAAAATGTTGCTCCTTCCACCTTGTTGCTCAAATGTTTTTTGCATGTTCCTCCTCCCACAAGTGGGCGTGTCTTATTTTAGCCTTCAGCCAATCACAGACCTTTAATGAAGGTCAAATCAAATCAAATCAAATCAAATCAAAATCAAATCAAAATTTATTCAATCAATAATATAATAATTACAAAAAATTTAGTTAAACTTCATAAATACAGTATATTCTATGTCAGTAATACACCTTTAGAAACCCCACTATAAAAAACTATGTGTTGGGGTATATGAGTCTGTCAATATTATAATTATTTTTTTTTTTTTTTTTTTTTAGTGCTATATAATATATAGTTGAAACATTTTTCAAAAATGAAGTTAGTAGTTTAAAATGTTATGATAAATGTTAGTGCATATTATGTAATTAAACAAAATTAATAAATGTGAAAAATTAAAAAAATAATAAAAATTACCTAGAGTTATACGAAATAGCTACTCAGTGATAATAATATATCATCATAATAATACAAGAAAATTATAAATGCCAACAAAAATATAATAATTAATTGATATGTACTCTTACTAAATTTTCAAATTGCGTTACTTCCTGATCTATCATCCAATTTATTAATTTTCTTTTGAACCGATAAATAATTCTTTCTACTTTTATATCTACAGGAATAATGTTATACATTCTTGGTGCTATGTAAATAAAGGATCTTTGCCCAAACGCTGTGTTCATTCTGGGAATAACAATATTTACATTTCTTAACCTAGTATGATGAATGTGATCTACAAATCTAAATTGTTCTGGTCTTTTCTTCAAGTATGAGAGCGCTGCCTGAATAAAAAGTTGTCTAACACTGAGTACTCTACTTTCTTTGAATAGTTCAATTGTTGGAGACTGATTATTTTTAAAATGTATTATTTTAAGTATGCGTTTCTGAGTTACAAATAAAGGTTCAATATGAGTGTAATTTGTAGCTCCCCAAACAATTATGTTATATCTTAGAATAGATTCTACTAACGAATAATAAACTGCTTTTAACGTTTCATGGTTCAGGATCCTGCGAAGCTGGTAGAATTTGAAAATTAGTTTTCTGATCCTTTTTACATTTTGAATGATGTGCCAATCCCACTTCAGATTATCATCCACTATTGTGCCTAAATATTTTATTCTATCAATCCTTTGGAGTGTAGGACAATCACACGGCTGGCTTATGTCTGTGCATTGATGCAGCTTAAGTGAAGTTCTTGATGGCTTTGTGTGATCCGTTAAAGAAAACGCTAGAAATTTAGTTTTGTTTGCATTAATTGTTAGAAGGTTATTCTTCAGCCATTTATTGATTATAGTTACTTCAGCCTATCAGAGGATCTTTCTCCCCCAGCCAATAGTATCATTTCATGTTGAATATATACTGTATATTCAGCTACTCTGTAGACCTACTTTAGTTTTAGTTTGTTTGAGATTGATAATGGTGTAACAACAGAAACTAGTATCTCACTGTTTTCAAAAAATGTGGTAGTGTCATCTTCAAGTCTTATTATTCATTATGGATATCTTCCCCAATATCACCTTTGTCACTACGAAGAAAATTCCAAGACAACTTATATTTTGATTTTGAATTGTTTTTAATTGTTTCATACGAAACTACTTTATAGGTGCAATGATTCAAATTTTTGAAAAGTTATTTGAAGAGAACAACATTCTTTCTATTCCAACCCGAGATTTCAACAAGATAAACCAAATCTTTATGGGTTATGTTAAGTTTTTGAAGTGTCACTAACATTTTTCACGCTTTGCGCTAATCTGATTGATGTCAAATTGACAATTTTTTGAAAAAATTTACTCAATTATGCTTTTGTGATGAAATATGAAATTCACAAAGTGGACGCTCAAATGTTTTTTAAATTCATTAAAAACGACACAGTTTTTTTGCTATTCATTAAATAAGCTTAAATTCTCCTATGACCATCAGGATGCAGTCGGAAAAGTTTCATGTCCAATTACGTACTACCCTCTTGCAAAGAGACAGTGCAGTTATCAAGCTCGCTAATTACACCCATCAACACCAGAAGCAGCATCGATCGATACACTGCCAACTAATCTATTTGATTGGCTGGCTTTAAAAGCGCGCCTGAATTTAAAACGGCGTCAACATTTACAATATATATTACAATTACATTAATTAATAATGTTAAACTTCCACATGTATTAAACTTACTTAATACATGTGATGGCCATTTCGCACAGTGATCAGCATACAGCCATGTCTTTCTCAGACTCGGCTGTAGGTCTTCTGAATGATTACATTAATTCACAATTACATTAGTAAATTAATAATGTTAAACTTCCTAGTTTCATATCAACTTTTACTTAATGCGTGTGATTGCCATTTCGCACTTTTGTAAAAACACATTGATCAAAGTACAGCCATGTCTTTCTCGGCTGTAGGTCTTCTGAACGATGGAGTCACAACAACAATATCCCTTCACAGTGCAAAATATACTGACGACAATATTGTCCAGTGGGATGTTCTTTAGCATTGGATGAACGTCCGGTGGTAATCCGTTTCTATGGATCGGGGTATCGTCAAGAGATTGCTAGGGATCAAGATGAACAGAGTGAGAGAGGTGGGAGAAGGTAAGTAAGAGGGAAAGAGACAGAGAGTGAGTTGGCTAAGTGGTATCTGCAAAGGACGTGTGGCGATGATGGTATTTGCAGATGTCTGCTGAATGTTCACTTGTGGTAGGAAAGTGGATCGTTTTTGGATTTTGGCCAACAATAACCATTGAGAAGAGGGTATTACTCAGCTATGAAGGAGTTTAGGGTTGTGTTAGTGATTGATTAGATGAGGTTTCTAAGGAATTAGTCAGTCACACCCTTCTGCTTTGTTCTCGTTGCCCCTACCCGTTGTCTTCCTTCCGTCCTTTTGTGTGAGAGGGATCGTCTCAATATTGTGCTATGCTCTTTTGCAGCACATTTCAGTTAGGTGGTGAACAATATGAATGGTTGATTATTCATTTCTGCCAATCAAGGTGATTGGAATTGCGTTGTAATCTGGCAATAAATTACAAATAAATTAACTAATTGCAACTTATAATGAGGATAAGTGTTACGGGTTCTATCGCTTAAATAATGCTGGCAACACTTGAAATTAACACTCGCACTTTTTTTACACAAATTACTCACAACACGTACTAATCAGTTATATCACACAAGAAAAACTAATAAGAGACAAACATATCAATAACGTTCAACTAATGATGAATTTACTATATCACTGTACAAAACCTAATTACCAACTGTTAATAGGCCGATCGATAATTTAATAAACAGCTATCCAATAAACTGTTCAATAATGTAAAAAGAAATGTCTGAAAAACAGTTGAACACTAAATAAATAAATGGAACACTTACGAAGCACAGAGTCTACTACGGTGTTTGATAATCACAATAATAGCACTGAGTATTCTGCCACAAAGAAGGATGCCTACTGTCTAAGAATTTACCACATAAACTTATCACGAGCACTTGATATGCGTAATCACAATGTGTGTACTGTCACTGTATACGAACGTTTTGAAGAGCAAATAACAAATTAACTTCCTGCTGAATCACACCCGCTTTCAAACCATTTATACTTTTATACTTATACCCGCTTTTATACTAGTAATTCCTAGAGGATTTTCAATGTTTCTATTAACACAGGATACATGACCTAAACGTTTCTCTATTGTGCTCGAATGTTCTACAAACGCATTTGACAAATAGGAGTGAGAAATACATTCGAGGAAAAAAAGAAACAACAAGAGTCAATTAACGACCCCTTTGCAGTACGTGTTATCAATGAAACCGGAAGCGCTGTTGACAAAATGAGTAGCGTAGAATTTTTTTTTTATTTCTTGCGTTCCTAACATAAGTTTTAATTTGTCCATGTCTAGTAATGTTTGTCAGTATGATGAAATGGGCAGTGTTTCTGTGAACAGTGTTTTTGATTAGTCACAGGAATTTAAAGAGCTTGCCTTTGTAGGCAGAATAGGCTCTATTTTTTTTTATTTTTATTGTCGGACTTGCTCTTGCACTATATAGCGAAAAATTTGCATACATTTGATTGATAAAACCTGGTTAGCTGATACTTTAGATTCGAGTCAACTGACAGCTTTTCTTGCAAGCGATGTGTTGAGTCTAAATGCTCACTACTACATTGAGTTATTGATATTAGATTTTTTCACCTCCATCAATTTTTCTCATCTTAAGGAAAGTGATAGCCGTGAGCCGTAGCAGGTATTAGACAAGCAACGCTCTCCTGGGCCCTCTGTAAGGGTGACCGATTAGATTGGCCAGCAAAAAGGACTCTGTTCTCTGCTGTAAAATCACTTCCCGGTGGTTCGGAACCCACCTAAATTTGTAGGTCCATCATGTTTCGATTAACATTGCTCAAGCGGCGAGGTGGAACTGCCCGTAATGTTCTCCCCACCAATAAAATCCATACGCATTTACTTTTTCATAAGGAAGCTCCGTAGACTCCATCAAATATTTTTAAAAAATGTTGACACTTATTTTTATTACATCAATTCCTGTTGGATTCCTCTTGAATTGTAACGTTACTCTGAGATCACCTAGAGAGCAATTCGGGGTTTCCGAGTCTCAATGGATTGTTTTTGCATTACGTTTCATAAAAATATGAAGATGAAATATTCATAGTCGTCTGTTACTGTCAGACACTAGGCGTTATTTACAGCAATCCGCTGTCACAAATAATTCACTTCTACGCTCTTTCTCACACTCTCTCTCTTCCGCTCTATTTCAGCTGAATTTTTTTTTCATTGGTATAAAAAAATACATTTTTCCTCACTGCCTAGATACGGTACTAGTCAGCTCTTCATTTACGTTTCATGTCTTTACTTTCCTGTAGAAGTGTTTGGAGGGAAGACCAGTGATAAATACGAAGTAGAACTTCGACCTTTAATCATGCGAGAGGAGTTGAATAGGTCTTCTCTCGGTGTCTGGAAAGAAACTTATCCCAGCTCTTTATCTATGCTGTTTTCTGCTTTAACACCACACTCTCCCTGTTTTCCTTCATCGTTTTCTCCTTTTCCGCCCTTCCTTTTTCTCTTCACCAACTCTTTCTCACTCTTTCAACTTTTGAGCTCACTCTCTCACTTTAACAACTTGTCTCTCTCACTTTCTGAACGTCACCTGTTGGCTGTAGCCCAAGCTGCTAGCACACTCCTCCACCCACCCCATACCATAATCATCTGGGTTTTCACATTGGAAGCGACATTTTTATTCGTCCATGTAGCCTATCGTTTCATCACCCCCTCCCACCACCACCCCCCCATCTTGGCCTACACTTTATATAGACGACCCCGGCTTAACTTTTCAACCCTATCTCTTGTCAAACACCCCTGTAGAAGTCTCCTGTTCCTTGAATGCGACAGGGTGTGGGTGTGGTCGGGGATTGCTCCATTCAATGGACGAAAAAGTTTTCGGTGTGGGCTAGAATTACGTAACACCTCATTTTTTTCCTTTTCCATTCTTGCTAACCTCCCGTTTTTCCTGACTTGTTACACTTCGGTTACAGCACACAACTGGCGCTACTTTAGCTTTTAATTTATAGGGTGGGTTGAGCGAGACCGCCCGAAAGTTTTATTTAGTAACCTTTTTTTGAAATATGATTTCCTAAATTGTCGGAAATTTTCAATAATCGAGTTGCAAGGTTGATTTATTCTTTAATCAGGAATTGAACTGTGGGGCGAGATATTTTATAAATTGGCTTGATTCTACTCTCAATTCTACAATTCCCAAGTTCAATCAATTCCTCTAAACGTTGCAACTTTTTTTTGAGGATGAAGCCCACACAGTTCTGAGACCTGTGCGTGGGTAATGAGTTGGATGATGGTGATTGATGAGATGGACCTACAGTTTTTGGTGGGTTCCGAACCACCGGGAAGTGGTTTTACAGCAGAGAACAGTGTCTTTTTTGCTGGCCAATCTAATCGGTCACCGTTACGAACAGGACCTACGAGAACGCGGCTTATCTCTATCTGATTGAACAGATACTCGTAGACCTAAATCCGCACTCCACGAGTGTAAACTAAGGCTAGCATAGAGCTGGATATTCTCTGTCAAGTCTACAAAAGTATTGCAAGTGATGTCACCAAACGTTGCAACTATTGCGATTGATTGCTCTCGTGAACCTGTACTGCATTAGAGTGAATTCAGGCTAGACTAAAGCTGGACATTCTTGCTCGAATCTACAAGAGTGTAGCAATTGGTGTCACCAAACATAGCAACTATTGCGGTGAAGCACTTTCTTAAAGATTCAGAAACATACTACATGATTAGAATGCACGCTAAAATGGAGCTGAACACTTCAGCTGGAGTCTAAATTTAAAAAAATGTAAAACAAAAAAGAAACCAACTTCAATATACGAAAAAATAAAATACATACTAAAAAGTTTAAAATAAAGGGCTCACTTAAATCTGAGAAAATTAAAAAAAATAATAATATTAGTAACCTTTTGAATTGGCGCCAAAATTTCCATAAACTTCTAAAATTTTGCAGAGAATTTTCTATAAACTTAAAAATATTCCGCGCCGACTTCAAAAAGTTACTTATATAAAACTTTTAATTTTCTCAGTTTAAAGTGAATACTTCATTTTAAACTTTTTTGTACGTATTTAATTTTTTGCATCATTTTATTGGTCGTTTTTTTTTGTTAAAACATTTTTTTATTGGAATTATTTCTACATTCTTTTTAGTTGAATATTTAAACTTCAAATACATGAGAAATATTTTTCACATTATGAAATTACATTAGCAAATCAACTTTGACTTATAAATTAATGTAACTAAAAATCCAACTATAAGAAGTGAACTAGGTAAAATTATACAACTGAAATCTTTATTTAGTAAGCTAAAGTATTCAATTGCGTAGAATATTGTATTTAGGAAAATTATTATTGCGAAATGCTTCATAAGAGTGGAATGACTTTTGGTTCTTCATTTTAATTCGGTCCCCCTCAGAGTAACCTATACTACAAAAGTAATAAATTAAAAAAAAAATTTCTTTAAATTAAACAAATATGTAGCATCGGCGACCACATTATGTAACCATTATGAATATGTAATCATCTGTGCCATGTATCTAAAGGGCTGAGTAGCTCAGGTAAAATGAAATGAATTTTTATCTCACAACAAAATATAATATTATTTTATTAAATTGACTTCAATACAAGTTATGAATAAGGGGATTGGCAACTCGCTTAGCATATCTAAATATTTAAAATGTTAGAGCAAGATTGAGCAAGATAGATGTTGATTAGTTATGGGGCTGGCCTATTATTTAGTTCATGAATGAAATTGTAAAATCTTACCTTTTGTGGTGGGATGCCATGCAAGATGGAATCTCCTGTTCCATCATGCATCCATCAACACAAGACACCAACTCACTGCTCACTACTCAACTACTAACTCATCTACTGGCCTTCCCAATAATTTGACAATGCCTTAAATATATTAGCAACAAAAATGTTATGAGCATCTCAATGTCAAACACAATTGAATTCATGTATGTCATCGAAATACCTCTGACCTAAATCAACATCTATTGCCTCCTCAATTTCACAATGCGCTTTAAAATAAAACATTCTACTGAAAACAATCCTTGAACCAGATTTGAGAAATAAATTTATACCTCACAAACTTCAATGTTAAAACCAATGGTGACAACTTCTCCCATCCACCTTTAGAACTGGACCCTCAGTTCTGTCCTTATCAGTAATTTCTCAAATTGATTCAATTACTGTCTAAAAATACATCATTACTCTAATTAAATATAAACACCAATACTGACAACTTCTCCCATCCACCTTTAGAAGTTAACTATCAGCTCTGAATCACAATAACATTTCCAACTTTCATAACAAAAAATAAATTTTCCAATTTACACATTATATTTTCCAGTTTTAGCTTATAGTAGCTTGTTTGATTCAATTACTGAACATCAATAACTCACAATATCTTTTCTAGCAAATAGTACAGTAAAATTAGAACACTGACCTTGTTACTGTTCTTAGCAACAAATTAATCCATTACATAAAAAATACAATTTTTTTTTCAATCTAAGAAGTCAAGCGAGTGCCTATCTGAATATAATTATTATTTCTGGTTTTCATAACATAGTCAAAACATTTTTCCCTATTATTAGTGTACTGTACTAGACTATTATACAATTTGAAATTTCATAAGAATAATCAAATGATTATTTTTTCTGATACAATATAAATAATGTCTCCTAAATTCAGTTAACCAGCCAGTTGTAATACATAAGATAATAATAATTGAACAAATACTCTAAACTCTAAACTCTTGATCACAACTTTGAATTTCTCATATAGAAATAAATTCTCATCGTATGGGTTGAGAAAAAAAAGGACTAAGGTTTATGGAAATTCTGGAATTTAGAGGTTAATGCCATGCATAAGCTCAGCTGCTCCTTTCCACATGGATGTGCTTGTCGATGTGTGTAATCAACTGCTGCTGCCATCGAAATCATCCGCTGTTTTTAATGTCGTTGATGGCTAGAAGTAGTAGATTTTTCGGGGTATTATTCTCCTCCAAATTCTGGTGCATAGTTTGAATGAATCTTCTTGCAGACAGTGCACGCTGATAGGGTCATTTTGCATTTGACCGGGTGGTTTTGTAGGGGCTGCTTGAAGACTTGTTCGACGGCTGCTTGAAGAGATCTGAATCTCCTATTCAGTGATTCCATAACCACTGGAGCTGGTGCAAGCAGTGGGACTAATCACTGCAACTGGACCAGATCGTCAATTTGGAGCTGATGTTGTATCGTAGAAAATTGTTCCAATGAAGGGGTTTTTTTTTTTGGGGGGGGGGGGGGGGGGATTCTTGAAGACGCTGTTCTCCACATTTTTAAGATTTCTTGCGTCTTTGGATGTAATCCTTGCAATCGTCGTTGTTCTGGATCACAAAATATATTTTTGTAGAATTTTCCTTGACTTATTGAGAGCTCATATAATATGCACGGCTTCGGATTAAGGAAAGATATTCATGGAAGGGAAACCCATAGTACAAATAAATGATTAAAATAATATAAAAATTAATGACATTCAATAATAAATACGATTTCAAATATCTGGCTGGATGTGCTACAAATAAAATAAATCAAATTAAAACTTTTCACAAATTTTGAAAAAAAAATTTCTTGTTAATTTATCCCAATCAATTTACCAATATACGCAATAACATTGTGAATTATATTTACTTTATTTATAAAAATTATAATCATTCCGGTTTTAAGTAATAACATTTCAAGAACCTAAAACGCATAATCGAACATACTCAATTATATGCTACAATGCAAAAATCTTTAAATAGATGAAGCTTTTTTTACAATTACTTCTTTTCGTATGCAGTTGACCTTCTAATTACTAAAGATTTAATATGAATAAAAAGTTTATTATCATCTATACAAAATTATATTATTCAAATATACTAACAAACTTGCATTTTCAAATTAAGCCTCTACGCTTATTATTATACAATATAAATAATCTTCGAACCTAGTATTGCACAGCAGTGAAATTTTTTTGAAAATTACCGATTCTTAAAATGATGTTCACTTCAACTCATGATTGAAACTATATAACCTTATTCCTACGACTTCATCACAACTAAATTGTGAAACTGTCCTATTAGAAAAAAAATTTACAATGTAGACATCGATGAATGCTCCTTTTTGTTTGATATTGAGCTAAGTATTGGGCCGATCCTTGCGAAACTTGGATGGGACCACTGCTGAATGATGCTCTTTGATTTAAATTTTTCATCGAAATCGGTTCAATAGTGCTGGAATAATAGATGTACAAACATTTTAAAAAAAACTGTTCGAATTGAGATGGTCCTCCTGTTTGGAAAAAGTGTAGCAACGTAGCTAGTGATGTCACCAAACGTTGCAGCAATTGCGATGAAGCGCTTTCTTAGAGATACAGACACATACTGCATGAGTGTAGACTTATGCTAGACTAGAGCTCGACTATTCTCACTTGACTATATATGAGTGTTGCAAGTGCCCAAATTGTTCTACAAGAGTACTCTACCGCAATAAAATCACTGTTCGGACGTGCTTGACCTAAGCTGAAACTTACTACCTCATCAGGAAATCAGGGATCGGAATTTTTCAATTTTACTCTTGTATCCTGAATCCTAATGTTCAAATAATATACTTAATTCAGTGATAAAACATTTTACCAAATTTTGGATGGAACAGATTGTTTGATCAATTTAGTGTCAGTATTCCCTATGATTGAAATTATTACAACATGTTTTCTTGAATGTTCCCAAACTAAAACTCCAGTACTTGAATTAGAAATGTCGATCTCATACAAAACTTGTTAATCTGATAATCATCGATATTCAGTTCTTATAATTATTAGAAAAAGTATACTTTAGCTATAAACTGCTCCAAACATGGTAAGCGACTGACTCCATCCATCTATCCTATTCAAGTTAGAACTGTATAGCAGGGTTGAGTGGCAGAGAGGGCCGGCTGCACCCTATCTTTGCCCTCCTAGGATAACAAATAAAGGCAGTCATTCTATTCTACACTATTTACAATTTCAAACATGAGAGCGACTGATTAGATAACAGACTCCATCTATCCTATTCACTACCACAAACATGGGAAGCGACTGACTAGCTCTGATAACTGTTGCCAAATAGACCGTTTTCCGAACTTTTTGAGTCAGTCGTAACAAATTGGTTGGTAAATATTTACTTTCTATTAGGGTTTCGTTTGTAGGGAACTTGGAAAGCGGAAATAAATTTGCATAAGCCTTCACTCTACTACTCTATTCCTCTCTCAGAGTTGGTAATGTAGTTGTTTGCATTGCTCATGCAGGTTTTTTGTGTATTCCATCAGGGTGCGTGTGACGGGCTTCTTTGGTCGAATTTGTAGCAGACCTGGTCACTGCACTATCTTGTGTCTTAATGAACGAAACCGTCAACTCCGGACTGGGGACTGAATTCGTTGGCTCAGGCTGAGCCCTGAATTGCACCCCAGCTACGTGATTGCGTTCCCTAACAATTGTTGTTATCCATCTAATCCTTACACCCCTTTTTTCCCCTCTCTTATCGTCGATTCTATTTTCTCTTTTTTCCTTCCCCAATTATATTCTCTGCCTCCACCGATCCACGCCCCGGTTCCAGTTATCTCAGCCGCCTTCCCTGGCCAGTGTGAATCCGTGATTGCTATCCAAGCCCCGTATTCGGTGAAAAGCAGTATTGATAGCGACAGAAAGACTTGAGAATGAAGCAGAGACGTGTTTGTGATGACTCGGCCCCATTCGGCTAGTCAGCACTTCTCTACTGTGCTTTAAACGATCCATTTAGGAACATCCTTAATTGCACAGTGAAGGCGAAAAAATTCGATTATACTTACACAAATTGGCTCATCTTATTTCTGAAAGTTATACACTTTTCTCAATTTCTCCAAAGCAGCTATTTTTTTTAAATATTCACGTTTCTTTCTAATGTAGTTCATGACTTCTATAATTCTTCTTATTCTCTGAGTGCCTATCCGTTCCGGATGTTGGCTATCTTGATTCTGTTGGTAGCAATTCGAAATAGTTCAGCTGATGTTCTTCCGAATCACATCCGTACATTTCCCAACCAAGATGTTCTTTTTCGACCCCGTTTTCTCTTGCTGTTGATCTTGCCTTGGAGGATTTCTTGAAGAAGCCCATATTTGTCTGGGTGTCTCATTATATGGCCGAAGTACTGAAGCTTTCGTTTCAATTAATTGGATATCACATTGATCAAAGCGATAGCATCATAAAGTCGAACAATAAAAATGAAGTCAAAATTGATGTTACAAAGGCCTATTTAAAAATAACTTGGTGTGTTATGTATGTTATATTATACAAGAAGGATCATATTACACAAAGTTAAAAGTGTGAATTTCGGGAGCACTAATCATATTAATTTTGATAGTCCTTGCCATACTTTCTCAATTTTATGAGAAGAAAGTGAAAAGAATAATTTCTTACATTGATTTTGACTGTTCGGTTAGCACTCTACTAAAGTAGAAATTTCATATGAATTGCAACAGCAACAATACTAGTTATCAAAACAGTATTTTCGCAGTAGGAAATTTGACAGAAGTGAGAATGGCTGTTGGCAAGGGTATGGTATGTCACGAATTTCGCCCTCGAACCTTTCTTTGGAAGGGGGGTTGTCATGAGCAAAAGAAGCTGACAATTAGAACAGCAGTTGCTCGATTTGCCTCAAACTGTCGCAGGTTAAGTCGTAACATTAACAAGAATGGTCGTTTTGTAACATGTTGCCGAGTTTGGTAAGTTAGTAGTGCAGAGTTGGCGGCATTGTTCTGCTTCTTCACCATGTTCTTCTTCTTATTCTTCTTCTCCTCCTGCTTCTCCTTCGTTGATCGGGCGAAGTTCAATTATGGCATATTGCTGCGCAGAAGTAGTTGCAAGTTAAATTTGTCGGAAGTTATTGGTGTGGCGAGGCTGGTAGGATGGCTGGTTACTTGCCTTGCCTTGCATTAGTCGTTGTTTCGTGCTCTAAGTTTTCGTGCTCTGTCGTGTTCTGAGTCTCCTTCCGGTCAAGTTTTGCGCCACTCTGCTGCCAAGTTTGTGTTGTGGATAGTTAAGTGCGTAGAAGTGAGACAGCAATTTCGTCACAATCGTTGGTATGATTGGGAGGAGAATGCGAATGAGGTGGAAAACGCAAATGGTGATGGAAAAGAGAAACATGGTGATGAAAAGAAGGAGGTGCAGTATGAGAAAAAGAAAAGAACCTCTTTAAAAATAGAATTACGTAGTACAGGGGTTCTTAACCTTTTTCAAAGGCTGTACACTTTAATAAAAAATTTAAATATTTCTTACTCTCTTATCGGCAAATTGAAAAAAATATATATTATCATCATGACCTTGACCTTTGATCTTGGATGAAAAATTTGAAATAAAAAGTTGAAATAAGAACAAAATAAGGAAAAATCAAAAGAATGAAAATTGTAAAAAAATAGAATATTATCATCATGACCTTGACCTTCGACATTTGACCTTGAACCTTCGACCTTTGACCATGACCTTGAATGAACAATTTGAAATAAAATGAGAAGAAAATTAAAAAAAGAAAATGGAAAAAATTGAAAATAAAGAAGAATCTATCATCATCATGACCTTGACCTATGACCCTTATGACCATATGCCCTATGGCCTTTGACCTTGG
Source organism: Conomelus anceps (assembly GCA_948455865.1). Classification (NCBI taxonomy): domain Eukaryota; kingdom Metazoa; phylum Arthropoda; class Insecta; order Hemiptera; family Delphacidae; genus Conomelus; species Conomelus anceps. Next base: position 24,819,727 of record OX418222.1, on the reverse strand, counting down.
ACCTAGGACTAAGGCTAAATTAAAAACACTTTTTACATCAAAACACAATATATTTGGAAACATATATTTGAAACGCTTACAGAAAATTAATGAGAAGTATGAGCTTGCTTCTTTTTACTTAGTTCCTCAATGTTCTGCTCAAGCTCAAGTTCTGTTAAGTACAACCTTGGCTCGTCCTCAACATTAAGCATGTTTCTGCACTTACTTTTTAGATATGTTAAGCTCGAAAACTCTCTTTCACAAGGGTATATAGTTGAAAACCCAATAAGAATCTTCACAGCAGTATTTGAAAGTTCTGGGTACTCCTTTCCAACACTGATCCAAAAATCTAACAACGTAGCACTCAAATATTTTTTAACGTCGGATCACATGATAGTTCAATCAGTTGTTCCTTCTGGTGTGTTGTCAGGTTGCTCAAACATTCAATAGCATCAAACAAAAAGAGGTCGTGGATCTAGCACAACCTTTTGTATGCGGGTGGGAATTATTAACTTATACTGGTCTCTAATGAACTGAGGTGATGTTCAATTTGAATTTTAAGGTCAGAAATAGTCAGACAAAGCAGATGTTGGTTCCGAATAGCTCGACCATATAAGTATTCAATTAGATCCCATTATTAAATTATAACCTTACGTGATTACGAAACGGAAAAAATTAAAAACTGTTTAATTTTTCAGTTGCCCCGCATACCCCCTGAAACTTTTCGCATATCACAGTTTGAGAACACCTGACCTAGTGGTTGTATCTCAGAAGAGAGATACAGCACTCTTATATTTTGTTGTTGAAAGTTAAGATCATAAGTTTCAGTTTGCAAAACAGAAATTACTTATACTTACAATACATAGTTACAGCCGTGTGAGTGAAGTCTCTTTATATTAGTCGTTTTCGGCTAATCCTTGATACTTAATGATTGAATCGAGTTCCGTTGGATTCAAAATGCCAATACTGCCAAAAATGAAGCATTGTCTGGAAAACCACAACATTCAACACATCATTCAATTCTATTCAATTTTTTCCTCACAATGCAATACTAAGAGTAATATATTGTTATTATACCAATTTAAAGACTGATATAAGTGAATTTTTAAATGGGAAGTGTTAGCCGTGAGCCGTAGCAGGTATCTGTTCAATCAGACTAGATAAGCAACGCTCTCCTGGGCTCTCTCTGTGAGAGTGACCGAAAAAAAGACTGTTCTCTGCTGTAAAATCACTTCCCGGTGGTTCGGAGTCCACCTAAAATTGTAGGTCCACCATGTTTCCTATAACATGGCTCAAACGGTGAGGTGGAACTACGCACCAATAAAAGCCATACGCTTTAATTTTTTTTTAGTGAATTTCCAAGTAATTATAATTTTATTGTGAGACACTCACAGTTAGGCTCATGCCTGTGTTCGTAATTAATCTGGAAAATATGTAAATAAGTCATATAATTAATTATTGTGGGTTATAAATTTCCTTTAGTCATATTCCTGAAAAGTCATACAATCTAGTACCAATTGGTTCTAAGCAGGCCCGTGAGGGGTTTGTGTCTTTGGGGGCCCTGTGGCAGGAAGTAAATTGGTAGGCCCCTTTTTTCAAGTATTTGACCTTTTTTGAGAATTTGAAAAATTTGTCTGTGGGCCTTGGGCAAGAAGTAATTTGAGGGCACCTTTTTCAAGTGTGAGCCTTTTTTTGAAAGTTTGCCTGGAAGCCCCGAGTCAGGAAGTAATTTTTGGGTCCCTTTTTTGGATTAAAATGAAGCTTAAGCCGTCTGGGTGCCCCCTCAAGTCGGAAGCCAAAGTTAGTCTTGTTAGCCTATACGACGCAGGCTCAAAGTACGGTCGCTATTAAGTATTCCTGGAAAACCATGCAGTCCAGTAAAATGTGTATTGCACTTTTGGTCGAATCTCAGAGTAGATTTGGACCTTTACAGCAAATTATGATCTTTGACATTTCATTTCGAGAATAGATTCGGCTCTGTTTCAAATTAGATAATGCCAAAATACAGCGTGAACTGGAAGACCTTACAACCTTTGACCTATCCCACGGTTTTGCATAAGAGGAGCATTGATTAGACTGGCGTTTGCCACAGTTCAAAACGACAAGTCTAAAACTGTTGCCATGTCGTATTAGATAATAATAGGGAATGCGATTATCACGGAGACAGGTCGCCTGCCGGTGAACTATTGGACTGTTGAATACATCCGTTGGACGGGACAGGCGTAAAAGCAGTATGGTGTTGTCGTCAACCAGACTCATGCCCAAGCTGGGACATTGTAAATAGATTTTCCTGAATCCCGATACATATGCAGTATATGTCAGTCACTTCGACCTTCCAAAGGACGTAAAAGTGGAGACGATAAATTATTCATAACACCGACTGCGTTCGATCATTCTATTTCGGGTCGAAGTTGCCATATTGAAATTGGTAAGCCAACGCAGCCGCACTTCATCATTAAACGTTCAGTCCGCACCTGTTAGTTGATACAATAGGCCCACTACTCTTGTAGCCTATGTCAGGTATGTAACCGATAATTAATTAACAATTCAATTACTCTTATTGTACTCCATAGCTCTCAACGATGATATTCTCGATATTTCATGGGGAATCACGACTGGAAATTTGTGCTGTACATAAAGGTACTGGGAACTACTTACTACTGTTTAAAAATTGCACGTTGTCAGTCGATATTGAGTATTGGTTGAGTTCATGTAAGCTTTCTCATTTACCGGTAAATACTGGTGGCGTCTGATTAGTCTATTCAAATATTTTAAGTCTATAAATTTGAATGAGCTATCATAAGCCACCGATAACATTTTCAGGTTACCGGTAAAGCTTCCAAGAGCTTGACCATTGATAAAAAAATTATGTGTCAGCCAATCACAGACGTACATTGTATTTTAGCCTATCAGAGGCTAATCAGATTCTATTAGTAAATATCATTAGTCCGTGTATGGAACATTGGTTAAAAATGTACTTTCAATCATATTTCACATTAAGCATTTCACTTGCCCCACCCGTTATCAGTGGGTGTGTCAAGTCTTAACCTATTACAGACCTCCAAATATCAGCCTAGCAGAGATTCGTATTAGCTATTATGGTACACACCTGTTCGGTATTTAAATTTAAATTTAAATTTGAGATTGAGAAACTACAGTAATTTCTCAATTCGTAATAAATTTGGTTGTAACTACATTGAGTCTTATTCATTACTTTTTATTCCCACTAATAAACTTTTAGATAAACCAATAGGTAAGCTATAAGTGTATTTCTTTTCTTAACTCAGAAATGTTGTTGTAGATTTGTACATTTTTCAGTAAATTTCAATTTCAATACACTTAAATATTCATAATGTTCAAATATTCATATTCGAGCAATATTTACAGGTGATATAAGTTGAAGATTCCTTTGAAATAGAGATAATACATTTTTTGCTAAGATATATAAGAGCCTAAAAATTTATTTGGTGAAAATATCGTATTAAAAACCGAACCTAGAGAAAAACGCTTCTTTTCAAGAACGATTCAACTGAAACATCCAATAAAGATACTTGGCTGCGCGTAGAATAAAGATGTGGTAGACTATTAAAATATTCAAAAAGAGGTGGTTCGTAAGACAATATTGACACCAGAATAGAGATTTTGTCCTCCTGTGTTGTGAACGAGAGGAAGGTAAAATATTGATGTATTTTTCTCACATGCGTGGAAGTAAAGAGATAGAGTTGACATGTTCAAAAAACAGGTACTCTATCAATATTTTGAGGCAATTATAATAATAAGCTCTTAGAAGGATTTTTAACGCTCTTCCGTCTGAAGTTTCTGAGTCTATAGCAAGCTTTGAATGGTCAATGGGGATCACAAGATTGATCAGTATTTTCGTCTTTACGCTATTAATATGGATCACGATATCTCGTGACATTTAATACATATCAACTTAGGTTTTTTCTATCATCGATCATTCCAGCAAATTGTAGTCTAGTATTCAGCAAAAAGTAAGGAAAAATTTCTCTACGGCTGAAAATCGGGTTATATGTCCAGAAAAACATGCTGAATAACATACCAAAAGTCCTTAAGAATCCTAGCTGTGCTTCGTCCGCCATCTTGGAAAAACTGTAGAATTTTCCGACATCAGTTTTGTTTTTAAAAATTAAGGCCAAACAAAATTGAGACCTTCTGAGCTTCAGACAAAAAAGATACTCGTGTCTTTTTTCAAGACAGAAAAATTTTCAATGATTTGACACCAGTTACATCCCCGTATCTACATCAGGTGTTCGAGTAATATTTTTTCAAAATATTGGTAACTTTTTTCTGAAAATTCAAAAAAATTTATTTTGAATAATTGAAACAGCCGTGTATCACTAATGGCGAGACCTAAGTGTGTAGCTCGGAATCCCGCTCGGGAAATTGAGTTTTCTACAATTTGAAACCAGTCTCACCATTTCATTTTCAATAAATTTTTAGCTGTGGTTATTCATAAACTTGCATACACCCCCAAAAACCCCTAAAATTTCATTTGAAAGTTCAAACAAATCTCCCAAAAAGTGAGGATTGGTATTTATATATAAAATTTTGTTTTCGAGACTCAAAGCTATCAGAAACTTCAGGTGGTCGCCCAAAACTGGGAATTTTTCAGGGGGGGGGGGGGGTGGTGCATAAGGGGTTGTTTAATTCTGGTCTATATAACTATTGAACGGTATATTGTATCCGATCGACTGTTGGCTCATTCGTCTCAGCTCATCAAGGCGGTCCATATTCATATATCATTTTTGAATTTGGCCCCATAACTTGAAATTCCGTTTTCGAAGAATTTTACAGTTTTTCCAAGATGGCGGCCGAAGCACAGCTAGGATTCTTGAGGACTTTTAGTATGCTATGCTGCTATTCAGCACGTTTTTCTGTACATTGACCCGATTTTCAGCCGTGTTGAATTTTTTTCCTTTTTCACCCAAAGTCTGTACGAATTGACTGGACTATTGTGGCTTGTAGCCTGTGCGCAGATTATGGGGTGAAAATTCTAGAAATTGAAATAAGAACTTATATTTAATATTAAATAAGAACTTATTCAATAATTTAATATTAATTGAATCAAAAATATTTTTTCGAATATTTTCCATTAATACTTTCTTCTACTTTCAACTAAAAGCATGTTTATTATCATAGTGCCTTTAATAGGTTGTAGTACAGCAATTCTTGTTTTTCACAAAATTTCAGTACAAGTTAACACAATATTTTTTCAATGTTTCTAGTCCTACACAGCATTATTCCTAGATCGAGAGAAAAAGTATCTTCCATAAAGAAGTTATAGATGTAATATTTAATTATAATAAATTAATAAAACATCAAAGTATAGAGAAACTTGGAGCAGATGCATGGTAAAATATTCATCAGTAAAACTAATAATAGAACAGCATACAATTTTGAGTGTATTTTTTTCAGGTCACAGAAGTATAATCTTTTCGAAAAATTCTTTACATACCTTGCATCCAAATTTTATAATAGCCTTCCTAATAACTTTGAAAACTTTAAAATCATACTTTATTTCTCTCGACACTGTCAATGTATTATAATTTTCTTGTTTTATTAAATTGAGAATTATAATGTGTGACCGTGAATCATTTAGAATCATTCTATTGTAAATATCTTGAGTTGTTTTCGATATAATGTTTCTATGCGTGTTTATATTATCTATCTCTTTCTTTTGAGTTATTATTTCCTGTTGACCAGACCGGCGTTCAGCCCTTCTAGAGCTTTCACTCTTTTATTATAATATCTTCATGTGTACCATTCCAGTCATACCTAGCCTCGGGATGCAAACACTTTTATTAGTTGTAAGAGATATTTTATTATGTAAGAAATGTCTTTTACTTTTAACTAATAGAAATTATTCATTCATTCATTATTTATCCTTGACAGCAAAGTCAAGTTCATAAGTACATACAAATATTTGTACTCTCTTCCATAGAGAATGACACCACGTTAATTACGGTGTAATTAAAAGTCTTTGGGGGCTATTGCCTGTTCGGCAATACGCTTCTGGTTTTAATTCGAGATTAATAGTTTATTTTTGTCCTTAATGCAGAGCAGTATCATCCCTGGAATGTAGTTACCTCATTACCCATGCACAAGTCTTAGACTCATGTGAGATTCATTAGCAGGAATCTTCCAAACTTTATATTGATATTGTGTCCTCTTGTGAGAATACAACGTCACTCTGTGGAACAATTTTTTCATCTTCTTGACCGTTTCGTTATGGAGAGGTTCAACTATATCTGACAAGAAAAACGTGCACTCAATATAGATATACCATTTGCAATCGAGTTGCCTCAGATTACAACAACCTATCGACTCTTAAGAGTCATATACTGCTGATTTCAAAATCTATCCACAGAGCTGCAGTTTCCCATAAAAGCAAAAATGTGGGGTAAACAGCGTGATAAATACAACAAAAGAAGCAACGCAGCTTGATTAATTCGATTTCACATGAGCGGATAAGAGGAGAGGGTTATGTGGATACAGTAAAAAGAGAAAGAGAGGAGACGAAGAGAAAGATACGGTGATGAGATACTTGATGAAGAGCGGAGCACTGGTTAACACACAGAGAGAGAGAGGGTGTGAGGATGAGAGCGTGACTGAGAGAGTAAGGAGTATGGGACACTTGATGAAGAGTGGAGCATCACAGTGTTGGCACTGACCAACTCTGAGAGAGAGTGTGTGTGAGAGAGAGAGAAAGGGTGAGTGAGGTACTAGATTATATATTTTTGTTCATGTAAATTTTCAAATGTCACATATGAGTGGTTAAAAACAAAATTTTCAACATCACATCTGATACTATAGTAAACTTGGATGATGATTTTATTATTAAGAATATGCTAATGAAACATTAGTAAAAATGAGAGTAGATTATTATTGTCTTCAATTCTTTATTTAAAATCGCGATTTGAGATGAAATCTTAAAAATTAAAATTTATTTTAGGAGAGTTATACTGTTGAGAATTTATTAGAGTATTCAAATAGTGTCTTGTCGAAACCAGAATACTTTTTTAATTCCTCAATTAAAAGAATATCTAGACAAGTCCAGTATGAGATGTGAATATTTTAGACAAATCGACCAGCCTGTCGATGGTGTCCTTCGGAAGTGGCGTGTGGCGATCTTGATGCGCCCATCTTGGCTCCAAGCCTGGCGGTGGCCGAATCGGTCAGCTGCAGCGTTCAGGATACGCAGCCGGTGTGTCGTCAGGTCTTCGCGGGTCGTGACGTTGGTCCTCTTGAGCTTTTCTTGGCGTCGAAGACCATTCTTTCAACATTAGTTCTCATCCATTATTCTCTTTTTGGTTTGACATATTGGTTTTTACTTACTTGCAGGTTGTAATGCACGTACTCGGTTACAAGCTTGCTCCACTGGAAATAATTTTGTAGGTCGCAATTCATTATTTATCTGTTCACGCCACATTGATTTTCCAGAGTGTAATAAAATAAGCTTGTTGAGTTATAGTTTTGTCCAAAATATCTGTCCACGCTTTATTGATGTAGATTCGGTTGAATCGAATTTGTTTTACATTAGGATGTTTTGATTTGAAATATATGCGAATGGTACGGTATTGAATAACAGTCGATGTAAATAATTGAAGTTTAAACGTTGTCATCCACTGGGAAAAAGCTCTCCATCATAATAATGTGGAGGGCACGACGGCAACTGGAAGTCGTGGCCTGTTATTGTTGTGTCGGACGTGTGAAACGTTGTACTTCTTGGTGCGGTCGTTAGCGTCGCGTGCGTTTTAGATGCAGCGTTGGCCACTCTTTGGTCACAATAGCGTTTTCTACAATAGCCGCGTCCATTCCGAAATCAAATTTGGATTTATGGACGGGGCGTGTTTTCTACAACGAGATGCTTTATTCTCTGCTTTATTCCCCGGAATAAACTCGTCTCTCGCCAGCAACAGCTAGCTAGAGCATTCCCAGCCCCACAGTGGCCAAGCGTAACTTATGACCGCAACTCCGTTACGTTACGTTTCGTTACGTTGATCTTGCACGAGTAATTGAGGGTCGCAAAAGGCTTTTATTGCTGTTTAACGCCAGTTTTTATCCAGCCTTATTTATGGCTTAGGTTCTGCTATCTGTGTGTACAGCTTCTTTTATCTCTGTGTATGCGCTTGTTAATTTAGACCATTTGTTATTCTCTCTTGTCTTTTGTTCACCAAACTCTGTCTGCTGACAGTGACGAATTAGGTTAGATGTCTGATTTGAATATAGCTGTTCTTAGATCTCTTCTCAAAAGTCAGCCTGTTGCTGAATTCAAATCAAATAGAAAAAAAATTAAAATCTGTATTATGCGGGGTTAAGACTGTACAGTAGTAATAATAATAATAATAAACTTAAAATTTTTCAATTGTAAACTATGTAGCGTCACTTGTCAATGGAGGAAAATGGATACGAAATACTAAAAAAGACCTAGTGCAGGCTAAAATAACCAACAAAGAAATTTACAATAGAAAATACTTCAGAATAAAACTTTATAAATGGGAAGTTATACCAGAGACAAAACCTCCAAGAGTTGGAACAAAATGGAGTGAAGAGAGAAAAGCTGAATTCGCTAAAAACATGAAAAGCTGGTGGGCAAACAAGAACAACAAGTCCAAAAAATGAACCCTTTACTCAGCGTCTTCCACTTTGGGAGTTTTACGTCTAATAATAATAATAATAATAGTTTTATTTATTCAACATAGCACATTATTAAACAGTTGAATGTCATCAAATATAAAACATACAAACTAAAAGTAACACAAGGCTACATAATTTTTTTTTTTTTTTTAGGATGAAGCCCACATAGGTGTGAGACCTGTGCGTGGGTAATGAGTTGGATGACGGTGATTGATGTGTTGGACCTACAGTTTTAGGTGGGTTCCGAACCACCGGGAAGTGATTTTACAGCAGAGAACAGTGTCTTTTTTGCTGGCCAATCTAATCGGTCACCGTTACGAACAGGACCTACGAGAACGCAGCTTATCTCTCTGATTGAACAGATACCTGCTACGGCTCGCGGCTATCACTTCCCTAATTCATTGAATACAGGCAGTCATTTCTACTACTCAACCTTGATTGATTTTACAAGTTAGTTTTATTAACATTTTTGTCATTGTAAGTCCAGAATTAATAATTTCTCTGTATTACTAACGGCAGAGGAAATACCAATTGATTATTAGTGAATTTGTACATTTTGACTTGTTTTTGTTTCACAAGAAACACTAGTTTTTTCCATTCCTTAGAAGTTACTCACAATTGCTGGTAGCGTTTCTACAACCCCACGTTCGTTAGTATCTACGATGATCATTTTATTTTAAATTACACAAAGAAAGAATTTAGGTTATGTTGTCTAACTCATGTTTTAATATTCACTTATGCAATTCAATATAATTTATTTGTACAAATTTTCACAAACCATACAAAATATTCACTTATTAAAGAATTTGCATATCCGATTATATCTATTTGATAATATTCGAAATCAATTTTGGGTCATAAATGATTAATTATGTAATCGAAACCCTTTACAATCAACTATTTTACTTTTTTTGTAGTGGTGAAGGTGATATTGTGGAAGATATCCATAATATATAATAAGACGAAGTTGCCACAAACACATATATTAAAAATATAGAGATACTAGTTTCGTATGTTACTCCATTATCAATCTCAAACTGATAATGGATTAACATCCGAAACTAGTATCTCTATATTTTATAATAAATGTGGTTGTGACAACTTCGTCTTATTCATTTTTAATCAATTATTTACCGAAAAATATATGAGATAGAACAGTCCATCAAAGTAAACAATTTGCAGTATCAAATTTTTAATTTAAGTTTCCGTTAATAGCAGTTTGGTGAAAACTACTAATGGAACCAAGTGTTATGCAACAGAATCTATTAGTCTGTGCATTTTGATTTGTGAATACTTCTTTGTAATTAGTAAAACTCGAAAGTTATGCCCCAGTTTTAGAGGAACTGGGGTTACAATAGGCTTTTAGTTAGACTGGGGCGACTGGGGCAGCTGAGGCACTTCCCCGGGGCCCCTGGCCAAAAGGGGTGTTCAACGTGTCCAAAATTTAGTCATTGAGGTCGACCCGGAATTCAATTTCTGCCCCAAACGTGCAAAAAAGTTTGGAAGAGAAAAAATAGGTTTTTTCTTGCTTCAGGGCCTCCAGAGACCTAGCTACGGGCTTGAATAATAATTTCTGTAGTGTTTTGTTTGTAGAGGCAGCAAAAAATTCAATAAAATGTTGGTTCCTACATCCAGTATAATGGGACATGCAATCTAGAAAAGAGAGTTCGAAGAGGTTTAAAAAGATCTCGTCTTTTTCGGTCAGAAGAGGCCGAGTGAAAAATGCCGAATGATTGAGTGAAGAGGTCGGGTGAGGATGAGAATAAAAGGCTCACTAACAGCTGACATCGAATTAACTTTGTTCGCAGGCAGCCTAAACGAGAATAAAGGAAAAACGAAAATGAGAGGGCGGTGGAAGGAATTTGTGTTGACTTCATTCGTAACCTGATCATTCGTTTTTCCTGTCTTTCAATTTGACTCTGGCAGATCTTTTTTATTCAGCACACTTCTTTGAACGTTATCGATCATGATGTGGCAACAGAATTGACACAGACAGTGAGTGGTTATCTTTCGTGTTGAATAACTGAAATACAATAACATCAAAATCAATTGATTTTGAAACAATCGTAGTAGTGCGATCCTCCATTCACAGTGGCGGTCCCAGGATTTCATTTCGGGGGGGGGGGGGGGGATGACCACCGGGGGGTCTGCCCCCCCCCCCCCCCGGAAAAAAATGTGTAATTTTAAGCCTAAAAACATATTTTTATACGTATTTGAGCTCTAAAATATGCTCAAGCTAATAGTATTTATGTTAGCTAATAAAATAGTTTTTCATTTAAAATTTATTGTACCTGGGTGAAATAGGACCCAACCATAGTATGTGTTTTTCCTTTGATTTCATTTAGCTACACAAAGAAAATTGATTAAAAGTCAATGTGATTATTTAATGAGCTAATGAGCATGATGACAAAGTTCAGTTAAATAAACGTATAATGAAATCAAAAATAAATCAAGTGTTCACTGCGAATGTTTTCTTTATGGTTAGGCCCTATTTTTAACATGTAAGTTACGAAGGAATAGCCAAAAAATATTCAGATTGTTACACAACAATGTAATGTACATTTATTAAGTTAACAATAAAGAATATCACAAATAAAAAATTAAGAATAATACAAAAACAATTGTGATAGTTTTTTACTAAAACTAAAATTTTTTTAGGGGGTCCATCTTGATATTTCGGGGGGATATATCCCTCCCAACCCCTCACCTGGGACCGCCACTGTCCATTCATAATATAACATCATTGTATCATCATTAGTGCACCCACGCACAATTTTAAGACTCATTTGGGCTCTTCAGAAAGAAAATAGTAGTTATTTATGCATAAAGAGCCACTTTAGCACACGAGCTAAAATCGGATTGCGGTTATTTTGCGAGAGTGAAAGAAGCTCTACACTCGAATTACATACAACATTTTTCCTACAACTGCAGTTTTGGATCTCCATTCAATAATCGTATGACATTATCATTTCCGTACACAATGCACTATCGTCGTTGAGATTATAGAAAATACGAAAATGCATCTGGCAATAATCAACTGGCATGCTTCAGTTTTGTCTACTGTATGTGATAATATTATCGTATTGTATTAATAATTAATAATACACTTCATAGTTTTAGTATAAGTAGTTATTGAAAATAATACTATTAGAAATAATATTGATAATAAGGATTAATTATAGTTATCATTAATGTTTCTTAAGAAACTTGTTGGAAATTAATTAATTAATAATAATAATAATTAAAATTAAAAAATAATAATAATCAAACCAGGTGCGTCATTATGTTGCGTCAACAGATAAACACTGACACTAAATAATAGAGGACTTTTGGAAAATTTGGAAAAAAAGAAAAAAATTATAAGGAAAATAATAGGATTAATGTTTTAGAATAATGAAAAAATCGACTATCTAATAAAAAATTGTATACAAAAAATGAAAAACTCTGACACACTAAGAAAAAGAAGAATAAGTTTTTACTCCCGGAACTTCAGGATGGACAACAACAGGCTCACAAAATATATCAAATTCGATTTTTTTTGCTATAGAAAAACAAAAATAAATTGGTTTAAAAAAAATCAGAACGATTTAAATGGGCTGAATATAACAGATGAAATAATCAGAAACCGTATCAGCCTGAGGAATATTTTGAAAAACCAAAATTGAAGGTTTCAGGAAAATACCAAGCTTAATAATGACAATAATAATAATAGAATAGGTACAGAGATATCCGAAGATCAGAAAAAAGCCACTTCTGAAAGAATGGAGTATAAGAGAAAGAGGAGAATTTATAAGGACATTGTCAAGATCATAGTCGATTCTACGTACCCTAGAGTGGGTGAAACGAAAAAAAAAAAAAATAATAATAATAATGATAATAATTTAAAAAAATAATATTAATAATAATATAAATAATACAATAAAAAAAATTTTACATGCTTAGGAAGAAAAATGAACCACTTCTACTAGTAGTGTGGCCATTAATGTATTCATGAATAAATTAGATAATATTATTGTTACAAAAGCAAGCAAAGCAGTTATTTACGCACATAGAACTACATTGTTCTACGTAGATCATTCCATTCATGGTCGTACGTGATTTCAAACCCAATCTGCGTTCTCTTGCTTTTCACATGTCTTTGTCACTTAAAGTCTGCAACTCTCTCACTCAATTGAATTTCTTAAGACTTCTCGAGATTTCTTCAGACTTCAAGAACAATCGTGGCCTATATTCCAAGCATTCTTGAAGCTTCGAGAAGCCACCGATTCTTGGAATTATACAACTACAACAGCTATATAGAGACGTCCATGTGAACCAGTGAGTTGAGTCTTACAAAAGCTTGCGTGACAGTTAGTTTACAAACCTGTGTGACAGATTGTATTACAGATCTCGTGAGAGAGACAATCCAGTGCCAGTGGAGTAAACAGTGCTCGATTCCAGTGTCAAGTGCAGAGACAAGTGTTTACTGTTTGTGCAGCTTACTAATAGTTTAAAGACGTTGTGTTAAGTTATATTATGTGGGACTGTCAAATAACGAATTGGACTGTGTTTTTGTAAGTGATTAGTTGCTCTTTTTATAATTTCTTTCTACATTATTGTACAGTTTATTGGACTCTAGTTTCTTTTGTTATCGATCAGCCTGTAATTAATTATTCCTTAATTCTTGTAAATAATTACTAAAAAAATAAGTATTAGCTTGTCATTTGACGATCTGTTTTTATTTATTAATTGAACTTACAAATATTTGTGTAGACTAATTTGTGTAAATAAAGATCAATTGTGAACTTTAGTGATGCCAGCCTTATTTTAGCCAGTAGAACCCGTAACATTATTATAGCTCAAGAAGAATAACATAGAATTTTGCAAAATTTAAATATCTCAAATTTTATATAATATGGTATTTTTATGACGGAAAGGAAACGGCGATGAGTCAGCTGGACTCGCCCGGAAATGTGTGCGAAAGTTAGGAATTTTATCACGGATTTGTCCTGCACTGAAGAGCACTGAAGTTGACGTTGCCGGATATGTGTGTTTCGACCTTCACAGTTCCTCCCTGTAGAGCTAAGTGAAGGTCCCATCAGACTACTATCTAATACAGTAATTGGTGAGGCCTTGGTTGAACTTGACCTACTGACACAATGAGTGCAATTACTGTTGTGCAGGTTGCAGCTAACGCCTTTCACGGCGCCAAACTATGCTTAGAATAATAATTATTAGAAATATTCTATATCAGTTAATAACATTGGCTGATATCGTAGTAGATAGGATTATGAATTACTTATTAACATTATGTTCATTGTATTGGTGATGATGATATTGTGATGAAGTAAAAGTAAATGCTTATGGCTTTTATTGGTGGGGAGACCCTTATACGGGTAGCACCTCGCCGCTTGAGCCATGCTATTGGAAGCCTTGTGAACCTACAATTTTAGGTGGATTCTGAACCACCGCGAAGTGATTTTAAAACAGAGAACATAGTCTCATGTGTTCAATGAATGAACGAACGATGAATGAATGAACACCTCTTCGTACATAAGTTCCTAATCCTGAACAATTTCACTGAATCTTATTCGATGCTCTATTGATTTTTCAGAGAACAAGCAATACTTATTCTGCAGCTCAATAAGGATAGAGTAGCCGATTGCCCCCCCCCCCCTCCCCCCGTAAAACGGAGACATTCTTCTGAGCACTCAACATAAATAATGGATAACTCTTAAGTTCCGTGAAGGACATTGCTGAAACAATTTAAGAGTCTCCCCACCACCAGCCCAGGGTTTTTTGCAGGCCAATTGCAATCTCTTTGACCGCTAGAATAGGCTGCAATCGTAAATCCTTGCAAAGTTCAATAATTAAACAGGAGAGGACGAAGTAAGAAATAAGAATCGATATGTGAGGCGCCGCTGAGAAGGAAAAAGGGTGTGTGAGAGACAACCGGAGTAAGTAAGAGAGTCCGAGAGAGTGCAAGCGAGTGAGAGAGAGGACAGCGTTCATTAAACTGTCGGTTGGCATTAGCTCGAGTACAATTCTCGACCCAGATCGCACGACTAGAATGGCCGGCCATCGTTGGAAGGGAACAGCCAACGAAGGGAGTGGAGTGATGGAAAGAGCAAAGTAACATTGACCGATCGGCCATTCAACTCGTTCCTTCCATTTCCTAGTTTCGCCATTTTCAATCAATCCTGCTTTCTTTCGCCGCCGACGCCGATAATGACTCAGACCGCAAGGGCGGTTGATGAGATGGATGTGCCTGCCAGTTTTACACTCCCCTACAACGTGAAGGGCCAACTAATGAAATCAGCCGCATTTTCAACAAACCACAGCCTTTACCCACTCTACACTTATTGTCCAAACACATCTCCATCATCATTATAGTCATCGAATCAATTTAAAGCTCGTGTCGGCCAGAGAAAACTCTTTAAAAAAACAATCCGCATTTCTTTTTCACTACCTACGTCTGCCAAAAACAATTCATTTATTTTTACTATTTCCAGTATTTCCACTATACGTCTCTAAAAGTTGAAAACTGTGATACAGTACTTTTCATGTTTAAGGGTACTTGCCTTGTAGAGCATCAAACTATAACTAAGAATAGTTTAAATGTAGGTTTCCATTAAGCACCTACTACAAGGATTTTATTCATTTAATATTGCACAGTGGATCATTCAATACTCGATGGTGAAATAAAACAAGTGCTGTGGAGTGGTTGTATTCACGCTGCTTCAATCAGTCATACATCATTCCATGGTGCTCCTAAGCGTTTCTAAAGGTGCTTGCACAATGGAGCAACGAGGATTATGAAACACATGCTGTGGGATGGTGTATGACGATTTTCAACTATACATACAATTTACATACCATTGTAAAATGATAAAATGCTGTTGAATAGTGTATGACATGTTAGATCAGCGTGAATACCACCATTTGACAGCATGCACTTGATTTTGCGATGGTGATTATCCTCGAGTGTTGAATACCCCACTGTGCAAGCACCTTGAGTGTGATTGCTCAGTAAGGCACAACGAGCAAAATGTAAAGGAGCAGATCTTCTACTTTATCATTAATCATCTGCGCGCTGCTCTTTTATTTCGTTTATTTTCGTCATTTTCTCGGGTCTACACGTAGTAAGCCTGCCAATGTTATAAATGCTATTCATTACATACTAGATATAAGATGAGTTTCTAGTCTATGTCAATAAATATTCAGAGTAGGCTATACATTTTTAACTTTCTTTGTAGTGGCGAAAGTGATATTGTGGAAGATACCCATAATGAATAATAAGGTGAAGTTTTCACAACCGCATTTATTGGAAACAGTTTCGGTCATTACACCATTAAGGGAGAAACTGCCTCTGATAAGCTGATTGTTGCTTTCTATATGTGCTCGGGGTTTGCTTCTTAATTTTAACACTTATTTTTGCTTGTTGCTCCTCCCACCGGTTTAGTACTCCTTTAGCCAATCACAGACCTTAAATGAAGGTTAGCCTATCAGAGGTACTTTCTCCCTCAGCCAGTAGTATCATTCGATGTTTAGTATATATTAAGCTACTCCGTACTTTAGTTTCAGTTTGTTTGAAATTGATAATGGTGTAACAACCGAAACTAGTATCTCACTGTTTAAAACAAATGTGGTTGTGACAGCTTCAAGTCTACATTTCTGATGAATAATGATAATTAATTGTTTAACAAGATCATTAAATTCGCTCAAATACGTCTTTTACAGCACAGATGTTATAAAACGAAAATCGATTAATAAGTAGTAGTCCAGAAAAGGCAGGGGATGAGATCAATGGTCCCAGCAATTTATCCGAAAGAATGTGTACAGTACTGATGTTAAAACCTGCCGGATCGTATAGGGAAGAATGAAAAGGGTTCGGTGCCATGTCGATCTAGAAAGAACACAGGCACACCAACCTTGAAAGTGGTGGTATGGAGTACAAGACTGGGATTGCGACCACACCACCAGTATGGCGAAACGATATAAAAATTATCGCAGCCGGTAAAGGCGATGAAGAAGTTGTACGGACACAAGTGAACAAGGAACAAGGGTTTCGGCCCGATAAAGCCCGGTTCTTGCTATGGCAAATGGTGGATCGCCCCTGTGCCGTGCCGTGAGCCTCTTTCTCTATTGATTTCCCCCAGCCTCTCGACTCATGCAAGTGTATCATTGTAGCTATTTCCTGTACCTCCGTTCCTCCAATTTCTGCTTTCCTCCAATTCCTCCTTTCCACCAATTCCTCCTTTCCTCCAGGCTGCATTCAACACGCTTCGGGCGGCAAAACGCGCGATAAGTGCACATCACCCTTTATTCAAATGAATCGCGCGCGTCGGAAATGGCATACAGCGTTCTTTTTCGTTTTCTTGTGTTAACCGTTTGAGCTTGATTTAGGACCCAGTTATCTGTGCCCTCGCCTGTCATGCTTCCATCTCGAAAACCGTTTCTCAAAGGAAAAGGTTCGCGCTGAAATAAATAAATACGCCTCCAGAGATGAATATATACGTGCGTGCTAAGAGGATTACCCTCGAGTGATATCTTCCACAATAGATGAAGTTGCAGCTACAGAAATACAAACTCCTCAATCGATATTTGAACCTTGATCATCGAATCCAGTCATCTCTTTCGCGATGAGTGACATTGTAAATGATGCAATACTAAAGGAAAATCATATCTCGATTAATCGAATCATCTCTTTCACAATTAATGTCATTGCAACCACTGTAATACTGAAGGAAAATACTCAATAGAACTACGTTTAGAATAGAATTAGCGTTCCCGATCTCTATAAATCAGTTTGCAAAAGTGATTCAAAACTATAACCTTCAATTTTTCTACAAAGTGAACTACAAAAGCACAACCATCAATGCTTCTACAGGTGCCTTTTAGAATAATCATTTACAAATAAAGAAGACTTTTACCACAAAAATTGTGCTTTTATAGGACAACTTTTAATATGTGACGATTCATTTATTAACATTAATGAAATATTTTTCAAACTTTCAGTTCCAGTCTTTTCAACCTTTATCTTTCATACCTATTTACTCACTTGTTGTTTTATTCCCACAGCAACGTTTTTCATATGATGTAGTATTAACATATGCTATAATTAGCACATGGTGTTACAATGCTTATGAGGGGCGGTTATTCTGACCCCCCGCCTGAACTATTGCACTTTATCGAGTGATGGCTAATTCTACTCGGCTATTAAGGCATACTAGTTTCATGTATTGCATATGTAATACAGCCTATTATTTGAAATTTCACATGGAAGGACATTTGTCATGTTAACCTATAAACTTGGAAGAACACGATTTTTGAACGTTTGTATAAGCTACTCTACATTTGTAAGCTATAGCTTTGTATAAGCTACTCTAACTCGGAAAATTCAGAAGATAAATTTGCAGAACTAGTCTAATCATAGTGGATAGCTTTTTGTTTGAAACTTATTGTAATTTGTCCTTATTTCTCATAGAATATGTAGATTAAAGAAGCCAAAAAGAAATATTTTCTATTTTTTCCAAATACGTAGACTTTAAAAAGCTGTAACTCAGGAATAAAGCGAGTTAGAAAGAAGAAATCTGTATCAGAATGCACAACATTTTATTCTATACAAAAAAGAATGAGGCTTTCATTCCTGTCAAAAACTTAATTTCGTAAAAATGTAACAATTTGGAGAATTTTGGGAATTTTTTGTTGTAATCAAATGGGGTTGCCTTTCCAATGAACCGATTTTGTGGGTAAAGATGCTGGGAATTTGGAAATAGACGTTATTTTCTATGATCGAAGACCAATTTTAAAAAAAAGTTTAAAAATTGTTCGAGTTAGCAACTTGAATGTTTGAAAATCGCCTTTGTAGATAATTTTGTCACCTTTAATTTTGATAACAAAAATTTCAATTTGATCATCGTTACTGATTTATAAGCAAAAATATGAAAAATTGTACTTTTCTTATCAACATCGAGCTCACCCTCCACCTTTGGGGACTTTTGGTATATTATTACTCAAGGTTAGAGGAAGTGATTGGCGTAAAAACCATTATCTATCAATAGTTCTCGATGGCCATATTTTTGTCTAATTTGACAGGGCTATTAAGGTTAAAAAGGAATCTCGCTGAGATAGCTTATAAACTCAGGATACGTTTTTGATAGATATCGCATCTCTGATTCTTCCAAATATTGGAAGAAATTTAGAAAATACAACTTTCAATTTCTATATAACAATTTATTGTACTCTTGTAGTGTGTTTTGAAATTCAAACATACAATGAATCTCGCCTAGACGACTCGAAAATTGTAGCCTATGGGCCGAGAACCTTTACGATTTTTTATCTAATTCGATGATTGCAACTCACGTCCCAATGGATCGATTTTATGGCGTTTAATAGCTCCAAATGATTAAAACAAGTATAATTGTAGCTTAAATGCTTATAAATAACTTTTCCCTACAACTGTTCTTTAAGAATAAGTTTTTTTACATTCATTTATTCTTAATTTCAATACATAATTCAATAAATATAAAAAATGAGTTGAATTGTAAAAAATAAAAAAAAAATACAATATAGAAAATAATTAGGAACTACTTCCTCAAAAAGAGCTGAAAACTAATCATAAAACAGCTGTTTACTGAGGAGCCAGCAGTAATATACTCCACGCTTGCTGACATTATAGCTGGTTACTTTATGCTCACCAGTGTTGCCAAAATGAAAAATAAGACGAAATTGTCACAACCACATTTATTAAAACTTCGAGAAACTAGTTTCGGTTGTTACACCATTATCAATCTCAATCAAACTGAAAAACTGAAGTACAGAGAAGCCTTACATATACTATACATGAAATGATACTATTGGCTAAGAGGGAAAGAGGCTGACCTTAATCGGATGTTGTGATTGGTTGTCAAGTCACGCCCCCTGGTGGGAGGAGTAACAAGCAAAAATACGAGTCAAATCAATAACTAAACAATGTGAACATCAAGAAAGTAACAAAAAATTTGTAATAAGGCTAGAATTTAATCAAATTAAAATAAAAAATTCTTTTAAAAATTAGAAGCTCACTTTAAAAGAATTTTTTATTTTAATTTGATTAAATTCTAGCCTTATTACAAATTTTTTGTTACTTTCTTGATGTTCACATTGTTTAGTTATTGATTTGACTCGTATTTTTGCTTGTTACTCCTCCCACCAGGGGGCGTGACTTGACAACCAATCACAACATCCGATTAAGGTCAGCCTCTTTCCCTCTTAGCCAATAGTATCATTTCATGTATAGTATATATAAGGCTTCTCTGTACTTCAGTTTTTCAGTTTGATTGAGATTGATAATGGTGTAACAACCGAAACTAGTTTCTCGAAGTTTTAATAAATGTGGTTGTGACAATTTCGTCTTATTTTTCATTATGGATACCTTCCACAATATCACCTTCGCCATTACTAAGAAAGTGTTGCCAACCTTGCATTCTACAATTATCGTACCTGACGTCCAAAATTTATCAAATATTCTACAATTATCTGTTTTAATGAAAAATGGCTGTCTTTTAATTATTTTAAAAATATATTTTGGAATGAGTTTGACATCGTACAAAAGGGAAGCTCGTAGGTAGCCAAATCGTACATCGTTTAAGAATCAAATTATTGTAATTTGTATAATTTGTACATTATAGTACTATAATTTGCAGTAAAAATGTCTATTGGGTTTGACTCACGACCAGTTTAATTACTGGTTATTTGAACTAATATTATAATACATTTATAATATAAATATATTATTATGTAATGCATTAACAAATAGTTCAAAGTATCAAAATAATCTGAATAAATTTCAACCTTTTTTAGTTGGAACTTCCCGCACAGGAATTGAAATCTTTCTTGATCATTTTATGACTAATTTTGAAGATAGACAAAAAATCAACTTGCTCCAAAATCAGGAGCTCAAGTAGAATAATATAATTTTTTTAAATATCCAAATATCTGAAATATTCAGCCTATCTTTTTTTTTAATATTTGGCTGGTGAAATAAAAAGGTGATAGATGATTCAGTGGTGCCGATCCGTGTATATCCGTCAATGATTTCGTTGGACAATTATGAACAGTGTTTTGCTTTCTCTTTACATTGTCTTATCAGCTTCCAGTTGTTATTTATCACTGAACGTCACGTCCCGGTAAGTTACGGACAGTACGGTACGGACACGTGTGTATCGTCTATTACACTTCCACGCTTGGGGGTCGACCTTCCATCAAAGCCCAGCTGAGAATATAGTTGCAGTCTTCCGCTGCACTGCCACAGCGCTAGCGAACAGGCTGATTGTTTAAAGTTGAACCGATGAAAGCTCATAGCTCACAGTCTCATGATTTGTACGTGTTTGATAGGTTATGTCCTTGTTGTGTAGCTGAACAGTTCTAAGATTTATTTCTAATAAATTATTGTTATTATGTAGGCTGAGAATGAGAAATTTCAACCGTAGCTTTGCAATAATGGAGGAGGGAAGAATGGTACTAATGAAGGATGTAATTTCCCCACTAAAATCTTTGCTTTCAATACTTCGTTTTATTCGAACTTTCTATTTAATCTACTTGGAATGGCAACAGATGAAGTTATATATTCCTCCAACTGAAAATTTATTAAAAAATTTTGAATATAGGAACGTCACAAAAAAGAATGGGCTAAGCATGACACCATGATGATAAATCTCGTCTTTAATTAGTTTTCCACAAACAGTATATCATTCATAACAACTAACAAACTCTCTTGAATAAACTTTTAAATTATTGATTCTATTAGATCGTAATTAATTATTGTTATCTTGCTTTTTCTTTGCAGAAGTGAAAACGACCCAATCGCAAGGCGCAAAGGTACTGAAGGACATCCCCCGTTATGTAGACATCTACAGGGAGAAGCCTATCAAAGTAACAGTCAAGGTGCTAGTGCCTGTCAAAGAACATCCAAAGGTTAGTTTACTTATATTTTCATTTGATAAAACTGTTTGTGTTAAATAAAATACTGGTTATGTGTTCTGGATTTAGTTACTGTGACTCAATTTTTTTAATTAATTGAAAAATTATATATCCCTTTTTTTTCAACTATTTGGAATTTATTTCAATCATTTGATCCAAGATCAACATTATTAATACAGTTTAACTGAATCTCGTTTACCTTAATTTTTAATAATTATTCATTGTGGTCAGAAGTGACCCAGGAATAGTTTCTTCAACCAAGAAAATATTTCGGGGTACCCCCTAAAAAGGGTTTTCACCTGTCATAAAAGACACAAATAAAGCTTGATAGTGTTGTTTAAAGAAATCAGGGGGGTATACGTCCTTTGTAATCCCCCCCCCCCATTTTATCCAATCTTATGCAAATTAATCAAAATAAAATGGTTGTTGTATAGGGTACTGCCGCTACTTTATCAAATCAGTGTATATAACAGTTTATATGATTAGATTTACCAGACTTACTGATGCGAGGGTGAACTCAATTTGTTATCGAATGATTTCAAAAACCAAGAATTAATATAGTTTTTTCTGTTCCAAGTTCCAGAATTCTTCAGTTTCAGTTATCAGAGTAGAACCCATCTTATGTTATACTCTAATGTCTAATTGATAGCTACTACAAAATCCTTCTATATGCAACCAATTTCCACCTTATCGTATTCTATCTCCCTAATTTATATTATGGACTGTATGTAATACGGAGAAAGCCAGGTTCAATGACCGTCTGATGGAAAATCAATATTTTCTGAGCCTTTTTATATTTCAACCGATAGAAATATATGTTACAATGGTAGTTATCGTTTGAGGAATAGCATGCAGTTATGTATGGGCAACTTGCATCGATTAGAGTAGCAAGGGGTTGGTTGGTATCTGAGTAAAAATCTTCTCGCAATTCTCTATCGCTGTGAGTTTGGGTTGTTGAAGGGTTGGTGGGAGCGGGAGGGGTGAGTGCAGCGAGCCAGGCCAGTCGATGGTCCAACTCCTCTTTCACTACCCTACTTCTCTTTTACCCACCCCTCAACCAGTCTTGGTAGCGTGTTATCTGGTGCAACAGGTAGTCTGTATTTCAATCCTGTGCTCTTTCTCTTCCACCACCCCCATCATAGTCACAAGCAGCCTGTGGAAATATCTCATCCTGATAGCCTTTACACAAGCTCACACTATCAGCGGGTTTGTCTTATCCTTCTCTCCCTTCTGACAAATTCTTGGTGAAGAGCTAGTCTCTCACTTCCTCCTCATCCTCTAATCCTGCTCCTCCTCTATTCCCATCCCAACCTTGTAACCGTCCCCTTCCTCGGGAAAAAAAGCCCTGACCTGAACAAGCCATAAATGTCTCAGTTGTTTCCAATTTTTAACACTTGCAAACTTGGGGGAACTGAATTACACCTCTGTGGATGATATTTCCCTACCACCACTAGTCGAATGTTTTCATCGGGTTTGGATGTACGGCTATTACGTCTTCCCTCTTCGGGGAAGAAAATATTGCCAAGAACACTGTCTGACTGCAAATGTTTCTTGCTTATTGAGGCTATTGTGCTGAATGAATCGTACAGTTGTCTACTTCAGTAGCCTTACATCATTTGGTTGGTATAGATCGGCTGGAATCTCTAACCTATCTTTTTCCCTTCCTACTCGCCATCAAGTTTCTCCATCTACCTTTATCAGATGTGTTGATCAATGTTAAGTGGGTTCTGAGTGATGCGTTTTGTACAAAGTTTTATCGTTAGGCCCTTATTAGACAGAGCTACTGCAGTTGCCGTCACACGGCACAAGGCTGTCGCCGAGGTTTGCCACAACAGTCGCCCATACAAGCCACAGCATCGCTCTGAATTCAAAATGTCATAAATTTAATAAAAACTGCAACATATTTCCCCAAATAACTTGACAGTGAATAGTAAGTTTTTGGCATATCTTGGGAAATATTTTGGAACCCTTTCTCACCAAGTACCTTGTGCCTTAATCCGAACATGTAGACCAAAGTTCAGAGCTAAGTTGTTGAAGAGCTAAGCTAAAAAATCGCTAAATTATAAAAGAATAGTATATTACGTTACAAGTGCGGGAAATGGTGTTTACCGTAAGAGTATGATAAGTTAACGCACGAGACGAAGTCGAGTATGGTAAACACCTTCCCGAACAAGTTATGTACGATATTTTTTGTCATACCAGTCTAAAATATTTAAAAAAAACTTTGAGTTAGTACAACAAGCATCATCAAACATAACCTCAAAATCCATCGCAGCAGTAAAATACTAAAAATACTTCTGAGATCAGCTCTTTTTCCAAATTCTCAATCAGCTGATATGAGGTAAAATTCATTATCGCCCTGAAAAAGGATGCGGTAATAAAATTAGCTGTTATTTCTGTAAACAGACGTTTACCGGCTCGATTCAATGCTCGGTAAAGTGGTGAAAATGTACGAGTATGACAAAAAGTATATTTTAGGCTTAAACTGTGTGGGGAGGGTGCTACAGCTAATCTTGCAAAAAAAGGTCAGAAAAATATCAGATTGCCCTTTGGGGAAGTCTCCCCACCCAACCAAAAGTCTGGGTGCACCCTTGTTTCCTCATCATATATATATATGATTCTGTCATAATGTCTGATTGTACATAAATTATTGTCTCAATTTATAAATAATAATCATCTTAGTTAGAGTATAATTGTCAAGTTTATGGTAGCCAAAAGAGCTTGTTCCTTATAAGGTATAAAGAAAAGTTGATGATAATGATGATGATTTATAGATGATGGACCTAGAGTGTTTTAGTTGGACTCCGAACCACCTTGTGAGTGATAATAAAGCAGATAACTTCATGCTATTTTTCGCCAGTCACTCTTCTAAGCGCAGTCCCGAGCGCTCGTTACTGAGCATCACGATCGCTCTGACGACGCGCTCAGAAAGCAGCAAATTACTCCCTTGAACTCCACAGGCTTGATTCAATAAGTTATTGGGGAGATGCCCAGGTACCGAGCAACGACAAATCCTCAAACTCGGTAACTTCGTTCTAAACAATAGGCACAAACTGCACAAACAGATAACAAAAAAGGGTCACTCTCAAACATTCTCGTTGACTCTCATTCCAACTGGGTCCTTGAAGATACCTTGAATAGGTATAATATCTTGAAGAGTCTTGTATTATTATTAAGATTGTTGTAGGGTTATCATGAGGAATAACAATTCATTGGAATCAAACTACTCAATTTGTTCAGTTACAATATAATTTTTAGAAACAGTACTGTCACGAAAGCATTCCTACCTGCCTACCAGGCCTTGAAACGGAGGCTGGTTGTCAATCCATCAATATTTTGACCATGGGTGGACCTGGGTATTGCCCAGTTATTGGACCTGTCTGATTACGAAATAAGTTTCGGTTTAGTTAGCTCGTCTGATTAAACCAACATTGCCTTGTGTTTCATGAAGGGGCATTAGCTAGAGCCCGGGTGTTAGGCAGTTAAATAACACGAAAATAGGCAGTTGAAAAGTGAGAGATAGGCATTTTATAAACATTGTGAAAATAAAATATAATAATTGGATTACTTACATTTTACTAGTACACATAATTACAATATATTTCTTCAAGCTCTCTTGAATTAAACTTTGTCTTCTGTCCGAGAGGATATTTTTCATTAAAATCAATCTTTCCACATCGACTGATGTGATTTGTGCGTATTTGTAGCATGCTACTGAATTTGAGCTCATTTAAAGTTCAATGGATGTGTCACCTTCAATTGTTTTACAAATTTGTTTTATTTTGTCCAAACCTGAGTTTGAAGATAACACACGTTTGCTCTTTTCTTTAATTGCAAATTCCACCTCACCTAGAACAGCTTCAAGGTTATTCACCATTCCCTTCACTAGATTTACTGTAAAATAATTTCCCGGTGGTTCGGAACCCACCTAAAACTGTAGTTCCAACTCATCAATCACCATCATCCAACTCATTACCCACGCACAGGTCTCAAGCCTATGTGGGCTTCATCCTCCGAAAAAAAGTTGTCATGTACTTCTTTCCAGTTTCTGAGTCAAAATTTATTAAAACCAGCATCTTTAGCTTGATACTTTGGAGTGTAGTCTTGAAGCAGACATTGTTGGTAAGCCTTCAACCCTCAGCCCTCTGAACGATGCTATGCGGCTGCTTCCCACCCTATTTACATACCTCCACCCCCCGCATCGTCATGGCCACTTCTCCCATACCACTTAGAAGTCGTTGCCAACGTTTATGAGAAATAACTTTTCACAACTCTCCTTCGCTGGCCATAGCCTCCCAAATCTCAACGTTTTGATATTGAGGAGCCGTGTGCTCAACAGAAACGGACAATAGGCGGTCCACGAATAAATCTTCAACTCGCACTTTCACTTTTCCACTTCTCTTAACCCCCCCCCCTTCCCCCCCTCCATAATCCACACCGCAGTCAATAACTGCTCCTCCTCGGCAATAGAGCAGCAAAAAGAAAAGGAAGAAGAAATTCAGCAATAAAAATGCCACCAGCCCTGTGCTGATTGATACCAGAATTTGGCTCGCTCTTCATCTGGATACTCCGCTTATTTTCTTTCAAACTTTTGCCATTCATCTTGTATTCTTCTTCTCCTCTTCCTTTTTCTTCTTGTTCTCCTTCATTTCCTTCTTGTTCTTCTTCTTTTTTCTTCTCCTCCTTCTTCTTTTTCTTCTCCTCCTTCTTCTTTTTCTTCTCCTCTTCCTCCTCCTCCTTCTTCTTCTGTCTTCTTCTTTTTCTTCTTGTTTCTTATTTTTCTTCTCCTTCTCCTCCTCCTACTTCTTCTTCTGTCTTCTTCTTTTTCTTCTTCTCGTCCTCCTCCTCCTCCTCCTTCTCCTCCTCATCCTCTCATCCTCCTCCTCCTCCTCCTTCTTGTCCTTCTGTCTTCTTCTTGTTTTCTACTTTTTCTTCTTCTCCTCCTCCTCCTCCTCATCCTCCTTCTTCTTCTTCTTCTTTTTCTCCTTTTTGTCCTTCTTCTTCTCCTGTCTTCTTCTTCTTATTATTATTCTTATTCTATTTCAATTTTGAAACGAAAGTTGGAACCCCTCAAGTTTAAAAGTGATTGAAAAAGTTGAAAGTTGAAGTGTTTCTATCATCAATATTAATGATTCATCTATATGGGTTCGATTATGATTTCAATAACATGCCGAGTTTCTTATTTCTTTTTAACTGATTCGCAGTTCGGATTTTGAGTGAATAGAATTTCATTTCTTTCCTCATAGTAAGATTTTTTATAATACTTATTACAATAACTATATTTTATTGTAGTCTATATCTATTGGTATGAATATTATTTTTTTCTCATTCTCGAAACTATTGAGTGTCATCGAATATCTATTGGTCTGAAGTCTTGTTGAATGATTGAATAGTATTGATCACATAACATGAGTCGGCCTATAAAGATTTGTGTCGTGGAAGTATTTTCATTTATAAACTCAATGCTATTCAATAAATTGATAGTTAAATTCTAGTGGCTAATTCAATTGAACTCATTGCAAACTCGTATATTTGAACTGTGAATCGTAAGAGCAATCAAAGTTCACAATTGATTTTGGTTTTCTTGGTTTTTGGGGTGTCTCCTCCATTGTGTATTATTATGCAGATAGAAATCGAAGATGTGTCAAATCTGTCTTTGCATTTTTTCTGAACTCTTATATTCTAAATTGTGTGAATGGTGCGTGTGGGAATCCAAAATTTATTGTTTGCTATCACAGTATCTTATATTGTATTTTAATATTATCATTTACTTATGGGAGCTAATGTGCAATTTTTGGAAAGTGTGGATGATGTAAACAGCTGCTTTCTTATTGATAACAGTAATCTTACTATAGTCCATCAAAATATTCGTAGTATGAACCGCAATTTTGATTCTTTCATTACGTACTTGAATTGCTGGAATAAAAGACCTGATGTAAGTGTATTTTCTGAAACATGGATTCAATTGAATGATGATGCTGCTATGTACAGTATTGAAGAGTATGATAGTTTTCATGCTGGTGCTGATTTCACTAGAGCTTCGGGTATTATGGTTTGTTTCAACTGAGGTGGGTATAACTTGCTCTCAAATTACATCAAATATCATTGGTGCTGACTCTGTATTACTTAAGTGTAAAATTTCAGATTATTGTTTTAGTATTCATTGTATTTATAGATGGCATGGTGTTCAAATAGATCATTTTCTTGATAGTCTTAGTGAATTCTTGGAGGGTTGTCAAGCTGCAAATTGTTTTATAATGGGTGACATAAATATAAACAATATTGTTACGGGTTCTATGTCTAAAATAATGCTGGCAACACTTAAATTTATCACTCGCACTTTATTTACACAATTAATCACAACACTCACTGTTCAGTAATGTCTTACAGAAAAAATAAGCAATTGAAAAAACAGATAACACAATATTGTTTAACTGATAATGAGTTTTCAATAAACTGTACAAGAATCAATCAAAAAGAAACATCGAAAAAGAACACTTAACTTACGTAGCACTAGTCCGTAATACAACAAAAACTATTCAGTAGCTCACTGGTACAGATAGTCTCACGGTGCTTGGCGTCTCGATGGAGCATGCGCGCTGAGCGCTTTCTCCCACTACTGTACCTGCTGCCTCGCAGTACAGTCAAGTTCAAATATTCCCTAAGTCCGCTAACACTAAAACGTTCAGCATAGAGTGTATTTGACGTGACTGTACTTGATGGCTGGAGGGGAAGCGTGGTGGGAAAGACTTTCTGTCTCTCTCGCACTGCCTCCCCTGCCACCAGCGAGACGCCATGCACTTTGAAACGGTCTGTATGAATTAAGCAGGAAAAAAGAATTGTCACTAACAAAGGCACAGAGAAAGAATTATCACGTGTATATAGACACGTATATATAGAACTGTCACAACTGGTTTATCACAATGAAATTTTAAAGACAACTGAACTAATTTACAAATGCGTTCGCCTTAAACAGGTTTGTCAACAATCGAGCAATTTCTACATTTTTCTATCACCTTCTGAATAAATAAATCAAGGAAACTAGCACCTTCCACAATATTCGATAACATTCCATTAATGTCTAATCAAACAATGAGAACATTCTACAAATTACTAAGTAAACACTATAAAAGTGTCAAAAGCAGAGTAATTAATGGCTTAAAAGTAAACATTTACATAGCAGATAACGCCAAAAACCACTGTGCCTTCTTCCTCTCTACTTTCTGCAATTTCATATCCGCTACAATATTAATGATGTTAAAACTTTGGAATATCTTGAATTTTTGTATAGCAATGGGTATGATTGTCTTATAGACATGAATACTTGCATACTAAATGATAGTTCATCTTGCTTAGATCATATATTTTTTAGGTGTCTTACATAAACGAGCAGTATTAAGTGCAGTAATAGAATCTCAGATTACTGATCACCGAGCTGTAGCTGTTTCTTTATCTAAAAGTAATTTTGCAAGTTTTAGATCACTGTCAGCGGAAAAATCAATAATAGACTATGAAAAAGTAAAAAGCTTGCTTATGCATCATGACTGGAGCTCAGTCTATTTTTCAAATAATGTTAATGTTAAATTCAATACATTCATTGAAGTTTTGATCAATTACATAAACCAGTCAAAGTATAGTGTTCCTATGAGAGATTGGTTGGCGGTGAAAAGAGATTGAAACCTTGGATGACTGAGGGGTTGTGCGCTGCTATAAAAAATCGTGATAAGCTTTATAAAAAAATGTCCAGAAATCCAAATGACTCCAAATTAAAAGCAGATTACATGAAATTCGGAAAAAAATAGTTCTGTGGATTAATGAACAAAAACAAAAGTATTTTTCTCGTCTTGCCTATCCAGCAGCAATGGAAAGAAATAAATAAATTGTGTGGCCAAGCATCTTCTAAGAAACAATCAATTAGTTTGCAGACTGGGGGTGCAATTGTTAGAGAAGACCAAATTATAGCAAATAAGTTTAATGAGTACTTTGCAAAAGCATCGGTTGAAGTAACTTCATCAGTAAGATCTTTGACTGATGAAAAAAAAAACAGATGTTGAGGAACAAATTTATAACTAAACATTGTTGCAATTCTATATTTTTTGAACCTATTCATTATAATGAGATTGATAAAGTAATTAAAAGTTTGAAAGATGGCAAATCTTCGGGCCTGGATGGAATGAGTGGTAAATTACTAAAATCTGAGGAGAGAAGGCAATGTGTCAGTGTAAATGGTATCAGCAGTCAATTGGTTATGAATAATAATTGTGGTGTCCCTTAGGGTTCAGTGCTGGGGCCTCTTTTATTTCTAGTATATATAAATGACTTATTTTCATTTAAATTTCATGGCTCTGTTACATCGTTTGCAGATGATACTGCATTAGCATATTCTGCTGATAGTATAAATGAGCTACAAATAATGTTACAGGCAGACTTGAATGACTTGAGGCTCTGGTTTGATGGGAACAAAATGGTGCTAAATGCTTCTAAAACTAATTTCATGAATTTCTCTTTATCAACAGTTTTTCAATTTCCAGTGCCCCTGAAATATCATGAGATGGATTGTCAAATAGAGTCATGTAATTGTAATTGTATTGAACAAACAGATTCCATAAAGTATCTAGGTATGATTGTAGATGACAAGTTAATTTGGAAAAAAATCACATAATGAATTTGAAACATAGACTTCTCCATCTGATTAGGAAATTTTATAATCTTCGGCAATTCTTACCTAGATACATTCTTTGGCAATTATATTATGCATTTTGTCACTCAAAACTAGATTATGGTTTATCTTGCTGGTTGTCAACATATGCTTGTCACTATAATCCACTTGTAATTCTACAAAAAGCTGTAATACGTGTCATTTGTGGTGTACAGAGAAGGATTCATTCTTACCCTTATTTTAGAATTCTGAAAGTTTTGCCCTTGAGGAGTATGTATGTTTTTAAAGTGCTGTCATTGTTCTTTAAAAATGAGTGGGAACCGAGAAATGAATATTGTGCATGAAACACATCCATTGGGGGAACTGGTAACACGGCAGAGTACAAGGGAACCTTTGAGAGCACCCAGACCTTATTGGTCAAGGTATAAAAAGTGCTTTGTATTTTTAGAATACAAATATTATAATTTGCTTCCCATTGGTATCAGGAGAATTACTTCTTTAAAGCTGTTCAAATTAAAACTGAAGAAATGGCTGTCAAGTCTGACACTTGAAGACTTGGAGATGTTTGATAGGTTCTGAAAATTTCAAGTCGACATTCATACTGTAAAAATCTACTATTCTATCTACACTGACACCACTGTATCAATTTACTGTTATTTATTATTGTACTATACTATTGTAAATCTATTATGTAAGTTATATATATATATATACTGAATGTTATCCATACTTGATCAATCTGTACATTGTGACTTATGCTCAAAAACCGATATGTAAAAAGTGTAGAGATTTTGATGTGATTCATACTTGGAAGAATTTTATTGATTTAGCCTAGAATGATTCCCATTTGCAGGTGAAAGTGTGTGCGTGGGTGTGTGCGTGGGTGTGTGCGTGAGTGTAATATTGATAAAAATTAAAATTTGTTGCGCTTCTACTTACTGACAAAAAGACTTATTATTTTTTGTAAGTAGAAATTTTGTTTTGCCTTATAATAATAGGAAGCTTTTTTTTATATATATCTTTTTATATTTTGTATCTGTTCTTTTGAGAAGGAAGCTGTAACAAGAGATGTATTTTTTTCTTTTTGATATGCAAAATAAAAATGATTTTGATTTGATATTTTCAATTCATCGTCGTTCTCAATAATAATTCAATAATTTGTTATTCACTTATATAATAATAATTATACACAATACACAATAATAATAATTCACTTCAATTTAATTATTTATTGTTTTAATTTTTTTTTTATAATTTCAATTATTGACATTTCGGTTGAAGTCTCCGTTAATTGGCTCAATCAGCATTCACTTAAAAGGCTTTTCAAGACGACTTCAAGTAAACAAAGCCTCAAGGTACAATTGTAGGATCATAGATAAATAAGGGCCTCTGAGCTGAATTTGTTTACAAGAAGCAGTTGGCCTAATGAGAATGGGGCCGATAACACAAATGCTTCATTCAGTAATAGAATTTTAAATGTTTCGATAGTCGGCTTGGAAAGTGTTTTGACAGCCATGTTTTATAGAATTTTTTGATGAACGAGAATACAACAATATTTAGAGACCATATCCAAACAGCTACCGTTTACAATGTTCAGATTGTTATTCTCAACTGGGAACTCTGTTGAACAGACACAAAACTCTTTTGAGTAAAAAAGTAAGTAAATGCGTATGGCTTTTATTGGTGGGGAGACCCTTACAGGTAGTTCCACCTCACCGCCTGAGCCATGTTATTGGAAACATGTTGGACTTACAATTTTAGGTTGGTTCCGAACCACCTGGAAATGATTTTACAGCAGAGAACAGTGTCTTTTTTGCTGGCCAGCCAATCGGTCACCCTTACAAAGAGCGCCTAGGAGCTTCGTAGCTAATTTTAATTTAATTAATATTGTTTCATAAACTCAGACATCTGAAATCTAATTTGAGCAATCAGCTGTCTCGCAAATAGAAAACACAGCCTTGTTGGTGTGATACTGAGTGACCTTTTTTGAAAAACATACATGAAATGGACTACGCGAATTAAATTAAGGGTTAGGTCTGATGACTGTTTTTAATTTTGCGATGGTTATTATCATTGAGTACATTGAGTACGTTCCTCTGTGCAAGCACCGTTATTCTTGGGCTTGAGGTCTACTATTCACAAAACTACTAGTTTAACAAAGTTTATGTAACTCAAAAAGCATTTTTTTTACTTACTTTTTTCAACTATTTTGAAAATTGTAACATTTTTCTAAAAAAATTTCAATGTTTCTTATGCTGCTGAATAAGGAGCAAAAAATTACCTTGTTTGATAGACTTGATGAAAAAGACTGTATCCGATTTCAAAACTGTCCAAGAAAAAGTATGGTTAATTTCAAGCGACGTTTATTATGATATTAGACTGTAGCGATGAACTTCTATAGGAATGGTCACGTTCAGCAGCTCTCTCGAATACGGAATTGTCCCGAATAAAAATAACACTTCCGTATTTTTGTCTGTAATTCAAATTCCCTTGTCGAACTTTTTCTCCCAGTAGGCCTTTTTTTCTAGCGCTTCCCCATCAACTAAAAGCAAACCATTCTTTGTTCATTCAGTTGGCGTTTCTCGAGCTCGAACATTGTTTGCAGGTATTGGCAGTTGAGAGAAGCGAATCTCCTCCCAAGACTCCCGAAGAGGATTAAGAGCTGAAACTTTGTTAGAGGGCTGAAAGGACACAAGCTTCACACTTGCTGCCTCCTCACTCTCGCACGCGCGTTCGCTCTCTTTTTGCCTTGTTATTCTACCTACGTTTTTACATTTTCACCCTTGCAAAGTTTTCATGATAATAATTCAGAGCGACCACCACTGCTCTCCGTCTGTGCAGGAGAAGCCCACTCCTGTACCAAGCACCAATCTGCCGTCTACTTGGGCGGCAAGCACTACAGGCCAAATCGTAAAGCGACTACAGTTTTCTCGACCTATCCAACGCCTTCGCCAATAAAGATTTCGCACGGATTGAACCTCCCCCCTCACCCAACTTCTCCCTTCCTTCTTCCTAAATCCTCGCTGTTTTACTTTTTCACCCTACCTAATACTTTAAAACTGTGCTCGCTCGTTTCCCCCGTGAATAATGGTCAGCCACATCTGAAACATTTCTCTTGCAGCTCTACACTTTTACGGCTCCGCAAAACTGTTCCTCAACCACAAACGCCAGTCTCACGATTTTTGCATTTCCTGATTAATTTTTGTAATATTTCCATATAATAGTGAAGTGTTCGTTGTTCTTCTCGTCACGTCTGCTCTATCCACCCTCGTTGTCTATGTTCTTGTACCCGGAAGCACTATGAGATAATATGTAAATGTAGAGCATTCAATCACAAGGAGCTAGAGAGAAACCCGGTTCCATCTGGCTGAAGAAATCTCCTAGAATAATAAAAACGATAAACCGCAAGAATTCGGAAGGTCTCGAAAAATACTGTTATGGACACGGAAAGGAAGAAGGAACAGTGATTTTCAGCGTTATCTGCCTGTGTCAATATTGATTTCCGTAAGCGATTAATGATTAATTACTCTCCTCCCCTCGCCTTGCGGTCCATCTAGAGACCTATGGAATGTCTACTTAGAACTTTATGAAAATGGGAGAATCCTTATTTGTTTACTTTAGAAATTGATAGAAAAATGGAGAGCCATCTAGTTCTTTCCAGATTATGAAAAATGTATAAATAGTAGAAACTCTTGTAAAAGTCAGTCAGTTGTGATTCGATCGTTAATGCAATAAGTGGCAGAAGTGACAGTTACCGTTTCCGCTCATACAAACCGTATTACCAGTGAGCGCTTATACAAACTGTGTTATATGAACGATTGTTGTTAAAGCGATAATCGCAATATATTGTGGCAGATTATTATTCAGGCTTCTTCAACAGTTTATACAGTGACTTGTAAGTGCTTGTAGTGTTTCAACTGTTATGTTTTAGACAGTTCTACCTTGAATTATTGAACAGTGCATTGAACAGTTATTAATTAATATTCGATCGGCCTTTTGACAGTTGGTGATTGATTTTTGGACAGTAATATTGCAAATTCTTTATTAGCTGAACATTATCGATTTATCTGTTCCTGATTGATTTCTTTTGGTGATATAACTGATTAGTGGGAGTTGTTGGTAATTTGTGTTAATAAAGTGCAAGTGTTAATTTAAAGTGTTGCCAGCGTTATTTTGTAGATAGAACCCATAACAATACCATCTGTTACGGGTTCTATCTCTAAAATAATGCTGGCAACACTTGAAATTAACACTGATACCTTTTTTACACAAATTACTCACAACATGCACTAATCACAAGAAAACCCAATAAGAAATCAATAACGTTCAGCTGATAATGAATTTTCGGTATCACTGTACAAAATCTAATTACTAACTATCAATAGGCCGATCAATAATTTAATAAATAACTATCCAATAAACTGTTCTATTATTTAAAAAGAAATGTCTAGAAACAGTTAAACAATCAATAAATAAATGGAACGCTTACGAAGCACAGTGCCTGTTGCGGTATCTGATAATCACAATAATGGCACTGAGTATTCTGCCACAAAGAAGGAAGTCTACTGACAAAGAATTTTCAACAAACCCTGATCACAAGCACCTGATATGCGTAATCAATGTCTATATTGTCACTGTAAACTATCACTGGATACGAACCTTGAGAAGAGCAAATATAACAATTGAACGAGGAGAGCCCATTTATATACTGTTTGAAAATATTCTAGGAACTTCTGGAAACTAATAACATAATCTGGAACATTCTAGCAAATTTTTGAAACACGAACTAACCTGACGAATAGGAGTGAGAGAGACATTCGAGGAGAAAGAAGAAACAAGTGTCAAATTACAACCTCTTCGCAGCACGTGCCATCAATGAATGGAAGCAATCTTTACAAAACAAGTAGTGTCGACTATTGTTTTTCTTCCTTTTTGCATTCATAACACATCTTATAGTGAATCAAGTATTTACTAGTACACTAATTTTCACTGGTCTCTATTAGTATATAGTATGTAGAGGTCTCAAAACATATAAACTCTTCATAAGGTTTTATTCATCATAATATATTTTTCCTACAACTGCTCGTAAAGTAGTTCTTTACGAACTGAAAACTAATTGTAAAATACCTCTTTACTGCTCAGCAAGCGGTAAAGTACTTTACGCTCGCCAGCTGTTTTCTTTACGCTTCTGTTTTGATTTTGATGCCTTCTCATTGGTGGATCACGGAATCCATGAAATTCACATAACCTCAAAAATGGCGTACGCTAACCAAATCCGCTCATGGTCTGTGATGTTACAAACTACAAGCTTTTATTGTGTTGGAATCCAGAACTGCAGTTTTAGGAAAAATATTGTATGCAATTCGCGCGTGAAGCTTCTTTATCGCTCTCGCAAAATTACTGCGCTCCGCTACGCGTCGCGCAGTAAATGTTTTGGCTCGAGCGATAAAGTCGCGCTTCACGCTCTTAATACATAAATAACTATATCTATTCATTAATTTATTAAATTTATTTTTTAATTTTTTATTTATTTGTTTGGTTGTTTGTTTTTTATTTATTCATTTATTTTTCATTAAGTAACGGCAGCATAGCAAAGGGCTAAAGTTCAAATTTGAAATGCAAGTCCACGTTATTTTACGTATGATATAAGTATCCTACTGGAAGCTTAGTAAATATACTGCATTACAATCTTCACATTTCAGTATATATAATTATATATAAGATCTATAAGATATATATATATATATATATAAGATCTATATTATAATATATATATATATATATATATATATATATATATATATATATATATATATCCTACAACTATTCCAGATATAAATATTCTATCCTTACTATAACTAGATCAACTCTTTAAAATAGGCGATATTTGAAAAGCTAAATCGAAACCATTTTTTGCTTTAGTGTGATGGAAAACGTGACTGCCGAGACTATCGTATCTAATTTTTCTCCCCAACAAATATGGTTATGATAATAACCGAGTCTTATTCATTATGGATTCCTACGACAGTACCTCAACATCATTAATACAAAGAAGACATGACATGACATGACTCAGGTTTATATAGACTGGTTAGTTACTTCGAGTTTCTTATCACATCTTTCAATAAATTTTTGAATGTAAAATACGGTTACATGCTATTTTAGGATTTATAAATATTTTACTGCTGTTTAAGGAGAATGACTGATTATAATCGAATAAGACAAGACATTTTGGAAAAAGAAAGTCACTTTCAACAATTTGCAACAAAGTCTCGATAATTACGTTTTATTGGCAGGAAGTGAATTTTGTGCTTTGATGTTGAAAATAGATGATTCCGATCGCCGATGCGTGACTTGAAAGAAGGGATTGCAAGATACACGGCAATGCAAAATTACAAATTCTTTCCTTTCTCTCGTATTTTTTTCGAACGATAATAATTACGTAATCAAGAGAGGAAATCCGTAGGATAAAAGGCTGTTGAGAGATGAAGAGGCCCATCTTTGTAGTGGAGAAAAAAAAAGCAAGCCGTTTCTCCGAGGGAATTAAGAATTTTTTCCTTGAGATGCCTTTTCCCTTCGTCGGTCGAAAACTTTGAGTTTTCCGGCGTCTTCAGCTCTCTTATGGCGATTAGAAGGTTTTGTACCCTGTCTCGAAAGCAAAGGGTTTTTTAAAACATCCACCATCTTGTGAGGCACCAATATTAAAAAATTCGCCGTTTATTGTCCAATATCTGTTGGAGGACTCTGGTTGCACTAATTGAGTGCTTAGTTATGTCTCTATCTCAATTTATTGCCCTATCTCTCTTCCACAATATTATTCTTAATGAATAATAAGACTTGAAGTTATCACTACCATATTTTATTGAAAACAGTGAAGTACTAGTTTCGGTTGTTACACCATTATCAATCTCAACCAAATTAAAACTAAAGTACAGAGTAGTTTAATATATATACTAAACACAGAATGATACTATTGGCTAAAGGAGAAAGTGTCTCTAATAGGCTGAACTTCATTGAAGGTCTGTGATTGGCTGAAGGCCAAAACAAGACACGCCCACTGGTGGGAGGAGCAACAATTAAACAAGTAAAAATAATTGTCAAAATCAAGAGCCAATTACCGTGAACACATACAAATCGACAAACAAGAATTATAACTCTGGCCTATATTTTAATAACGGTACTTTCGTGCTTTTCTCGGTTGACCTTGACTGCATTCCAGTGAGCTTCAATTTTTAATTTTAAGATTTTGTAATTTTAACATTCGTGTATTTTGTTCTTGTTTGTTGACTTCTATGTGTTTCCGACTTTTGGTTCTCGATTTTGATACTTTTTTGCTTGTTGCTCCTCCCACCAGTGGGCGTGACTTGTTTTGGCCTTCAGCCAATCACAGACCTTCAATGAAGGTCAGTCAATTAGAGGCACTTCCTCCCTTAGCCAATAGTATTATTCAATGTTTAGTATATATTAAGCTATTCTGTACCTTAGTTTCAGTTTTATTGAGATTGATAATGGTGTAACAACCGGAACTAGTATCTCACGGGCTTCAATAAATTTGGTTGTTACAACTTCAAGTCTTATTATTTTCATTATGGATATCTTCCACAATATCACCTTCGCCACTACAAAGAAAGTCAATATTATTATCTCTGTCTTGTTTGGTTTGAATCTGAATTCATTACCTCTTTCTTTCAACTTTCTGCAGTCTTCATCCATTGTCAGCAGACTGGATTGATGGCGTCAAAAACATTAAAACATGAACGATAAATAACTTTTTACACCATGTATTACGAGATGGCCGAGTCAAACTATATTGTCCTTATTAGTCTCAAAATATTCATCCACCGAGTAGAATGGGTTTTTCTTCATCGACGTTGGCCCTAAAAACACTTCCCTGCAGGTTCCTCACATCCTCAGGCAGGGGATTGAACAAGTGCAGAGCAAAGATGGCAAAAGAATCCTCCTTCTTGCTTGTTCTGGAGCGCGGCTTGTTGATCATGTGCAATAAATAACCAGGGGAGTAGCCTATCTATTCTGAAAGAATCAGAAACTTCCGTGTAAATTGCGATAGTGAAACCTCATTATTATTACATTATGATAATTTCGTGTAAATCATGGCATTATGCAAACTGTGTGGCATTATGTTGGATTGTGGCTGAAATGTAATAATGTCTGAAGGAATATATTCCAGTTATCAAAGTTTTATAATTTGTATTTCTTACTTTAGGGTCATGAACTTGCCATAAAGTGAAGATCAAATTATCATATCTAGCATTTCTGTGTTGTAATTCACCACAAATCCGGTACAATCTAACTGTAGTTTTATTAGACTAGAGTCTTTATTACTTTTTTATTGACTAACTCAGTCAAATTAGACAAAAATATGGTTATCGAGAGAAAAAATTGATAGAGAAATGGTTTTTTCGCCAATCGCTTCCTCTAACCTTGGGTATTAACACACCAAGACTCCCCAATGGTGGGCGGGGGTGAGCTTGATAATGGAGGGGGTGGAAAGGTACTCAAATCAATTTTTTATTCTTATTGAAGTTAAAGCTGACATAATGCTCTAAAAAAATGACTCTATGCATTTTTTAGTACCAACCGCTAGCGCGTTACGGGCTTCCCAAGTTAAGGGGTTGTATAGTATATCACATTATGGTACCGGAAGAGTGTTTTTCCAGAGCGGTTGGTTGTACAAAAAAAATGCATGGAATCATTTTTGTTGAGAATTTTTAAACCTATAACGTTAATAAAAATAAAAACATCGATTTGAGTTATCGTTACCGATTTATAAGCAAAAAAACTGAAAAATTGTGCCTTTCCATCCCCTCCCTATCTAGCTCACCACCCAACCTTGGGGACTTTGGTATGTTAATACCCAAGGTTAGAGGAAGCGATTGGCGAAAAAAACATTTCTCTATGAATTGTTTCTCCCGATTTATCTAATTTGACTGGGCTAAACGGATTCAATAACTAGCACTCATATTAGCTGAGTGAAAACATCAGAATTCAATTTCTGAATGAAATTCCATTGAACTTGCTCTTTCATTGTTAGTAGTATTAGAAATCGAAAGTTCTGGTTAGCCATTGAGTGTTATTCCCAATTTCCTTAGAAAGATTTGGATTTTTCCATGTAAATCAAAATAATAAAATGCCATCGAGTAGAAGTAAATAAATTATATCATGCTTATCTGTGTTGAAGTTCATCACAAATCTCATGACTTCCTGTTAACTGCTCTGTAATAATATGATCACTTACTAATTACTAATAAGTACAATAACTATATATACTAATTACTACAATAATGCGATCAATAATTACTACAAGGATAATGCGATCACTTATCTGATGTTTCAGAACCCATTTGGAATTGTAAGTTCACTATACAGTATATAGTAGGTATTTCCTACCTATATCTTTATACCTGTATTTCCCATAACATGGCTCAAACAGCAAGGTGAAGCCAAAGACAATATAACGATATTATTCATATTTATTTTAGTTTATGTATTTGCCTTCTCCTCATTATAATGATCTTTAATCAATATTCATTATAATATTACATTATAATTGTCTTTGGTGGAACCTTACTAAGGGTCATCTTACTCTCCCAATAAAAACTATAACACAAAAATATATTACTGAGTAAATGCCAAACGGCTGTATTTTACAATTCTGATTTAATTTTATTATTTTTCGCAAGTCAAGAGCAGATAGAAATAATGATGAATATCAACAAACGTTCAGTAAAATCATTAAGTCATGAAATTTACAAGTGCTACTTAGTCATTCTAAGGTTGAAGTTACTTAGTTCGATATTGAAATCAGCTTTAACATAGTTCTGTACCTGGCTTTTTTGTGGATATCCATCATCATTTCTTCATTCATTACTCATTTAATAAATTTACCTATATTATTGCAGGTATGTCACATTTTTCATAACATTTATGAAACAGCAAGATGGAACTCCTCATTTAAGTCATACGTAAAAAAAGAAATTCCTTAATAAATGATTTCTAAAGCACTACAGAATTTGAGCTAGACCAAAAACAATTTATATTGTTTTAAGCAATCTAATAATAATGAAATGATTGATGATAAAATATCAGTTGAATAGTGAATAGAATGTGAAGTAAAACGGAATCTATTTGCTCACAATATATTGCTTGAAGGTTTCTCCCAAAGGTAGTACAGCAATTCTTATTCCAAACCACGAGTCTCTCAATTTTGTAGGCTTATTGAACGAAAATATGAGGAATAATGGGATATTGGAAAATATTTGTGCATTGGAAGAATCTTGCTTTGCCAGAATGTATTGCAGAACTCTTTCTGTGGACAAGAAAAACATAAAGTCTTGTGAAACTTGTTTCAGACACAGCGACGTATTGAATAAGAAATGAGCAAATACTCGTGGAACCTCACTGCCTTGAAAAATATTTTTGCATGGAAATTCTCTGAATAGCTTCTCTTTTCAATGTCTGAGAAATTTCTTCAACAAAACCCAGACTCGAATTGAGGTATCCCACAAAATAACCCCTACTAATGAGCACATTCAAAATATCATTCATTTTATTACAATAATATCAAAGTGGGAGCCTTCAGTTGGGATCAGGGAACTCTTGTTTTATGTTTTCTTTGCTTGAAGGTTTCTATGAGAAGTTTGCTCTTTTTGATATCCTACACCTGAAAAGAAAATGTCAATTTGTAGATTCTCAATCACTCAGCCATCGGATTGGGACATCAAAGAGTTCTGTAGAAAATAAAAAAATCTCCTTCCAGTTCTTGAAAAACTATTAGGAATTTTCTAAAAACATTTTATGAAAAACTGTCCAATTTATGATAGCAATTATTGTTATCAGCGGATCGAGGCTGAATCATTCACAGTATTTTTTGTGTCTGCAAAGAATAATCTGAAGCTAAAAGCACTATCATTATCGCTCATGAAATTGCCTTGATGGAGGTTGTATGAATAATTTCCGAACCATTTCCACTAAAATCCGAAATTCTCGCTGTGACCACGGGCCAGTGCTGTATATTGTCGTAAATCAAAACCGTCGCTTCCAGCATCCATGGCCAGAATTAACTCGCTGCCTTTAATCTCTCTGACATAGGCATCTGGAATATGTGGAATAATTACGTATACAGTACTCCAAATCTCAATACAGTATAAAAATCCTGCAGTAGTGAATGCTGACCAAAACCTTTGGACATGCGCTGACAATGAATATATTACATTTTCTTTAAAATGCGTCTAAAATTATCAATTAATAAATCTGTGTAACATAAAAAAAATATGCATGAATTGGGATACTCTACGGCCTATCATGGATACAGAACATGAAACTCGTTTTTCAAACGGATTATGTTAAAAAATGAACCATATTGCATCACCAATGAAGTGTTTTCTAGAAATTCTCTGTTATACTCGTCATACATTTTACAGTTCAATAAGCAGAAAAAATCAAGTTTTCCCATGGACTGGAATCTGTTCCTCAATTGAATTAAAATGTCTAAAATCTCAACGAACATTTGTTCTCTGAGCAACGAAAATTTGTCTCAAACCCACCGTTTGTTCTCTGATTAATTCTCTGTACTATTGAACTTCATCCTGGGCTTTTTAAATGGCAAATAACTTCCCCTATTTTCATCAGTTTCATTGAATTCCTCAAAATGTTTCATGAAATCATTTTCTCTTATTTCTTCTAGTCTCTCGATTACTTCAGCCAACTTTTCAGAACAGTATGCAATATCTGAATATTAAATATTTTATCTGAAGAATGTTTGAGAGAACGTCTTTGAATGAAAATATCTGAACGTCTGACTTCTTTCCAGGAACGAAATAATCTCCTCGACTTCTTGTATTATAATTGTGTGTGTCAAGATTTTAGTTTGTATCACTCTTTTTTACATAAATTAGCTTCATACACATACAGCAGGATATAAGCAGGAAACAGTTGGGAGACCAAATCTCTTGAACAACGGCCAACATGAATCTAATCTATTTACTCTAGCCATACAGCTACAGCTTTCTTGTGGATCTTAAACACCCTATCAAGGTTTTTTTTTGATGAGTTATCCCATACTAAGATAGCATACCTAATAGGTGGCAGTAAGAGTCCATGGTAAGCTGTAAAAAGTAACTTTTCGTCATTCTATCAAGCAAGCTGTCACAGGACAAATACCCCAGATGAAATTTTACAACATATTTTCTGAATGTATGGGGAGCCCAGGTCAATCGTCTATCCAACAAAACTCCAAGAAATGCAATGTTTTCTTCCTGGTCTAGTTGATTATCGTTTACAAAAGCTTTATAGCTCTATCTTCATTTGAATTATGTTTGTTTTAAATTGAAGGTCTTTTGTTGGTCTTTTTTACTATTTATCCTTAATTTCAACTGATTGAATTGGACAAGAATTGGACAATGGACTGCACACCTATAAATTATGCATACGGGACTTAGGGTACCTAAATAGGTTTATTTATTTATTCTATTAACAATAGATTATTAACAGATTTCGATTTCTTCCTTTAATAATCCGTTCAGATTTTGAAGCCTTCCTTCATTTATCGTTTAATCGTCTATTAAGCTTTGATTAGTTGCTTAGTCTAGTCCTTGCATTAGTATTTTTTTTAACACCTGCTCATAAACGTGAGTAAAATACAAATCCCAAGTAGTAAGTTTGAAATCACAAAAACAAGGAGGAGCTGAGGAGCATCCTCTTCTGTTAAGACGAGAGAAATACGAGTTACGTTCAACAGGATTTTCCAGAAAAAAATTCTGAACTTTTTTCACCCCACTTATTCGGATCCCCGCTGCCCTCTCTCCATCATCCTCTTCAACTCGCCTTGCATCTGCTGATTTTCCTTCGTACTTTCGCTAACGCTTTCTCTCTTTTGCGCATTGTTCTGCAAGATATTCTTCCTCATTGAAGTGTTGATGAAGCAACTGCCACCCTTACAACAGCACATTAATATCGCACTTCTATTCGTGCCAGCACTTTCCTCAACACCTCATAATCCTTATTGTCTTCATTTTCGTTGCCTCTTTCTCTTTTTTTGCGATTCTTTGTTAGCAATCTTCTTAGCTCATTCGTTACTCTTCATTTAATTAATCCCTTTTGTTTCCTCGCAATTTATTTCACCCTTTCCCTTGTGAACAGGCATCTCTATTACAGGAGCCTCAGGTTGATTGTTCGTTTACTCTAATATGGAATCACTTGCTCACAAATCCTATTTAAAAATATTATTTGGTGAATTTGCTCTAAATAGGTTTAGGAATGTGAATTAGTTGGGGATCTTAATGAGTAGGTTTCTGAATAAGTTAGAGATCTTATTCAGAATGTATAAATTTAGGCATCTGAATAAGTTGAGAAAATTTAGGAAAAATAGGTTTTTAATTTATAGAAATCCGAAAAGACATTCAAACTTCATCAAAGTGTCAGTATCAGGCAGACAATTCTAATCTTAGGTGATTAATATAATTAGATTTATAATTTTGAATTCTTTCTAATGCTGTTAAAATAAATAATGTTCCAATTATAACATGGATTCCGTGGAATCCTGTTGTTATAAAAAATGTTGATCCAAAGGAAGAGTCGGAATAGGATTTTAATGGAGTGAGCCACATAAGAATTCCACGATGTGAAAGTAGTGTATTTTTATTCAATAAAAGCCAAATTTATCAAATTTGGGTTTGTTTTCGGCTATTGGGTTGACATATTTTGTTCAGAATCAAATTCTCTACTAGTTTTGTCAGGAAAATACTAGTTTATTGTACAATAAATTGACCTAGTTAATTCACTTTAGACTAACGTGCTTTTTGGGCGATTTTTGCATATTTTATTGAATGGGCCTATCTAATAAATTAATGTAGTTACCGGCTTCCAACTGGTTTTATTCGATTCTCAGCTTATTTTACATGGAACCAGTCCAAATTAAAAGTAGAATGAACCCACTACAAATTTCTGAATAAGTAAATCGATGGGCCTAGCTACTAACTTCCGTCATCTTTAACTCTGTAACGAAACATTTCCTGACCAGATTATTATTGCCTCAATAAAAGCAGTATCCTACACCTGTTCACATATGAATTTGTAAAAAGATGTGTAAATGGGTCACTAAATGTCATGTCTTGTCACATTTTGAATAAATTACTTATTTCATTAAAAGTAGGCCTATCATTGGAAAAACTTATTACTGTTGATCAAGAGATACTCTTATCAAGAGTATATCAAGACGTAACTAATGATATCACTTTCAAGACTCCCATAACATAGTAGTAGTTGTTTTGTTTTGACAGATTGCTAACTTCTTTCTTGCAGATTTGACGCCTAGTGAGATCGGAGTATGTAATGATAACATTAAATATAATTAAATATCGTACTGTAAGTGCTATTCATTATATATACACATGGTATATATAACATAACACACACATACATACATATATACACATATATATGCATATATACGTATGTGTGTGTGTGTTATGGTAACAAGGTTAAAAAACTGGAGCAATTACAACAGGAATATTACTGTTT
Organism: Conomelus anceps; assembly: GCA_948455865.1. NCBI lineage: Eukaryota > Metazoa > Arthropoda > Insecta > Hemiptera > Delphacidae > Conomelus > Conomelus anceps. The sequence continues at coordinate 24,774,951 of OX418222.1, read as the reverse complement.
AAATAATAAGCCCAATATAATAGATTTCCTAAAACTTTCGCCTCTAGGATAACTCTTTTTTAATGTGAACAAATAATTGAGTTTGAGCAAACTTATACTAACGTTGAAGAGGGGTGCAACAAATTTTTAAATATGTTTTATGTAAATATTTATTATTATTATTATTGGAAAAAAAAATATTTTTTGATCAGATATAATTATTATATTCATTGTGTTGTTGACAATAAATAAAATAAAGTTGATAATTGGAGTAGTTTTGCTCAGCTTCTCTAATAAGTGTTCAATCCAATGAACTATAATGTGATTAGGCCTACCTGGGTTTGATATGATCTGATCTAGTTGCAGTCCATTGTGAAAGTTCTTCTGTTTCTAACAATTCAATTTATAAATGTTTCTGATGTTGTTTAATAGGATAATTCAATTTTTAAATGTCATCTTGTTTTGGTTTTCTTTTATAGTTCAACTGATGTATGCTTTAGCAGTTAAACTTACAAATGTTTGTTTTTCTGTTTGCTGTTGCAGTTTAATTTTGTTGGGAAGCTTCTTGGACCAAAGGGCAACTCCCTGAAGAGGCTACAGGAGGAGACGATGACCAAAATGGCCATCCTTGGGAGAGGATCAATGAGGGATAAGGCCAAGGTGAACACTCTCACGTTTTCTTAAAATTTTTACTTAAAGAACAATGCCCTCAAAAGCTCAGTAGCACAGTCATTCTATACTTGAAAAAGGAGGGTTGCTTGAAAAACGTATTATAGTTCTAATTTATTGGTATGTTGTTGGGACACATATAGGTAGTCTGGAAATAATTTTGCACTGTCGAAAACCTCACAATTTTCGAAAATTGTTGACACTTTTCCAGATGTTGTTAAATATTATTCAAAAGCATACATCTTACGAATTAGCATGTCCATTAAAAAGTTAAACTTGACAATTTGACACCAGAACGGGTTCAATATGTTGGAAAATTACTGAGATAAAGTATTTCAAAATAGAGAATTTTTCTAAAAATGTAATATACATAGATGTATGGTCTAGTCTGGATGTGAAGACCATACATTTGAGTTATTGCCAATTGAAATTTTGAAAAAAATGGGGTAAACGTTTTTCTAATAACTTGGAATCTATGCGTACTAAGGAGATGGAATTTATGCCAGATTTTAGTATTCAATTGTTTAGAAAATAGGTCCAAGAAAATTAATTGTTCTACTCATAATTTTACTGTGTTGAATTTTTTTAAATAAAAACCTGTGGAATTTACCTACATATAATACAATATACATAGGCCTATAATGGTTTACTTTCATTCAGAGTGTTATTAAAGGTATTGACATCAATATGAAAAAAGAAGCTACTCGTGTATCCAAACAACATACCAAAAAATTGGAACTGTAATACGTTCTGGGCTGAAGATGTCCACGTTTACAGTTAAAACATTTACTTTCCCCTACCACCAGTGAAGTAGCATTAGACCCAGCGTTTGCCGAGGTTGGGGGGGGGGGGGGGGGGGTTACAAGGGGCCTAAGGGCGCACTCAGCACTAGAAATTCTGAGTTTTTCAAGGCACCACAAGCAATTTTAGTATTTTTTAGTAACTTCGTTCTTATAGTGCTGTAGTTAGTACAGGATCTTTATTTTTAGTTTTGTTTTAATTGAAAGTGTATTTTCAAATACCGCATTAATTGTTATGGCCGGAGAATATTGGTGCTTTACGATTTAGTTTCTTTGCTTTCACATTGCTACTCAATCCCATAGTTTCTTTATTTTTGAAAAAAACTTCAATATTACGGTATAGAAAGCTCTCTTTGTTAAATTAATATGTCCTTCAGTATTTTCATTTCATTGAATTTTGATTGATATTGAATGCAAAAGAAAAAATGTTGATTTTACTCAAGGCGCTTCAATATGCAATTCTCACAAAGAAGCTGTTCAATTCATTTTTTAACAATCATTTTTTAATTCGTCAATTTTTGACAGACCGTTAATTTGATGGGCATACAATCTACCGTGGAACCTTCTCCAATTTTATATGGATTTTTCTAAACAGCTGTAATCAGAGTTATCTTAAAGCTTTATCTCTTTGTACTGCTGAGGAGAAATTGTGTACATTACCATTTGTAGTCTTGTCTAGAAATTGATGTGCTCATGGGTAAAGAGTTCATGTACATTAAAATTAATTGATGACAGTGCTGTTTTTGAGATTTCCAAGCCTAGCATGATTCATTGAGCTTGAGCTCAACCAAATAGATCTTTTTTGTATTCAGTAAGATTTATTAAAATCATTTAGATTGCAGTGTTACCCCACAACTCCATTCATTCATAAGCATAAAATAATCTGAATTAAATTATTCGTGAAGCTGATAATATTGAACTCACCACGTGTCTTATTAATGAATTATGTATATTACAATATTATACAAATTTTGAGTACATTTGGAATTTTCAAACCAAGCAATTCTTATTGGATCATTTCCCATGTACAACAATTGAGGTCTTGGATTTCTTGTTCCATAACGATCTGCGTTGTTAATATTAACTTTTTATTGTAAATTTAACGACTTGCAGTCGGAGACAGAATTTATTAATTTCGAATTCCTTCAAGTGCTATTAAATTCCTTCAAGTGCTAAGGGGATATTGAAATGAGTCATAAGGCCTTGAAGATGAGTTTCGACAACTCGCAATCGTTCGGCCAAGTGTGAGTACATTTATTATATATTCACAATCCAAAACTGACTGCAAGTCGTTAAATTTACAACAAAAAGTTAATAATAATTGAGGCTTGATAGACAATAGTCTGAAATTATTTGAAAGCCTACTTTTTCATATTTTAATCAGTAATTTACAATAAATTAATGTTGCATCAGCCTGACATCCATCAAATTCAAAAACTTATTTTGAATATTACTCGAATTGCTAATTTCTGAAACCATCTGGGTTTAGGGAGAGGGAAAACACAGACAAGAACAGTTAATATTGAAATGATTTGCGTTATAACTGATTATATGGTATGTAAATGAGTTAACTAATAGCCAATGTTGTTGGAAAAGAGCCCACCAATTAATCAGTTTCCAACGCTATGAGCCCAAATATTGCCACATATCTTCATTGCCGGGAGGCGCAAGGCTACCTCACTACGCTTCTGCCTACCACAGAACATTGAAACACACTAAATCTTCTAGAAACTAAGTCCTATAAAATGCAATCATTTCCACTTACACCAGGAGCAATGACGAATTTTTCTAACGATTTTTCATCAATGACGAGGCTCGATATTCCTCTGTGGGTTGGAATATCGATATTATATTGGAAACAAAATATCAATACTAATATTTTATCAAAAAATAATATCGATACCAAAATATTGGAAACAAAGTATCGATATTCCGATAATATTGGATATTGAAATCTCATTCCTAGAACAAGCACATCCTATGTGTAAAATACTGTTTTACCATTGCATGTCCAACTTATTTGTATAAATCAAAAGATACAACAATCCTAATAGGATTAAATTCATGAAGCTGATCTACTAACAAACACCTGATGCAGAGAAAACAATGAAATAACTTCACATATGGTTAAAATTTATCACCTGGATATTCTCTCATGGCAGTTGCAGAAGCCCAAGTTAATTTTATCCCTTGGTTAGGAAGGTTTGGAAGGTACGTACCATATTTGATTGTAAGCAAAAATACAGGAGCTTATTTTTACAGGTTGAATATAAAAGGAAAATCAACAGATGTATAAGAAATAATAATCAAAAATATATACTGTACATTTTATTACAGATAACTGTAGCATTGCAATATTCAAAATAGAAATTCAAACAAAATCTTTTGCTGATCAAAAGACAATAAAAATACACAAAACATTATGTAGTTAATTCTACAAAATCTTTCTTGAGTACAATTATGCGATATGCCCTTATAATTAAAATATCTCATGAATCTGCAAATTTTCAACTTAAATGATAAACTGAAATAATACTGGCTTTCAAGTGGAAATAAGCAATCATGTTTTGTGAGACGAACGTTTCGCTGTATTGTACAAGCATCTTCAGAATGAATAGTTACTACAATAGAGTAGTTCAATAGAACTACAATAATACTTCACTATACAGACCAATCAGCAAGTCAGTGTTTATTTCCATTTTAAAGTCGTTGCTAATTTAGCTCAATAATCAGTTGAAAAGAAGAACTACATCAATCAACAATGATAAATTTAGTAATACATCAAGAAGAACACTTCCATTTATGTGAAACATGTAGCATGCCATATGAGTACCTGTGCAATAAATGATTTATTTGTTATAAGGCTTAGCTGAACTTGATCTGTATTATTTTTCAACACAAAACTGCTCCTTTTACTAAATTTTTAACATTAGTCCAAGTATTACTGGTTATGTTTCACATATTTCTGGAAATCTTCATTTGGAAAAAATATAAGCTATAAATCTTCTTTATTTTGAGAAAATCAATGTAGTTCAAAGTGATACAGTTCAATTTGAATAAAGCACTTTGATTCGTTTTGCCCACAATAATATAAAAAACCAACATGAAATTGAAGCACTAAAATTTACAGGATTCTTGAAAGTTGATTCATTAGTTGATTCAAAGATCAGGTGATAAACGCTTAGTAACATAAGAGGGTTTTTAAATGCTTCTACATTATAACTATTATTAACATTAGAAAAATATCATTGTAAAGCCACACTTACAAAGGCCGTTGGCCAAGCATCTCAGACACTAAGTGTTGTAAATGAATGACAACCATCTAGTGAAATTGAGTTTCTGGAAACGAAACCAAATAAAAGTTCATTGAATAAACAAACTTGGTCACTATAATAATAATAATAATAATAATAATACAAAGTAGTTTTCTCTTAAAATTAAATCAAACCTCAATTAAACAACATAAATTCCACTGAGGGAATTGTACAATAAAACAGAAAATTTAATCTGCCAACTGGTTAGTCATGGTTACCAGTTTAGTTAAATTCTGGTTACTTTCAGTTAACACAGAGCCTAGATGCATTAGGATGAAGAGGTTATGTTCATTCATTGATTACATTGATAATGTTGATAAACATTGACAATTATTTGAGGTTCTGGAAAAAAACTAATTGATGGTCTAAAAAAACGTATCACATTGTTCAAGTCAATAAACTTGGCCAGAACCTTCTTAAAATCCATTTTGAAGGTAGTCTTTGACTTCAACTATAGAAATATAATACTAATTATAACATTCACAATGAAAGTAAACTGATACAAGCATTGAAATACAATAGTAAAATAACATAGAAAATACAAGCATTGAAATACAATAGTAAAATAACATAGAAAAAAGGACACTAGTCTTTCAAGTCTAGGAGATCAGGTGAAGGAAATTCATTAATGTTCTGAAAAAAGAGAGAAAAACAATATTATTAACAATCAACAAGTCTTTATGAACATACTTTGGTAGATCATGCAACGATTGTGTTATGGCTGCCTTGAGATGTGTCCTAAACATTTCACAAGTGGCTTATCTATGATTACCAATTTATTACATTTAATTTAACTTACCAATCAATCAGATAACTTACCTAGACTAACATAAACTAGAATATGTGTTTACTGTTGATTGTTTCTGAATTTAAACTGATTTCGGGATGATTAAATCAGCTGATGTGACTTGCATAACAATCATTTTGACACAGTTTTGAAGAAATCCTGAGTTCTGATTGGATTAGAGCCAATGCCAAAATATCAAAGCAGTGGTAAAATTACTTCCCAGTGGTTCAGAACCACCTAAAACTGTAGGTTCAACTCATCAATCACCGTCATCCAATTATCAAAATTAGTATTAATCCCATACTACTGTCTTTTATCCTGGCTCACACTATTGATACTATTGCTTTAATAAAGCTATTCAATAGATCTCAAGCAGCATAATAAATTGATTAATCAATTACATTCATAAATTACAATAAAATATGTAACTAGTGAGCCCAAAGGGCTGGAGAACTTGCTAGCTAACAACTAATTTTGGAAAGGGAAACTCATTTGGGAAGCTTATCAGGCTTTGTGGTAACAAAAAATGGCTGTTTAAAAGATACTGATTTAGATAAAATTCACAAGACATCTATCACTTGAAGTTCAAGTTCATTGTTGCTCTGACACACAGATTTATTTTCCACAAAAAAGATCTACCATACTCATATACCTATATATCAGGGCAATGGAATTAGTGTATTTATAGAGTAAATATATTTACCACATAAAAAACAGCTGTTTATTTATCCATACATCAGGGCAATGAAAATAGTATATCAGCTGATTGAGATTCTATAAAAAGCCTGGTCGCATTTATTCACCTACAGCTGATAACTCAAAATATATTTTGAAATCTATTGTGAATTACATATGGTGAAAAAAACTATTTTCTATATATAGTAATAAATGAAGGGCTAAGAACTTATCCTTTTGTTTTGCCTCAAAAAGGATGAAGGAGTGGGTCAATTTCATTGGCAAACGATCTTGATCTGTATTAAGGTTCCAAGAATATGTGTTTAAATTTGAAGTTGATTGGTCAAAGCATTCGAAAGTTATCATCAAACATACATACACACATACCCACAAACATACAGAAAAAGCCGCAAGCCTCCAGTCACAAGTCAAAACTAAGAACTTGCTATGGTCATTCAAAAAATCTACAAAATCTTATAACTGAACCTTTTGTATCGTTTTTCAATTTGATGACAACAAATACATGAAAGTATCCTTGCAGTGATAACACAATTATTTGATGTTGAATGATTCTTAAGTATTGTTTCCATAAGAATAATTTGATAGTCACCTATGAAGTTGAACCCTCAAGCTGAAGTTTCATGAGCCACCACTGACTGTGATGGCTTGTTAATTTCTTAGTTCCATTTATGTTGAATAAAACCCTGTTAAGGAGTTCTATCACAATCGTATCTGACATTGAGTTTTTTAAATAACTGGATTCCTCTCAGCTGGTTCTATTGATTTGTGAAAGCTTTTGGGAGATTTTAAATTTTAAATAAGGGAAAAGTTGGTTGAAAAGTATAGTAACACACACACACACACACACACAGCTTCTTATGTACAACAGACATTTAAGAGCCATTTCTCACTGATTTAAATTTTGTTAGCTATCATGTTTTGTTATTCTTTCATAAAACTGAATTTGAAATAGAAGAAACAAAAAATAAAACTGCAAAAACGATCATAAAATTACATTTTTTCAACATTTTCTTATGAAGTTGATGAGATTGTCTTAGAACTTTGAACTCACAAGATTTTAAAAATTCTGAAATCTACTTACTGAAGGTTGACCATGTAGCAATGGACGACTCCACAATCTTTTTGTTTTCATTTTCTTGATCTACTTCCATAGCCGCATTCTTCTCAAACATATTTTACCTACTTCTGGTGCTGCATTCAAACCGCTAGTTGGCTCAGCTGTCAACTGTCGCACTGTCGCAGTTGGCTCAACTTCAATTTTTCTATTACTTATTGTGTAGATTTTTGGTAATGCAATCAAACCTCTAGCTGCAAGTTTAACATCTTCATCACTATCACCACTTTTTTCATAGCCCTATAAATCAGAAAAAAACAAATTGGACTCCATAAAAATAATGCGTTTATTAGGTTTTATGTATTTTTTAAAATAAATAGAAAGAATACAGGAATATAAAATGTTTTAAAATAGGAAAAATAATATAAAAGGATAGGAATATGATACAAAATAATAAAATTAATATAATCTGCACTATTATTACTGGGTGGTTCTACCCACCAAAAACTGTAGGTCCACCATTTCCCTAGCTTTCCTTTCCCTAGCTTCACCATTAACCTTATTACCCAAACACAAGTTACATACTTGGCTGAGCATAATCAGCAAGAAAAAAATGTGCTCTTGGTAAATTGAAAATATGTTTTTGAACTATTTCACATTTTATCTTCAGAATGAAATAATCTAAACGTTTTTTTAGAAAAAACAATCAACCAATTTGTATAATTAACCAAATTAGTTCACTTCAATCTTCAAAAAATGTGTTCTGATGCAAATTCTGCTTATTTTGTTGGAAGCCTCAGGTTTTTAACATGTTGCACTCGATTTTCAGCTCATTATACATGAAATCCTACCAGCTCAACCTAAATGTAGGGGCCACAAGTTTTTAAATGATTTGGGATATATAATTAGATAAGATTACTTTAGTCTTGATAAATTTCTGACGGATTTTGCAAGCAATGACTTAAATGCAATATTATTAACATCACATACTCAGTAGACTTACCTGATGCCATTAACATAATGTTGGAAGTATGAACATTGTTGGTAAATATGAATTACTATCAATAAAGCTAATGAAATAAGATTCTAAATGATGCATTTACATGAAGTGGCAAAGCTTGGACTAAACCTTGTCCATTCTTGGGACACTTGACCAATTAAGCATAATTTGACACTTGACCAATTAATTAACCTTAACCAATTTGATTAGAGATTGATGAGATTTGATGTATGCAGTTTTGCAGCATCTTTATTTTGGCTACAAAGTGTTTTGGGTCATGTTTATGTGAACGGTTCTTCTATTTTCATCTATATTACCAGTTGCTGAAGTTGAGCACCCATTAGTGATCATCCCGAAATGTAAGGTAAAGCAGTTAGTTAGCATGGCAGTGCGTGGTTTTTTTTGTAGATTACATCTTGGAGACTCCAGTTATGGAGTATATAGCCCAGGCAATGAATGTTTTGTGTCGTAACAAATTAGGGGAAAGTTGAATTTTTGCAGGATGTATACATAGTACTTACTCAAAAAAACCAAAGTCCCGACCCCCACCCCGCTTGCTTCCCCCACCACCCCCCTACCAACATTGCAAGAGCAGTACTTCAGTTAAAGGCTTATAACTCGGAAACTAATTAAGGTATCGTTGTGATTCTCATCTCATTTAATACTCAAAACTATTCTCTAAAAGATATGTCATATCTATTTTCTATGTAGATAGCCTAGTTTTTCAGTAAAAACATAGTTTATAGAAAAAAATGTCACCACGAATCACAAAAATCAACTTCAACTGATCATATATTTTTTAATATCGCGTTATTGGTTGTGCCGTTCCTTACAAAACTTATAGATAATTTAATAAGCTTTAAAATGATGTGTCTATTGATTACTATAGTTCAAGTTATGGCGTCATAGTGAGTGATGAAATAGTAGCGGACACCGCGTCGCCGAACCCTACAGCACTGTGTATTGCATGGCGCTTGGCTATCCAGCCCAATCCATTAAATAATAATTATTGTCAGACAAGCAAGACTATATATGCCAATCAATAGTACACGTTTAAAAGTACATTTTCCGAAAAGTCCCCAAAAATCCCCCCTCAACTTTTCCCCCAAGCCCCCTCAAAGTTGAAAATGTTTCTAATGATTGGAAATTCGATATCTCTTTAACTAACTATCGAACAGAGTTGATTCTTCTTCCATAATATCAGTCATATAATGTTCTGCAATAAATGTGCTGTTCACTTTGCCGGCAAACCTGATAGTTTATTTTATAAAAATTGAAATATCTTCAAAAGAGAATTCTATCAACTAGATTTTTCATTATTTAGGGGGACATTTTTGTATGTCAATTTACAGAAAATAGCGTTAAATAGGAGTTATAGAACTTATTTTTATGAATCCAAAGATGTGTATAACAGCATACTGACGATTAGAGATGATGATTTGTTCGATGAGAGATGTAGCATGGAGGGGGGTACCCCTTCACTAACATCTGTCGCACTCCACCTTTATGTTCTCAGCTCTTCGAGGCTATTTCAATTCATATGTAAAATGTCACATTTGACCGATAATTTGGAATTCTACTTGAAAGGGCAGTATAGGCTTCCCTTATATTACATTATTTTGTAAAATGATGATTTATCATTATAAATAACTATCTTGTAAACTACTGAAGAATAAATCGCAAAATTTGTCTCAAATTGTAGGTATAATCTTTTTCTTTCATACCCTCAGGAAGAGAACTGCTGAAAACACGTTTTAAATCAAGCTAAACAATTTTATATGTAGCAAAAATTTTGGTAATTTTCCAGGTTTTCCGATATTACAGCCACACCATGTGTCCAACATGAACTAAACAGGATACCTTTCTTGTGGACAATACAATTACCCAAAACTGGGTACCAACGGCAGGCTTGTAGCATGAATAGAAAGTTATAATCATTCATAAAGTTGAAATTTCAATTTTTTCATAATCGTTCAACATTTTGAATTACAATAACTCAAAATTCATGCATGATACAAAGATGCCACTGGTATGTTTCACGGAATTGTATTGTCTAAAATAACTGTGTCCTATACATTTTTTGTCCAACACATTGTATGACTGTACTATCGGGAAAACCTACATATAGAATTGTTTAGTTTGATTTAAAATGTGTTTTCAGTGGCTCTCTTACTAAGGATATGACAGAAAAAGGTGTTACAGTACCTACAATTTGAGACGAATTTTGCAATTCGTTCTTCAGTAGTTTACGAGTTATAAACTATTTATAATGAAAATCGTCATTTCCCAAGTGCACTTTAGGGCGGTAATGGGCAAACTATGGCTCGTGAGCTAGCCCGGAACATGATTTCGAGTGAAGACTAAAATCACACATGCAAATTATGTTATAAAAAATATATGAAATATAATGTAAAAAATATATTTTTCTTTGCTAAATTAGGATAACGGTTATTTATTCATTTATCTTTTCGATTTTGCAGTGCAATATTATCGCATCTCAGTTTGCTCTCAGTGTTTAGATATGAGTTAACTTATTAAGAATTGAGCTACCGCTTACAACATAAAATCGACAGGGAAGGAAGAAAGACTCAAATTGCAATTACTGTGTTATGACGATATAGGCCTAATTCTTGTTCATTGTTTCAAGAGGTTTCCTGCCTCTGTTGTCATTGGATGAAGTTTTCATATGTTGAAACGAATAGATGCTTGAAATTGGTCATCAGTTACAAAATAAAGAAACTACTGTAGTTTCATTATTGATTATCAATGCCAAAAGGTCCAACTGGAATGTTTAGTGTCAATGAAATTGTGACATCACTTTTATCCAGAACAAAAAAGAAGTTGAGCTTTTAGAGTAAATAGTGAAAAATACCAGACAGAAGTATAACTACCAAACATTAAAAAACTTTACTTGTTTTCAAACTGAATATAAAAGGGAAATAAATGTAAAAGGCCATCTATAAATAGATTGTTAGTGAGACATTAAAATGATATGAGCACTAAATGAACTTCATACTCTAATGTGCGTCAAAATGAGTGAAATGATGTCTAGAGCTGCTTAAATTACTGCTTTTAAACGCTAATTTACCAAAACCATTGTGGAGAAGTACCCCCTGACACCTTTTGCTTTAATAAGATGGGTTAAAAATCAGATTGCTTCTAAAGCTAATCTCATTTGGATTACTGCATCCCTTTGTGAGTTAAACAAGAGTCTTTCTACTACATCTTTATTTTTTAGGATATTATTCATTGAGACTTGAATTTTTAATTGATGATTGAAATGTAAAAAATGAGTACTAATCAGTTTTTTGACCCGCCCACATAATTTCTCATTTCATCTAGCCCCCTCCTTCAAAAGTGTGCCCATGTCTGATAAAGGGGGGAGCCTATACTGCCCTTTCAAGTAGAATTCCAAATTATCTGTCAAATATGGCCTCAAAGAGCTGAGAAAATAAAGGTATGGAGTGCGACAAACCGTTCCTGAGAGAAGGGCCCAATAATGTTAGCAAAAGGGGCACCCCCCCCCCCCTCTACACTACTCATCCTATCAAATCGTCATCTCTAATCGTCAGTATGCTGTTATACACATCTTTGGATTCATAAAAATAAGTTCTATAACTCCTATTTAACGCTATTTTCTGTAAATTGACATACAAAAATGTCCCCCTAAATAATGAAAAATCTAGTTGATAGAATTCTCTTTTGAAGATATTTCAATTTTTATAAAATAAACTATCAGGTTTGCCGGCAAAGTGAACAGCACATTTATTGCAGAACATTATATGACTGATATTATGGAAGAAGAATCAACTCTGTTCGATAGTTAGTTAAAGAGATATCGAATTTCCAATCATTAGAAACATTTTCAACTTTGAGGGGGCTTGGGGGAAAAGTTGAGGGGGGATTTTTGGGGACTTTTCGGAAAATGTACTTTTAAACGTGTACTATTGATTGGCATATATAGTCTTGCTTGTCTGACAATAATTATTATTTAATGGATTGGGCTGGATAGCCAAGCGCCATGCAATACACAGTGCTGTAGGGTTCGGCGACGCGGTGTCCGCTACTATTTCATCACTCACTATGACGCCATAACTTGAACTATAGTAATCAATAGACACATCATTTTAAAGCTTATTAAATTATCTATAAGTTTTGTAAGGAACGGCACAACCAATAACGCGATATTCAACTACGCTTTAAATATTCATCATATGAATAATAAATGCAGAAAACAAATTTAAAAATTCTTAAACTGTACAAATAACAACTGAAGTAAACTGTAATACCTCAATTATGTCGCATTTGAAAGTTGTTTTCCCTGCTAAATATCTGGCAACCTCAGTTTTCTTTTTCTTTTTTGGTTCCTCATAACTACTGTCACTACTGTCAATATCTCCAAAATTTCCGTCATCACCATCATAAGTTTTTCTTTCTTTTCTCTTTCTCTTAGCTCGAGTAGTACCTTCTTCTTTATCAGCTCTGTAGTGAAAGAAAAAAAATTGGTATTAGAATTATTATACAGATCCATGTTACAATTAAATGTTTTGCACTGTAATCACCAAAATATGTTTACACAATCAATGAAGCGCATGCCACCTGGCGTACAAAATAAAATTTCTAAGTGGTGTTTTTAGAGGTAGAGAACTTTAAAATGAATTATAACACTGATTAATTGTAATTTCCATGAAATTGGCTTTATATGAAATATAATATTTTGAATTTTATTTGGATTTGACATTCAGCATATGGCTGCCAGGCTGGCTCATATTATATATAATCCAACCCATAGGAACAATTTCTAATCACTTTTTCTGGGCCGTTTATCAGTAAAACGCAGCGAATGTTGTCTTACAAGTCGTCTATCAACTCTGGCTTATCCTTGTAGACCAGTGTTTCCATGTACCATATTATACTGCCTCAGAAAATAATACAGCAATGTAAAATGCAAGATTTTGTAGGCCAATTAGCAGGTCCAAAACAAGAAATTATTCGCTCACCAAATGTTTTCAATAAATTGATTGTGGCACATAATGTGTGAATCGCCATCTTCTAGAAATCACAGCTCCCCCACAGTATGAAAATCACAGCCTAGCAGCTAGTATAGTTTCTGGTAAGATTTCAAATATTGAAAAATAAAAAAACTACCGCTTAGCAATTTGGTACACGATGTTAATTACTGACAAGTTACTGCCAAAATTTGCAGGAGTTTGTTTACAGAGTGGTACATTTTTGTATATTACATGCTTGCAGAGCTTCCACTGCCCTGATTTTTATATTTTTATTATTTAAAATGTTGTATGTTGAATACTTCTCCTGTAATTTGGTTCAAACTTTTTTTTAAATAAATAGTACATTGATATAAAACTACATCAGTAGTCCTAACGTTGCCTAATAAAAAGTCCTTGAAAACCGCCGGGGGGGGGGGGGGGGGACCAATCCTGTTCGTCCCTCCACCATCGTTGCGCCCCTGATCATGGCTTTGTAGCGGTCACCAATGGTTACGTTCACATTCATAAGAGCTGCACCACTTACTGGTGCACTGGAAACTAGGCTACTGATTGGTCGATGAACGTCTATAAATTTGAATAGGTCAATTAGACGCCATAGTTTCCAGTGCGCCGGTAAAACGGCGCGGCCCCAATGACTAACATTCTGGCAGACAGCGTTTTTGAAAAATTACAAATGTTCTGTTTGTACTCTAAGGTACGCACTGTTTGTTTCACCGTCTTCTAGGATGTGTGCTATCATTTTTGAGTAAAAGTGGTACAGAAAAAATCCGTCGATTAACCAATCAATCACTGTGTCGACCATAAAATGGACGAAGTGCGCTGTACTGAACCTACATTTCACAAACGGTGCAAAACGTTCATCAGATGAACTGGCAAACAATACTTATCACATATTTTGATTTAGTAGTCAACATTTCCATCACCAGAAAGAGTGGCGCCAACTTAAGTATGCCAACTTTGGTTTGGTACCTCCGAAAAAAACTTTTAATAGACTCAGGTGAGCACCTTTTGCAGATTAAGTTTTGGCGACTCCAGTAAAAGAGTAGAAGACAAGTCAGATCAACAATTATATACATGCAATGCTACCAATCTTATACTATATCAATTAGTTGTGGTGAGGCTTAATTTTGATGAGAAGGGAACTCTTGTACACTATAAGCTTTATCAACTGAATACTTTTTCAATTGTTTTTTAAATATTTCTATATTTTCAAGACTCTTTAAAAACTGCGGTAGCTTGTTGAATTTCCTACCAATATAACCAGTCTTTTGTTCGAATAAGCTACTATTGTGACTCACCAAGTGATAATCTTCTCGGTTTCTTGTATTATTATTTTTCTGTAGATTACGTCTTGGAGACTCCAGTTAAGGAGTATAAGACAAGTCAGATCAACAATTGTACACTAGATACCATAATTACTAAATCAATTAGTAGAGGCGAGGTTCAATTTTTATGTGAAAGGAACTCTTGTACACTATAAAAATCTTTATGAACTAAATATTTTTTCAATAGTTTTTTAAATATTTCTATATTTTCAAGACTCTTTAAAAACTGCGGTAGCTTGTTGTAGAGTTTCCTACCAATATAACTATGTTTTTGTTTGAATAAGCTACTACTGTGACTCACCAAGTGATAATCTCTCTCGGTTTCTTGTATTATAATCGTGTACGTCAAGATTTTAGTTAATATCATTCGTTTTTACATATAAAGTAGCTTCATACACATATAAGCAGGGTACAGTTAGGAGACCAAGTCTCTTGAACAACAGCCTACATGAATCTAATCTATTTACTATTTCTATACACCTAACCGCTTTCTTTTGGATCTTTAACACCCTATTGAGGTTTCATTTTGATGAATTACCCTATACTAAGATAGCATTCCCATCATACTCGTGTATGTCAAGATTTTGATTAATATCACTCTTTTTTGCATATAAAGTAGCTTCATAAACATATAAGCAGGGTACAGTCAGGAGACCCAAGTCTTGAACAATGGCCTACATGAATCTAATCTATTTACTCTTTCCATACATCTAACAGCTTTCTTTTGGATCTTAAACATCCCATCAAGGTTTTGTTTTGATAAATTACCCCATACTCTAAGATAGCATACCTAATAGACAAAGTGCATAAACCTCAATAATCCACCCCATTCTATAACTTTATACCAACAGTTGAGATCATGTTCCTTTTATTATTACCAAAATTCAAAATAAACCATCTACTTGTACCATAGTGTCTCCATATATTATGTCAGGTTAGTTGAGATGTGTTAGTAAGAACCCATGGTAAGCTGTGAAAAGTAACTTTTTGACATTTAATCTTGCAAGCTGTCGCAGGAAAAATATCCCAGATGAACTTATACAACATATTTTCTCAAGGTATGGAGCCCAGGTCAATCTTCTATCCAACATAACTCCAAGAAATGCAAAGTTTTTTCCTGATCTAGTTGATTATCGTTTAAAAACACGTTTATAGCCCTATCTTCATTTAAGTTATTGGCATTTTGTACTATTTATTGGTAATTTCAACTGATTTGGACAATGGACTGCACGCATATATGGGCGATTATTTCTAAATTATCTTGAACGGAATTCCTGAAAATGAGTGATGTCACTCATTTGTCCAGGCTGTCAAGGGGAGCCTGCCCATTTGGTAAATTTATATTTTTGTGTAAAAAAGTAGAATTCCCCCCCTCGATTCTTTTTCCTGAAATGTAATTAACCAGTAGAGAAAGAATGCTTTCTGCACAATATTTATAAAATCAGTAGTAGCCACATGTTTTACCATGATACTTCTGGTTTATTCCTCATCAATTGATTGCTAGCTACCCATCAGCCATCAGTAAGCAAAGCTCTGTAATTTTACAAAATTAACGGGGATATTTCCTTACCAATTTCATCACTATACTTGTACAATATTACCATTACAACTTCATCACTGCTTCACGATATTAGTTTTCATATCGTTCTTGCTATTTAGGGTTTGATGTTATTCGAATATCATTCAAGAAAACGTGGAGATTAGTTTAGTTGACTAATCTAGTAACTCTAGTCTACTAATCTAGAAAATACTAAACATCTCAACTAACCTGACATAATTAATGTATGGAGACACTATGGTACAAGTAGATGGTTTATTTTGAATTTTGGTAATAATAAAAGGAACATGATCTCAACTGTTGGTATAAAGTTATAGAATGGGGTGGATTATTGAGGTTTATGTGCTTTGTCCAAATAAATCATCAGGACCTTTGGTCTAGGAGAGTTCATGAAGTGGTTGAACTATTATTTGGCCGAATTTAAATAACTTTGAAAATATTATTATCCAATACTCTAAGCGATTGGCTATTATTATTTTCTTATTAAAAGTTGTTACTTGCACAATTCAAATTTTTTCAAATTTTATTTCTCAATATCATAATATGTTTTACAAGAAAATTAATACATGAATAACAATTGAGAAAAATACACTCCAGCACACAAGTAGCATCTTGTGGACCACTGAAGGGAGTAATTGTTCTACCTGTTAGTCTCTTCCTTTTACCTTAACCTGTAGCTCAATGGAAATACTGCTAGGCGCAATGCTTGTGACTTGATAATTTTGGTAAAAATAAATTTTGACCCACCTTGCTTTTTTGTAGGACTTGCAATGTGACCTCTTTCTTTTTGGAGCCTTTCCCATGTTGGAGCGTTCCTAGAGAAAATCAAGCATTCGTTCAATTTAGTTTATGCCTATTTTCAGCAAGCACAGCAACTCCAATATAGTTTTCAGATATGCCACATAAAGTTCGGACAATGCTATGCATATTTCTAAAACTGTGTTTACAAATATTGTGTTTTTGCAATATGCAATGTTTTTGCAAATGATCTGTCAAAAGGTGTCAATAGTGTCTATGTCAGGTGTCAATTTTTTGTTAAAATTCCAAATGCTAGATTATTTATTTTTTTAAGGCAAACTGGGCAAAAATAATTTCATTTCTTATATTTTTTCTTCACAATCTGTCCTGAACTCTGTTCATAATAAAGAACTATTGTTTCTGAATTTATCAGATTGATAACATTGAAGCCATTGAACATTAAAATCTTACCTATGTTTGACTTGACTTGCATCTCTAATTCGACTATACATAATTCTCACTTTACCATACATTATACACTACTATTTTCCACTATATATACAATAATGTATCAATCAAGATTCTTTATTCAAGACATGGTACACATAATGTACATGAATGCGTCAGTTGAATATAAACATTCTACAACTAAACGTTAGTATCATTCCTATTTGTAAAATTACAATCCTGTTAAAATCTTATACTATATCATATAAAATAAAATCCTTTATGGGACTAGAGGAAGATATTGTCTATAGATTATTCCAGAGCAGCTTCAGCTCTTCTTTTAAATAGAAAAAATTAAGAAAGCCATTACTTCAGAACTATATGCAGTTTCATTGATGGTTTCATTGATGGAAGAGAGAAATAGATAGATTTGCCATGGACATTATCTGATATCTGATTAATAAATAAATTTATAGATAAACTTTGTGGTAGCAATAACTATAAATTCAATTAGCCTGCATTTGCTGATGGCTATCTATGTCTCTTGAGACTTTTTTATGGGAAATGTGATGAATTAAATTCAATTTATTTTCAAATGCAGGGAAAGAGTAAATAATACAGAGTTTTTTAATGTTTCAAATTTTACATTCAACATTTCTTACAAATTTTGATACTTCACTATCATTGCTTCAGAATTAATTTTTATACTTTATAAGAAGGATCAAATCAGTTGATTGCAGTGCATGTTTCACATGAAGATAAATAAAATTGATAACTGATATTTCATTAGATGGTTAGAAGGAAAAAGTATTTTTCACTGGAATTCAGTATTTTGGGTTTCCAAATATAAAATTGAATTCTATATGAACAACATACACATTAGAATATCATTTCAGTGTAAAGCTTGAAATATTCTATTATTCAAATCAATTTACGAATTGCAGGTTCCCAGTTCCAATCCTATTGAATGCCATAATAAAAAATGCCTGACTGAATAAGAAACAGAGCCCAATTTAGTCAGGTGTATATTAAAGTCAAAGAGTTCTGAGCAATCTTTAAAGTTCTAAAAATCATCATAATGTTAGTTTGAAAGTAATTTCAAATTTTGCATCAACAATCAGGACAAGAAAAATGGTAAATACTAAATGAACAGAAATATAATGAAAAAGGTCCACAATAAAATGGACAAAAATATAATAAGAATGTGAATGAATTGACAGTGACTTACATTCACTTCAAGAACAATATGGGGAATTTTTCCAAGTTGCTTCCCTCTTCCTTCAGAAATTTTGACATCGTCATGGCTTCCACTTTTATTTGCATTGAAATGATCAACTTCCTTCCTTAGATACAGGTCCTTCACTGGCAAGTTTTGATCCAGGAGTAGAACTGGAACAAAATAGAATATACACTAACAGAAATAATTCAGTCCATAAATTTATAAGAATTTCATTATCAAACAAAAAATGACACAAATTGCATACTGTTGTAGTGTACGAGATCACAGGTAAGTAGAAACCGCGGCACATCCAATAGGATTTGCTCCCTCCCCAAAAAAAATCTCAACCAACACTAAAAAAAGTTTTATTTGTGTATTTTATGGAGATAAGAGCCATCTTTATTCTTTATTAAGAATATATTCCCCCGCCCCAAAATATTTTCTGACTCAATATTGTCCCAAACTTTTGAATTCGCCAGTGAGTAGAAGAGCAGTGTTGTGTCATGGGTTTGATTATCATTTCTGCCTGGCATCTGTGTATCATCATTTACCTCATTACACACTCCACTCACAAGTCTAAGACTTATGTTGTGAGCTTCTTAAGAAAAATTGTTTCATGGCATACAACCTGCATACAAGTTGCTACAAAATCGCACTTCATTTAAACAAAGAGAGATATCTATCAATCAAATCATCTTTATTTTCATAAAATATACACTTTACAATATTCTAAAAGAAAATAACCAATGAATTACCAGTACATAAAGAAAAAATCATGAACAGATTAGATCCTTCTACTTCTATATAGAGTGTTTCAGGAGGAAAGGTTCAAACTTCGGCAACTGATTCTAGAACTAAAAATAAGAAAAAAATTTATAATAAACATATGCCCAGAAACGCTTTGTTAGCGAGTTATACAGGCTGAAAGATTTCGCCCAGAACTCAGTACCCTCGGTAAAAGAAAGTCATATTGAAATTCCGGGAAGGTAAATTAAGGACCAAATATAGTTATCTCTTAAGGGGCCCACACACTAGCGAGTATGGCTCGCGAGCCAGACTCGCGAGTCTGGCTCGGCGAGTAAGACTCGGAAGAAAATCACCACTAACGTGTTGTGAACTTCCCGAGTCCGGCTCGGCTACTTTTCAAGGTCTGCTGGAGTGCGCCCATGATCCATATAGCTCATCCAATCTCAAAATCTTCAAATTACAATCAATATCTCATTTGGAAGGTCATTTTATGCTCTAGAGAGAGTATTGGTTTTGCTAAAATTTCATAATTCTTGAAATGTGATTATTATTATTATTAAGAAATGTTTTATTTTTTCTAACATAAGAGAAAAAGATGTCAGAGCGTTTATAGGCACGATTTATGTTTTTTATAACAATTATTTTCCCACCTCTAGGAGGAATTCTTATAGATCTATAACATAATTATAGATATAGATCTATAATAAATTATGGAAGTGATAGCCGCGAGGCGTAGCAGGTATCTGTTCAATAAGATAGAGAGATAAGCTGCGTTCTCGTAGGTCCTGTTTGTAACGGTGACCGATTATTGGCCAGCAAAAAAGAGACTGTTCTCTGCTGTAAAATCACTTCCCGGTGGTTCGGAACCCACCTAAAACTTTAGGTCCAACTCATCAATCACAATCATCCAACTCATTACCCACGCACAGGTCTCAGACCTATGTGGGCTTCATCCTCAGAAGAAGAAGAAGAACATCTACAATTAAATATGCAAAAGTATAATAGGGGGCCATAGAATTCAAAAGGTCAGATGAAATATAGGATTAATTTCATCTACTTTTTACTCAATTTCTATTTTTTAATTACTTCCATTTTTTTTTATTTTTATCGAAGTAATTAATTGTTATATTGCAATTTATTAAATACTGTTATATTTATAATGATAATGTTATAATAATAAATATAAAATGGGCATTGGGCTTACATGCAAAGGGATGTATTATTATTATTATCATCATCATTATTATTTATTTATTTTATACACAATTTATCTGTTAGCAGCTATTATTATTGAAATTATTTTTTAGAATTTTGTTTTTATGTTACTGTAGGTATTTTTTGTTGAAAAAACAACATTCGAATATTTATTTGTATTGTCTTAAAAATAAGCTCTGCACTGCAATATTATCATTTTTATTTTATCTTGAATATTCAAATTTTAATATATGGTTCCTTTCTTATTTTTCTGTTTATACATTAGTTTACTTGGTACCTATTTCAGTCATAGTATTGTCATAGTAATAGTAAATATACAAACTTAAATAGATAACTCAATTAACTTATTTTCACGTCTTGTGAACAGTGCAAATACTTGCTTTCTGAGGATCTGCTATGTTATAATGAGGTGCCGAGCCTGGCTCGGCTCGGAAGACGTCCACTAACTAGCGAGTCCCAGCCGAGCCCAGCCGCGCTTGTAGCCCTGCGCGAGTCTGGCTGGGCTCGGCTCGGCTCGGGAGAAAACAGCCCACTAACTAGTGATTTTCTCCCGAGCCCGGCTGGCCGAGTCTTACTCGCGAGCCAAACTCGCTAGTGTGTGGGCCCCTTTATGGCTTTCGATCTGAAAAAAACGAATAAAATAGGTCCCATAACTCTATCTTCAGTAGTTTTTATGATATTATGATGTAAAACAGAAAATTCTGTGCCTAAAAACACGTTTTTTCAGCATTGAAGAACAATAACTTTGTTAAATGAATAATAAATGCATGGAATTTGGATACAAAACTTGTAGAGAATTTAATTCTGAAAAATCTGATGTAAACAAATCCAACAAACAAATACTTCTCTCAAATATTCGTCTCAATGAAAACTAAACAAAGGTTAATTGAACTGAAAACTTCTGTTTTGAAGCAACATTCAACAGAGACGAAATTATCAACTCCTGTAACTTTCATGAATGGTCAAAAGAGAATCCATTTTCTATTGTGGAAAGTAATTTTCAGAATCGCTCTTCGGTAAATGTTTGGTGTGGCCTCATTGATGGTATTTTAATTGGCCCATTTATTTTAGAAAACCGTGTTAATGCAGAAAGCTACTTAGACTTTTTACAAAACAATGTGTTCAATTGTTGGAAGACGTCTCACTTTCAAAACGTATGACAATGTTCTCTCAGCATGACGGAGCTCTAACCCACTGTGCAAATCGTGTGATAGAATTCTTAAATGAGAAGTTTGATATCAGATGGATTGGTCGAAGAGGGCCTTGTTAGTTGAAAAACGTGTTTTCAGGCACAGAAATTTCTGTTTTACATCATAATATAATAAAAACTACTGAAGATAGAGTTATGGGACCTATTTTATTCGTTTTTTTTCAGATCAAAAACCATAAGAGATAACTATATTTGGTCCTTAATTTACCTTCCCGGAATTTTAGTATAACTTTCTTTTACCGAGGGTACTGAGTTCTGGGCGAAATCTTTCATTCTGTATAACTCGCTAACAAAGCGTTTCCGGACATATGTTTATTATGAATTTTTTTCTTATTTTTAGATCTAGAATCATTTGCCAAAGTTTGAACCTTTCCTCCTGAAACAACCTGTATATTAAATATAAATTTCCTCATAGGTATTGTTGCCTGTGCGTGGGAATGAGTCTTCAAGACGCATATATTTTTATTTTGTTCATTGGTGAAATGTTTTAATTCGATGAAATAGTAAGCAGACTAATCCCCCCCCCCCCCCACAGAAGATAAAACCCCATCCCTCAGTGAAAAGAGCTTTACCCTATTCATGAAACTAACCACCCACTAACAAATAAAAGAATCAGTTCACGCTTACACGCACATTTGCACACCCTCTCTCTCATTACATATTCATATACATTCATGATAGAAAGTTTTAACCAGATATTAAAATGATCAACTGCTTTCAAGAACTAAAAAATTAGTACCCTAATCAGGCTTTGTTCACAATATTTAAAATATACAACATAAAATGTAAACTTATATAACTATATAATTGATATAGTAGTGAGCCCCCCCCCCCCCCCCCCACCAACCACTGGCCTCTTCCACCATTACTCTGGTCCATTCAAGCTCTACATATAAAATGCATTACGATAGTGTTTTTAATGAAGCCATGTCCTGAGTCCGGTGCAAGCTCCTAGTGCAGCAAACGTTTAAACGGAGTTACAATATAACATTTTGTGAAAATCAACCTAGGAAAATCGGATACAGTACAGAGATTTTTTGTATGAATTGCCAAGTTTTCTAGGATAAAATAAGCTTGCCACAGACTGCAATTCTCGAAATGAAAATCCTCCCTCAAAGGAAACTGCCATAGAATCTTAAAGTTCTGTCAAATAAAGGTTGTGTTGCACATCAAATTGAAGGAAGAATTTGTGGGCAATAGCCCGTTGCATCTTTGCTTGATTGTGTTTTGTAATAAATTTAATAATTAATACTGCATTGAGGATATTCCGGAATCCACTGTTATGGCAAAAGTGTATCGATGCTCAAGGAGTTTATTTTTTGAGAGATTTAAATAATTGATGAAAATCTCGAATAAATGAAATTTTCTGATACTTTTCACTATACATTTTAAGCATATCCCATGCAACATCTATTGACTTACCTGTTTCAACATGACTTTGAATATCACTGTTTTCCAAGACACAAGAGTTCTTCAAGAATTTGGTTTGTTCTTCAATCTCCTTTTCCAAAACTTGCTCAGCCTGTGAAAAATAAATCAAAACCTAGAAAGTTGTAAAAAACCAAACTGAAAGCAATGTTCGGGCAATTTCATTTCAGACTGAGCCTGTAACATTTGTATACAACCGAATGTTATGGGATGAAATAGAGCATTATGATTAAATAGAGAAATTCTTCCTATTGATGAAGAAGTCAGATTGCAATAGTAAAGACTAATACAGTAGTTCAATAGTCACCACCAACCAAGTAAGTTGAGTGAACCTGTGTCAGTACTGCATTAATTTAATAATCGATTTACCTTGCCTGCCTGTTTCTTATTTTCCCTTCTTGGAGCTTTTGCTGGTGCTGGTTTTGAATTTCTAGCATCTGCTGCCTTTTGCTTAGTTTTATCTGACCCTCCTTTCTTTCCGTCAACTTTTTCGATCTCACTTACTGGTTCACTTATTTTTTTAGCCTGTAATAAGAAAAAATGTCGAGCTTGAATTGCACTAAATGGGAACCATACATTTTTCAGGTTATATGATTTTTTCCAAACATAAAAAAGGGCACAAAGAGAGAATAAATTGTATGCTCTGGAAATTATAATTCAAATCATTATCAATTTTCATTAACTTTTTATGGTAAATTTAACAACTTGCAGTCTTGAAACAGCTTTTTAAAATAAATCATCACGATTCGAAAACGTTTCAGCCTATGTGAGTAAATTATTTATCAATTAAAAATGACTGCAAGTTGTTGAATTTACCATAAAAAGTTGATATTGACAACGCAAATCGTTATGGATAATGAAATTCGAGAGTAAATTTTCAAACATATTGAATATTATTAATGAAATAATTACCGGTACACCTTTACAAAATTGACTATCCATATAATAAACTAATGTGCTCTAATGATGGCTTTAATAATGATATTGACAAAAAATTCAGAACAAAATAAACTGTAGCATGATTTTTTTCTCATTTTTCAACTCACATATACCTTGAATGTGAAAAATATACATATGTAATTGAATTGAAATAGCTGCCTTATCCATGGGAAGAATGATATTAATCAGTATTCATAATCATTAGCTAGCCTAATATAACAGGAGAAAAAACTTTGACATTCGTTTTTAGTCCGGACGCTTAGAGTTAAACCAAGTACAGTAGTCGCCACATAGCTGTGCCCGCCGGCAAAGGGCCAGGAGAGTACGACACTACCCGCGCTGAAAACATTTGACCATTTTCCAAAAAGTTCGAATATTGTTTTGGAACAAAGTTCATTCTATTGAACTAACCGATGTGCATCATTTTTGTCCTTTACACTTTCAATGAGAACCTACTCATTACAAAGATATTTGGAATTTAATAAAAACCAGACTTCGTTCAAAAAATGTGTTCACATTTCATTCCCAACATAGCTACTGTCGAATCATTCATTAGAAATCGATGAAACTTTGGTAATATCATAAAAACAGTTCGAGAACACTATAACCATCGATATCCCATTTCAATCAAAGATTTTCCGAGCACAAGACAACTAATACAGAAAATTTACAAATCGAAATTTTCATGACATTGAAAAGTTATGTATGGAGAAACTTTTTTGTCTTCAATAATTTTCATATACATTCAGCGTATGAAATGTAGAGAATTGAATTTTATTTCTGTGAAAGAATCATCTGACTAGACCTATTTGGTGAGATTTTGCAAAGATTCTAAATACGCGTATCTATGCTCCCTTAAGGCACTTCCAACAATACAACAAAGCAACTTGTCTTCGCCTGCAGCAGCAGACTGACTGATCTAGTTTGTTCAATTCAGTGAATGAAGTTGGTTGCAATATACATTTTTTTACGAATTCCACTTTATTCAACTTGAATAACAATGAAGAGGAGAAACACTTGACCGAAAAGTAAACCCGAATCACAGCCCGAATGCAAGCAATCTGAACGCAGTGTCAAGTGCTCTGACAGTAGCGTTCAATGTTCAGCAGCAGACAGCAGACGTATGTAGAAAGGCGAAGGTATATCACCCCGCGAACCTTACTTCATCAACAAGGTATTTCAAGGAAACACGGGCACAGCTATATGGCGCTTACTGTACCTATGTTTTAAACATGTAAAATATTGACGCCATCGATCCTGCAAGTATGGGTGAAGGATGCAGAACTAGGAGAGTTATGTAGGATGTATTTATAACCATAGATAATGTTTTAGCCGTACCGTATCTAAAATATTTATTGAAACGTATATTCAAATTTGTCCTTGACTGGCCGATAATTGGCACGTTTACCTTACTGGTAAAGTAACTTTTAAGTACCGTATTATTTGATGGGTCATTCTGTCATACTATTTGATTGACACTGAGCTGGAATCTGGAACAAACAGAAACAAACCCCTAGAAACCAGTAGGACCGGTTTTTCATTGTAGTGAATGAGACATAGCACACACCGGCCCAAAACGTTTCGATGTTTGCAGCCACTTTGAAACTCGCCTCGTGCCATTTGATGACCCTTGGTGAAAAGTTTGCGTGCACAAAGGTATATGTTCAAAGGCACAAAGATTATCAAAGCTTTGATCTCGAACAAAAGATGAAGAATGAATTGTTTCATTCAGTGTGTGTTGAACTTTTCCATTTGAACTAACCAGAAAAACAAGCACTTGTTTCTGTGCCATTTTATTCCAGTGTGCGTCCAGCCTAAAAGATAATAATTGCAATAAATAAATCATTTCAAGCCACAATACTTACCTTAGTTAAACGATTTCCTGCCATGATAAATACGCAATAATTATTCCGAAAATTATTTCAAAATGGAATTGGGTAGGGTAGGTACCGTAATTTAGGCCAAGACCGTATCACGTTCACGTAAGTCCTTTGTCCTTTCTTTCACAGCAGAGCAGTAGCCTTGAAGGCCTTCTCTACTAGTCAAGATCACGACTTTACTGATATGCGTACTTACAACAGGATTGTTATTAAAAAATGATAATTCAAATAACAAACTTTAATTTTTGGCACTGATATAGTTTTTGAATCCTCAAATTTTCTCTCGTCGAAAGTAAGGGTTACAAAAATTGGTACTAATTTTGAGTGTGTGGTATGTGGTACCTGGAAGTGGTTCATATGATAAGGGTGTTTGGTTGATAGCGGGGAAGTGTATTGATAAGGGGTTGTGAAGAGTTCATGGGAGCCTTACCGTTTACCGGTGAATGAAATACTACCGAAAACTAAGGCGTTTGATTGGACTAATCAAATTTTTGAAAGTCTATTAATTTGAGTACACCAGTAAAATTTTGGTAAACGGTAAGGCTCCCGGTAACTCAACCAATGTTGAGTTGATAAGGGTGATAATAGGAAGTCACGACTGGTACAGGTTAGGTTTGGTGTTGCCAAGATGCTATTACAGTATGAATGAACAAAGTCCAACTTTGAGAAATGTAGTAAAGACTAAATAATTGTCTTTGAAGGATTAAATTGTCCTTAGTTGGTCTTGAACGAACCTTGTTACACTAGATTATCTAAACCTAATATTGTCGAATTTTAATTTTCATCAAGCGATTTAGTTCATTTGTATTTTATTGCTTCTTATATTTTTATTGGACAATTTAGGTCATACGTGTAATGTCAGCACACTTTTCTCATCTGGCTTCATAAACAACTAAGTATTAACATGAAATCATGTTAGCAGTATTCTACTCCGCCTCCAACTAACCTCAATTTCAGACCTAGTTCCTTGTCTTGTTTAGTATGACTGGTTCAAGTTTGGTTGTTGTGTTCTAAAAAGTTGAATAATAATAATAAAATTCGCGAAATGTTGTTGGATTCAAATAAGTAAGTATTGAACACCAGGTAATCTTGTTTCTGGTTAGTGATAGTACTTTGGGGTAATAGTAAACATATAGGAAAAATTATGTTGTTGCAAAAAAAGGTGATCAGGGTATTAACGGGTTCTCCTAGATTAGCACACTGTAAACCTCTTTTTATTGATTTGAAAATAATGACAATAGTTAAATTATATGTAGGCCTATACACAGTATTGCTGAATGTTAAAAAAAACAACCAGTTTAAAATTAAGACAAGAAACTCACTACCACAAAACAAGGAATTGTAATAGAATTGATATACCCTATCAACGCCTGTCCAAAACAACTAATAGGCCTAGTTATGACATACTTGGTATGAAGTTGTACAACAAACTTCCATTGGAGAGACTGAAAAAATATTTAAGACCAGGTTGTTTAATTGGCTGGTGGCTAATCCTTTTTATAGCATTAATGAGTTTTTTGAATTGTTATTATTGTTGTTTAGAGGTACCTATCTTGTGTTGTTTTGAATGTTTTTGCTAGATATTTTTGATATTATCAAAATTCATTCTCTTTTCACCACAATGTATCTGCATACAGCTAGTTGTACTTAGTACTTGCAACTCAACTAGTTGTTTAACGGCTTGATTTATGTCGTTGTCTATTGTTCAATGAATTGAATGACAATAAAATTCTATTTATTTAGTAAGTAGACAATTGGAATGTTAACCTTGGGTAGTCTGTGATGTTTTCCATGACGAAATATTTGATGAACAAATTTACGCCCCTACTAGTTAACATTTTTTTCTTCTTTTATCAGTGATAAAAACTAAAATTTGACGTTTTATCTAAACTTTGTGTGTGTCATTTGGCATTGTTGTAATTCTCTACACAGATGTGAATTTCACAGTCACTACAAACGTTCTTATTAAGTTATGTCTGAATTTGAATGTGATAAACATTGAAATGAAATGTAGGCGAAGTAATTCTAAGGTCAGAACTGACCTTTAGAGTCGCGGCGGACTGGTTATACTGCAAATCACAAAAATCGATTCTCACAACTATAATATTCTCCTTATTAGTTAGCAGTTGGAATTCATTATTTTTCGGGTGATGAAAACTAAAATTTGAATAAGGTAAACGTTGAAAGTTAGTTTAGACGAAGCATTCTAGCATATTCTCCGTAATAAGTTAGTTGTCATTTGAGAATCCAGACCTCATCATTTTGGATGATAGAATATTCTAATGTTTACGGTTTGCATCCATTTTGCTCAATAAATGCAGAATGACGATTTATTGTGGTTAAATAGAGCCCTGCTATGATGCACACTCATTAATCAATGGCGTTCATGAATAAAACAAATACGCTTTTGTTCTGAAACATAAACAACATCTAAAATTGTGAGAAAATGTATATTTTTAAAATTTCTGTTTGTGGTTGTTACTCTGCTCACTGTTTAATAAAAGGACTATAAAATCTGCTCAGATATTAGAATGCTATTGACTTCAATAGCACACGTGCTTGAAATTGTCAGGGGCTTTTGTCATATTTTTTATATCTAACTTGAAATCCGTGCCTTTTACAACGCCGTTGTATGATTTTTGAATTTTATTAAATACTTTCCTCTATGTCATGCATTCACAGAGGTCAATAAATAAATGGGTTCACAATCATGCTCACCGCTATTATTTATATTATTTTTGTAGTCTGGAGGCAAGCCGTATTCACAGAAACTACAATGGCGGTTGCGCAACACAAGGCTAAATTACACCACCTGAGCGAGTGACCGAACTCAACAATGTCAAAGTACACGAAAGCAAGCAAATGTTTATAGCCATCATCTGATTTTTTAATCAAATTCATCGGGCTAGTTTTAAATTTATCCTTCATTGTGGCGAGCGAATGCAGTTGCTGTGCATGATAAGGCAAGTGAACATAGTGTTTACATATACAAGTGTAAAATAGGGCTGCCGTGGGTTCCTTGATTACATCCATTTTGAGGTTTGGGTTCTCAAATGATAACTATTAGGGAGAATATAATAGAATACTTCGACTACACTTGCTGTCAACGTTTACTTTATTCAAATTTTTGCTTTCATCATTCCACATCTTGTGTCAATCAATTAATCAATGTGTGTTTGATTTGGCGATGTTGATTATCGTCGAGTTTCGGATGATCCACTGAGCAAGAACTCCTCTATTTATTATTTATTGATATCTGTATATTAATGGAATAGATAATACAGAAGTTTCATGAACGAATAGCTGGGTAGGAATCCAGTCCTGAAAACTTGCGACTTTTTCTTGTGGAGGTATATCAAAAACATTATAGTCAAAAAGTCAATGACCAACATCATTTTAAAAGAACAAGATTAATGAAGCACTGGCGACTGATATCGAAGATAATATGTTAAATAATGTTTGGTCTGAACTTGAGTATTGATTGGAAATTTTCGGGAACAGCTAATGGCGTTCATATAGGAATTAATTTCTTGTAACTTGTTTGAGATGACCATTTTGATAATTAGACAACAATGGGGCGTCAAATCTGCAAGAAAGTAGAAACCAATCTGTCAAAACAAACTGTGAATTTTGCTTTCCATTTAAAGCGTGTTAAAAACCCCACCATTCTCTTATAAAAACTGTATTATTCATAAAATTGAAAAATCATACAACAGTGTAGTAAAAGACATGGATTTCAAGTTGGATAGTAAAAAACATATGATGAAATCATTTTATAATTTAAATAATATTGTCTAATACAAAGTATTACGGCTATATTTATGCTAGCCTACCATTTTGTCAGGTTAGGTCACCTGACATCATTAAACTTAATTTAAAGTTAACTTTTCATGTGAAATTTAACGACATGCAGTCAAATATTTGTTAAGAATAAGTATAATAACTCACTTAAACTGGCCGAGTACTTTCGAATCTATGAGATCCATCTTCAGAGGCCTCTGAAGATGGATCTCATAGATTCGAAAGTACTCGGCCAGTTTAAGTGAGTTATTATACTTATTCTTAACAAATATTTGACTGCATGTCGTTAAATTTCACATGAAAAGTTAATATTAACAACGCAGTTCGTCATGGAACAAGAAATCCAGGAATTTAATTTAAAGGTTGTGAACAGAACAAAGTTAATCTATTCGCTGGATAGAACTCATCCAGATGATGCAAACGTGAAATCCTAAATGCATCAACCGGTCCTCCTCCCCCCCCCCCCCCCCCCTCCAAACACATGCACACACACAGATTTGTGGTCCCCTATATATATATATATAAATGCCTACATGTTATACGAATACAAGAGAAATTAGTAAGTGTAAGTTTTTGTTTCAAAATTATTGAATTTTTCAACTGTGAAATCATTTTCAATGTGCAATATTTTTACATGTCAAAAATGTGCCTCGCTTTATAATAAAGGTGGCGTTTCGATGTGATGTGCTCTGGCATTGCCACAAACGTTGCCATTTCTCAGTGGCTCTTGGTGGCATTGCAGTTATTCAACCTGGGGCTAGAATTTACTTGCAAAAACTCATCTGGCTATGGCCATGGCTGGGGCGTATATGTCGCGGTAAATCTGCACCAGGCATCTGCTCTGTTGTCGGGGGTTGGCGGCATACCGGATCCACCTTTCGTCTTTCCCCTTCCTCAATTTCTCCTCCATTCCTTTCTCCTTTTCCTCTGAGGATCCCCTCTTTCGGTATGGGGAGGGGGAGAGGTTTTAGTAGAAGGAACAGTCGGCAGACTGAAGATCCGGTCTTGAAATTTATGCCGGTGCACTTCGTCTTGTTGTATGTGGTTAGTCTCCTACTTCTGAATTGTCTGCTTCTCTTCCCCATCTTCTGCTGAATAGATTATATTCAATTGTCATCTTCCAACAGAAATCCTTGTCAACTTATTTGCAAAAATTTGGATTAATCTTAAGATACCTTCTGACAGCATTATACTCATGAGTAGTTTAAATAGGGATTCTGGTTTTAGTGGTCAAAGACTCTTGGCCGGTTACACAAACAACAATTTTAAAAACAGCTGATCCCCGATCACCTGACGTGATTCTATTTGGTTTGAGATTTTCATTGAAAGGTCAGTCAGTTTTTAATTGACGATTCTTATTTGAACAGGTGTTCGAAGAAAAATCAATTTGGCAACATTGTAATTTTATATAAAACTTTGATTGTGGTTATGAATGAATTCATATAATAAAGATATAAGTTATAAAATTATGAAAGATACTGTAGGCTACTATATTATCATTATGCTTCATTGATACACATAGTTCATTTTTTGGCACTTGGAGCACTAGATTTTTCGTTACAGAGGCCTCTTGCAAGGTGTTTATACATTAGAAAATAATGTAGTTCATATCAGTGGCACACCCAGGATATTTTTCTTTAGGTGGGGGGGGGGGTCTAGACCTCATCCTTGACAATGTCATAATCGCTATAGTTCACGCCACATAATTAGGTGTAAAATTGTGGTGTTGCCATATATGAGACAATGCCCGCAGCTGATAGTAGGGAATCACCTAGCTCAATGCACAAATCTACAACAATACTCATACTTTGTTGCCTTGTCTACAAGTCTAACGCTAGCAAGTTCATTTAAACCCTCTCTACTATTAACCGGTATGTCCTTTTATGGACACACAACAATGCCAAGCAGCTAGTGTAGTTTCTGATAGCTCCTCAAGTAAGATTTCAAATATTTAAAATTGAAAAACTACCGCTCAGCTGTATGGTACCATACACGAAGTTACTGAGAGTGGCCAAAATGCAGAAGTTTGTTTACAGAGTGGTATGTTTAATTATATTACTTATTCATATATTTTTATTATTTAAAATATTGTATGTTGAATACTTCTGTAATTTGGTTCAAACTTTTTTTTAATAAATTGTAGATTGATGAAAAACAAGATCTGTAGCCATAACATTGCCTAATAAAACGTCCTTGAAAGCCTCCTGTGGGGGTGGGTCCAAGTTCGTTCCCCCTTCCGCGTTGGTGCGCCACTGGTTCATACATGAACAACGTTGCAATGGACGGCTAGATATTCAGTCATCTCTATTTCTGTAATGAAACGTTTCCATATCCTTGTTTATATGAACTTTTCCTTTTTTTAAGCTGTATAATTCCTGAAATATGGTAAGTTCGTCCTAAAACACTATATATATATCAATGACAGTTAGTGTGGAGTGGCAAAAATGTCATCTATCTATCTACAAAACCCTGACTTGGGAATGCGAGGTCGCTCGCCAATACTGCTCTAGGTATTACTCTTCTCAATCGTCTCAATGTTGCTTGAGCGTCTCACTCAGCTCACGAAACAAGGGTGTAAATACATCTCTAGTAGACATGTGGGTGTTGGTGGTGGGTAGGGGTTGGTAGCAGGGTGTTTGAGCTCCTAAACCAGCGAGCGAAACAGAGCTGGAGCACCCTCGTTTCGGAAATGTGGCAACATAAATTACCGTTAACAAGTGGATTTACCAAGGGCTTACCTTGCCTCTCACCTTGTTACTTCGTCCCAAGTGTTCCAATAAGGCAATCTGAGTACAATATGTTCACTATAGTAATCATGGTCTCGGCTCTGAAACTGCTACACTAGTTTTTGATGCGATTCCTCAAATGTAAATCTTTTGTATAGCACAAGATGAAAAGAATCTGTAACAAATTGCTATTCCCTGTTGTGTACAACTCGATATTCCTTCGTCATAAAATGTATAATGCATAAATAATATAAACTCATTTAAAAATAAAATCGATTCAATCAATCAATTTATTGTCCTCAAAATAATACAAATGCACTTTCACTTTCAAAAGCAAACATTATAATAATTATTGTTACGGTTTATAATTTAAATCAAAAATCAAGTTTCATACTACTGTAACTACTTAATAAACAAAATACCAAACGATCTCATTGACAGAAGAATTATAGTCGGGTTACTCAATAAAATAGGTCAATGGATAGATAGGAATGACTATTTTAAATTAACATTATAGATTATAGTAAGATTAGTATTTTAAATAAATATACCTTTCATTGTTGGAACCTATCTATACCTTTAGAAGACAGCCATGTTTTGGACAAAAAAGGAAAAATCAAGATGCCTATTGTAATAGCCGCTATAATACTAGAATTTTATTTAGGTGAATTCGATCTTTATCACATTAGCCGTTACTTCAGCCATTTCCAGTTTTTTTTTTTTTTTTTTTTTTTTTTTAAAGAAGCTTTGATTTTGCAACTCTTTGCCAGCACACAAGTTAAGTAATTACAATCATTCTCATTGTACTACATATAATATCTCATATCAAGTTATGTAATAACATTCTCATTTCTCATATACTATGGAATGAAGAATGTTTGAAATAAGACAGAGGACACACACGGAGCGTTTGCCCAGCGTGGAGTTGACTCTACGCTTGGCAAACGCTTCGTGTGCGGATTTCCTTAGTCTTAAAAGACAATTTCTATCTTTTATTGGTGTCCATGTGCATATTGCCAAGTCTTATTGATTAACGGATTGCTATTGAAAAAGCAACTCTTAAAACCACTTTTCTCGATAACAAATTGTCCCAATGGTCTCACTCTATTTCGATTGTGGAATGATTATTGTTTGAAAAATATTCTTCTAGATCTAGACGACCTGCTGTAACACAGCCTGTCACCTCATTCGCCTTTAGTTGTGGGTGGGGGAAGGGGTTTTGTTGAGATCACACGCACACACCCTAACGATGTGCAGTGCAGTTGAACGTTGCTTGGGCTCTAATTTCATTTGGCATCCCCCGACTTGATTCGATTACGTTTTTGGTTTGGTTGGCAGCATTGCCGGTTGGCCCATCGGCGGTTTATAGCACGTTTATGCTTGACTGCCACCTAGCCGCAGGCCTGCCAACATGCCTCCGACAAAATTGTCCAATTTCCTGTCAGATTTTGCGCCTTTCCTGTACGGCGTTTAGTCAATTTGTTAAATTTATTGAGCTGCTCCTTTAACTGGTCGGTTGGTTGCTAGATGAAGACTACTTACACATTTAATAGAATAGAATATCTTATTCCACTTGCTCACAAGGAATTATTCAGTCTACAAATGTAGATACATGACTTAAAATAAATTATAAATGATCACTCAGGTATAAAATATCAATACTATTTATATATTTATATTGTTTCCTCTAAAACTTTAAAAAACACTTTTAAGTGGAAATTGTGACTCCCGTTATGACGTGACGGCCGTTTCACTCTGTTGTCAAGGCATCGTCAGACGACCCACTGTGGGTCTGACGATGCTCTTGACAACTGAGTGAAACGGCCGTCACTTAATAACGTGAGTCACAATTTCCACTTGAAAGTGTTTTTTAAAGTTTTATTATTATTATTATTATTATTATTATTATTATTATAAAATAATAATAATAATAATAATATTGTTTATGTTTGCATGTACAATACAGCTGTATGTTTTACAAACGTCAATTACAGAATATGATATGTCAATCACATATTTATGGCATATCCATAATAAATAATTCAAATTCTTGAAAATAAACTTCAGAAATACAGTAGCATGTTGAAAGGTAGATGAAATCATCAAAATACAGCAATCATTTCTATCTGTGGGCAAAAAACTCTGAAAGCAGCAGTCCAATATCCAATTCTTCAATTGTGTTCTGAATCGCGCAACCATTAAAGCGTTCATGAGATCAGATAATTTAAGATTTTTCTACTCATGTGCTCCAGATTCTCTTCGAAGAATGTTTGTCTGTGTGTCTGGAACCTAAGAATATTCCTTGATTCCTGTAATTGTGGAGAGTAGCGCCGTAGTCCAACTTTCTTTGCGATTATAGCCATATACTGGCATTTTGAAAATTTACAGGCAGGGTAGTGGAAGTATCTTTGTTTGTTGGAATAAAGGTCTACAGGATGAGCAAGGTGGTTTCCTGTAAATCATTCTCTGTAGGCTGAAATTGTCTATAATGAGCTGTCAGGACTATTTTCCGACTCATAGTTATTGTCAGCTTTGAAATTGCAAATCCTGTCTTGTAGAGTATTTCATTACTTTATCAATGTGATCGTTCCACATCAATTCCTAAGAAACCACAGATTTTTGTAGAATATAAATTTTCCAACTCAATGAACATGTAACATGTTTTCCCAACATTCGCCACACACACCAATCCTTTAGACATTCAATTAGCTTTTCTCCTTCACTTTGAAGTTCTTGATTGTCATCGCCAATAAGCAGGAAATTTGCATCATTTGCAAATAAGACGCTGTTTGCAGAAGGGGGTATATTATTTGGTAATTGCAAATTAGATTGCAAATAATTGCAAATTGCAAATGTAGAGAGAAAACAATAATGGTCCAAGTATAATGCCCTGTGGAACTCCTTTTTTCAATTGACTCATTTCAGATTGACATTTGCAATTGATAATATCCATCTTATAATGATAACACCATTATCATCAGAAGTGATTGAAAAGAAAGTGAAATGTATAAAACCTCCATTTGAATAATTCTGTTTGTGTAGGATAAAGCAGTTCAACGTAGTAGACATTTCTATATATGTATTATATGTATCATTGATATCATGGACTGGAAGTCAGCAACTCTGCCGACATAGGCCCACACCTCCAAAATTACATGGCAATTATTAGCCTAGGTGCTAATAGTATGTCTTTGAACTATATTTAAAGCATTTCTGATGATGAAATTCCTCTCCATACAAAATTGATGGCTCCTTGGTGAGTTGTGATTCAGAGTGACATCGTTGTGAGATTTCATTTTGCTGTTATTCACGTAGCGATTGATTTTTTACGAGCGGATGCTCTCAATGAACGGCGCTGAACGAAATGGATGAAGGAAAAGAGCTTGTAATAAAAGCATCTTGAAGAACGTGGAGAGAAGTTAAGGAGTCGTAAAGCTTGAGTGGATGTCTGATGTGGTCACCAGCTCACCAGTGAATTTCCCCAGAGAAAGATGCGCTGCCGCGGAGTCTTATTTTTGAATAAAAGTACAATTCCTCGAAGAAAACATCTTCCCGACTTTGTTTGATTTCTACACTCCTTCACGCTATTGTATACATTTCGCCATCGCAAAAAATACTGTACTTCTGAATGTATAGCTAAAATTACTGATGCTACGTCTTGATGGAAAAAGATTTCATATTGGATAGTTCCAATTGCTGTGATCTAACTTCTATTGAACCGATTCAAAGGAAGATGATTAGTTATATTAGAAATTTGTTATGGCTGATTGAGATTATTTGTCGGTGATTATTTCATTCACATGCATTCTAGCCAGTCTAGGATCGCCTGTTCGTTGAAACTGAGTCCGAGAAAACTAGTTAATATTGTAACTACTAACTTTAACGAAACAAAAAATCCATGGCAGTGTTTAGCCATAGCGTTTATACTATCCCACATGGAATTCTGTTGAAAAAAATTGTAAAATATTGGTTTACGTGGAATTGTATTGAAATTATTAAAAAGTTATTTGGAAAACAGATACTTACTTAAAATATTCACTTTAAATGGGAAAATTGGTGAAATTGATTTTGGGTCACCACAGTGTATTGTCATTTTGCCATTACTATTTCTATTACATATCAACCAAATTTAGTTAGTGATATCAAAATTAATTTGCTTAACTGTGCTTATAAATGTGAAGCAACAACTGCCCTGAAAAGTTCTACAAGTTGTTCATGCCCAGCTTTAACCAGAGTTGATCATTTTAAGTATCTGGGAGTATATGTTGATTGCCTTATAATGTGGAATTTTCATATCAACAATATTTGTAGCAGAATGAATTTATAAATTTTATAGATTAAATGAATTAATGGAACCAAAATTAGTAAAGTGTACTATGCCTATACACTATCTATTTTCCAGTGTGGATGAGAGACATGTATTTAAAATAAGTTAATATTATACACAGACATTTTCCCAGGGCTGCACTTGGTCAAGGGAGACGTTATCCTAGCCGTTTGTTGTACGGTGAAGCCAATGTCCTGTCGATCAGGCAAATTTATATAAAACGTTTAATTATCTATATCAATTACAGAAGAAATAATTTCTTAGTTTAACCTGCAAACTACAACCTCCGTTCAGCCAATTATCTCATAGGAAGAACCGATTTAAATGTACACAGGCGTCAATTTACATATAATATGAGCAAACAATTAATCAATATCACACCAAATCAATTCATCATACACAAAATAACTTTAGCACCTAAAGAAAATAGGAACATTGATCACTGCAAATAACATATTCTTACTCTTACAATAATTTTTTCATTGATTAATATTTTTTAGGATTTTTCGCCCATGATCAATGTATATTAGCTAGTCAATCAACAAATTATAGAATAAATGAAAATAGTAAAATTTAGAAAATGAAAATATCAATATCAATTTCTCTCACTGTTTCACTGATACTCATTGCTAGTGCCGAAACCTCGGTTTTGCTGACAATGCCAAATAATAATCTACTTATTAAGTTCTTATTTTGAGTAAATTCATGTATATGATATATACGAAGTGGCAAATAAAGATTTTTGATTTTGATCAATTATGCTTCTAATTAATTTTCAAGGAAATTAGATTATAAAAAGAGAAAAACCAAAACTAGAACTAGGGTTTTCTTGGAATCCGTAAGTTTCATCTTTCAACAACTTTCTTAAAAAGTGCGGTATTTTCAATTATATTCTCTAATTATTCGGAAATATAAGTATTCAAAACTAGGAATTCGTCCGTCGTTAAAATTTTGAAATAAATAATGTTAAAATATATGAAGTCATTATCAAACTTATTGTTCTCTTATTTGAAGAATTTTTGTAGCTTAATACAAACTTCTTGTAAAGCCTGTCAACTTATCTTTGGCAGTGCGCAGAAACATAATTCCGAACCAGTGATCAGCATTACAATTAAGTAGACTGCCGTCATGCCTGAGGCAAATTCATACTACCAGGAATGAGTTGACAAGCTATTCTAACATTTCTAATTCCCACTTTTACTAAATCCTTAAATTGTAAGGGTGGTTTACTCCCTTTTTTCAATTAATACGTTGAAACTATTGACCGTCACCGTGCACATAAACGAAGTGGATAAATTCAGCGTTTTTTGTCGGGTATTTGTATGGCGGAATGTGTACATTGGAGCGATATAGGTACTTATACAGGAGCTGAAACATACTAGCATTCAGCAGGGCAGAACTCTCATTAAAAAGTCCAAATTAGGGAGAGCTGGAGCAAACAGTTGGGGGGGGGGGGGGGGCTGCAAATGGTGATGACTGAAGGGTTTCAATGTGGAAAGAATGATGGTGGAATGGGGGATCAAGTCGTGAAACGATCGTTTACAAGGGGGGGGGGATTTTTTTAAATTCCGACTGAAAAAAGCTAAGGAAAAGAAGGGGAAGCATTGAAAGTGCAGGCGGCATCCACACTACATTTAATTTATGCGTATCTCCAATCCTCTTATATTTTTGTCCCTCCTTTTTACCTCTCGTTTCATTTCGAACATGATTCTTTTTTCAAAAATGTATTTTACATTTCATTTTAGCAATGAGGTTCAAGATGGGAATGTGGTGACAGATTTTGTTGAATTCTCTTTTTTTTTGGAAATTCGTGTTATTCATGTTACATTTTCCAAAAAAAGCGAAGCTCCGCTTCGCTGTTTTGGGATTTTCAGTACGAAGTAACCAATCTATTGTTCTCTTATGAATTATGAATCGAATATAGAAGTGTACGAACTGTAACCCTCACATCAACTCTCCAGATGATTTCTCTCTTTATTCAAAATTCAGTTTGTGAAAATTACCGCAGCAGACCACAGCTTTATTTGTGAAAATGTTCAATGTTGTATTGAATAAAACTCATTATGATTGGTAATAATGATT
The DNA here is from genome assembly GCA_948455865.1 of Conomelus anceps. Taxonomy (NCBI): domain Eukaryota; kingdom Metazoa; phylum Arthropoda; class Insecta; order Hemiptera; family Delphacidae; genus Conomelus; species Conomelus anceps. The sequence continues at coordinate 24,735,998 of OX418222.1, read as the reverse complement.
TCATATATTTGAACATAATTTACAGTAGAGCTCCGATTACCCGCGGAAATGAATAAATTCAATCTTCTTGAAAGAAGAACGAAGAATAATTAGAAAAATACTTGGTTCAAAATCCACTAAAGATGGATGTAGAGTACACTTCAGGAACACAACAGATATGCTGTCCAACCTGGCTGCAGACATGAGAAAAAGAAGGTTAAAATTCTATGGCCATATCAGTAGGCTCCCAGCAACAAGAGTTACCAACAGGATCCTTACATAAACAGAGTCAAATCAACCAAATCATGGATTCAACAAATACACAAAGATCTACAACAGGCACAAATTAATGAATCAGAAATTCATAGAGAGACAGGATACACAAGTGGAATGTAAAATCAGAGAGAGAGCGCAGAAAGAATCCAGGAACAAAGTGGACGGAGCAGCGAAAGAGAATCCATGCAGATAGAATGAAGTAGTCTATACGCACATAATAAAATATTACTGTTATGCATTTTATTATTAATTAGTATTGGAGTCTTCGTCAGCTGACAACCCATCGATTAAAACTTGTACACATCTTCAGCTACCTTGAATCCCCTCTCATGGCAAAAAGTTGTGCTTTTCAGCACAACGTAACCGTGTTGCGTGTTTTCCACAACAAAACCCGTCGTTAAGCGAGATAATAACTTTTGTTCATCCGAGATAATAGCCTTCTGTTTGAGATTTTTATGGCCAATTTATTTGCACAATAAGTTCTCTTATCAGTAAAATTCGTGTAGCCGGTATCATACTAACGCCTATACCCGAAGATGAAACTAATTGATTTTTTTCTCATAGTCACAAGAACAAAGAGAATTAAATCTTATAAAAAAATTTGAAACAAGAAGTTTGAAAGATAAAAGTATAATAATCAAATAGGAACTTGAGAAGTTACTTTCAAGAAAATCTTATTTAACAGTTACTGTACTCATCCTGTTATTGTACACTGTACTGTAATCCTTTTGTGGGAGTTACTGTACTATCAAATTGTATCATGTAGTTATTGATCAACTCCTCCCAATATCTCTTGGGGGATATAACAACCAATCAGAGGCTTCTATTAATTTTGCTAGTCAATAGTATCACTCCTTTTAGGGTATAAGAGTAGCTGTTGAAGTAACAATATGTTAGCAAAGCTATAAAAGTTTTTTTTTCTCGAATTATGTTCACTATCCGTAGCGACTGTTGGGAAGGAGGGACGGTTAAGAGGCCTTAATACCTTTGGAAAAAACACCAAAATAAGCACTTCGTAGTTTTCTGTTTCGGACGCTATTTTTGAAGCTAGAGATACGTGAATGGTGTCAAATTGTAGATAAATATTGCTAGAATGGTCGTATAACCTCGGAATTTGAATATCACTTACCATTTTTTTATAATTACATGTCGAAGTTTATAAAAGTTTAACGGCTCATAGGGCTGTAATGGAGTTAAAAATTCGAAATTCGGAGGTTATACGACCATTCTTTAGATCTTTCTGCACAATTTGGTACCATTTTCATCTTTATTGGATTGAAAATAGCGACCGAAACAGAAAACTACGAAGTGCTGTTTTTGACTCTAGAGGAGACTCTTCATTGCAAGACCTAATGCTGCTACTAACCATTCCATCGAAAACCGAATATTGCACTCACACACTGCCTTGCCGGCCGTTGCATAAACACACACAAGCGCATGCACGCATTTAGGCGCCAGACAATGTTATCTCGGCAATTATTTCCTTATTGTCAATATAACAACAGTGAGACAGAAATATTAGTTGGATATTCACTCTACAGCTGAAATATTTTATTCAAAATTATATATTTTTTGTGAGATGTAGTTGAGGTGATTCTGCAGACGTTCTTGGGAGAAAAACTTACCAACCCATTTTTTTATGTTTTAGGAGTTACTCAAAATGTTCAACGTAGTTGACATCTTGAGAAATTCTCTCCTCTGATTGATAAAGTTTTTTGAATTGAATATGATCATCTATTATAAATTTCCAAAAAATCACCTCTATGGGAGTAAAGGGCAGGGGAAATGGGATTTTTTAATTTTGTCAAAATAATGTTTTTGGTGGCAATTTCAAGGACTTTCTATCAGAAGCAAGAGACAGTTCTATTTGACAAAAGTTGTAACTAAAAAAAAATGGGATAGGAGCAGGCTAGCTTGAATAATTTTTAAACGTTGATCACAGTTTGCAAAGTCCTCCCTTTAGGAGAGGGACAGGCAAAACTGTGATTAGACCAAAATATGGAGCTCTAAAATTATATTGAAAAACTTTATTACCAATAAATTCCATTTTCTATCCTCGAAGGTGACAGTGTTGCTGATGGTGGAAAATAATTACAACCAATTTGTTCAGTGGATGGCCTAGATAAAAGGAAACAAAAAGTTTACAATTTCGACATACCGTAATGCTTTGCATAATTTGTTTTTGGAGCAAATGAACAATAAAAAGAATTGACTACAGAGTATTCTAGTTTTTTAAAAATCATCCCTTTTTTGAGTTGAGGTGATGAAATTCAAGTAGGCGAAATTGTAATTTGTGGAATTTGGAATTGTTTAACAACTTTTAAATATTTTGATAATTGGATATAGAAGTGTACATGGAAGCATTACAAAAATTAGCATTACAACAAATTGAATTTGTTGAACAACTTTTAAATATTATGATAATTGGATGTAGTAGTGTACATGGCAGCATTACAAAAATTTTAATAGGCTACATCAGAGGTTCTCAATCTTTTTAAAAGACTGTACCCCTTTATGAAAAATTAAAATTTTGCGTACCCCCTAGTTATCGTGTGCCGGGGAGGGGTTTGTTGAGGTTCGTTGAGTTCCTCAATGTTAAGCTCAAGTTTTGTTAGGTACAACCTTAAATCGTCCTCAACATTAACCTTGTTTCTGTACTTACTTTTAAATGTATTGAGCTCGACAACCCTCTTTAACATAGGTATGTAGTCAAAAACCCAATAATAATCTTTTCCACAGTGACCAGAAAAAGTGCCTATTTTTGCACTAACTGTAGCACGCAAAATAGTCTATTCCTGCACCAGTGCGCGAAAGTACTTTTCCGCACTCCAGATTTGCAACCTAACAATATAAAATAGTGAGCATGTAATACGCAGGTTCCCTATTCTGCATTCAAAAATAGGTTGGCTCAGCGGGGCAAAAAGTCAGCTCACAGTCAGCTGTAGGCCTAGAGTTGTCGAAATCGATTTGATTCGAAGATAGGTTATGTGAGGCTATGCATGTCCTGTTTTGTTTGTTTAAATTACTTTATACATTACTGTAGGAAAAAATTAATGTGTAATTCCAGCACAATGTATTGTTTCTGAACTCGATAAACTTTTTTCACTCGCCTTTGGCTTGTGAAAAAAACTGTTTCTCTCGGTGCAGAAATCTCCCACTTTTCGCCCTAGTTACACAAATAGCTATTTCCATCAAAAACACGATATAAATTTGGAAATATATTATTTGAAACGCATTAAAAAAAAATTAATGAGAAGAATGAGCTTGCTTCTTTTACATAGTTCCTCAATGTTCAGCTCAAGTTTTGTTAGGTACAACCTTAAATCGTCTCCAACATCAACAAGTACATTTCTGTACTTACTTTTTAAATAAATGCCATCATGAAGATGGATGAGGTTCTGGGAGAATCTATAAAAAATATAGGCAATTTCATACCTAGGTGCAATTCAGATGGCCTTATTGGGGACAACTCTATAATTGAAGTGAAATGTCCAGAGTCTTGTAAAAATGTTACTCCTGAGGATGCCATCAAATCCAAAAAAAATCCCGTTCCTCAACTCAGTGGGAGATAGATTTGAAGTAAATAAAAACCACAACTTCTTCTATCAAGTACAGTGCATGACAGTTACACATAACAAAGAGAGATAAATGTTTGTTTGCTTTATGGACACCTCACGGCATCATATAGTTGAGACTATTTTCAGAGATGATGACTTTTGGAAAAACCAGATGGAAGAAAAATTAAAGAAGTTCTATATGGACTATTTGCTACCGGAATTGGTGGATCCCCGGCATCCTAGATTTAATGGAAATAAGGAATCCTGATTATATAGTGAATGCACTCCAAAAAGGAAACAAGAAAAAAATACTCCACATCATTAAATTACATTCTGTCATCATTTAATTTTTTTTCCAATATGATTTTACTTTTTATTGTGAGTACCTTTTAGCTTGCTTCCATTGATAGATTAGAGTCTTGGTATCCAAGAAATGAAATGCATTTTGAACTAGGCTACCGTACTTCATTTTACTAGATTATTCTATTTTTTCAGCTGTTTCATTATTTTACTATAAACAAACTAAATCTTATTTAGATTGTGCGATTCTAAGTCCCTTGTCTGTTTATAATATTCCGATACAATTTTTTATTATCATATCATGAATTAATCTATTTTAAAGAAAATAATTCATGCTCATTTTTCATTATTGTTGAATATTATAGCACTTTTATTGAAAGTTACCATTCAAATATTATAACTGCAAGCGTAATTTATTCAAGTCTTTCTTGGAATTGTGAGTGATTGTACTGATACTAGTGACCACTACCCACCGGTTGGGAATTATAAACACAGCTTATTCTATTCTCTACCTCTACGGAAAGGCGAAAACGAAGAAGAGAGACCGAAGCTGTGAGTAAGTGAGAAGAGTTGAGACTGTAGGAGAGGAGTGTAGTATGGCAAGGCGGAGAGGTGGGGGAAAGACTGTAGTTTTCAGAACGGCACGGTTGCTGCCCCGTTCTCCACCTCTCGCCTACCGACAATGACTCTGACTCTACTGCGGTCGATTACAAGAATCGGACTCCACCACCGAGTTTTGCCAAAGGTATTAAGGCCTCTTAAGCCTATATAGTTTTAGTGAAGTTTGATCTACAAGTTATAATTACTTTGAAGTTCATAATTATCAATAATTAATATGAGTTCCAGTTGCCTACTTTCAAGTCAATTTATTTGCTTTTAGATGAAATTAATTCTGATTCTCCTCTCCTTCTGTTAAACAAAATAAAAAATTTTTACTCCTAATATTGGTATTATTACTTTTGAAAGAATTTTGATCCTACGAAATATTGCAAGTTGTTATTTAGGGGGGGGGGCTAACCTTTTCAAAATTCTAACCTATGTTCAAATTGTAGGCAGTCGGCTGTCAAAATACTTCCACAAAATCCCTTTTAAGAATGAATTTAAGTATAATTTATCACTTTTCTTGACAAAAATCATGGAAACAAGCTTCACTCAAAATAATTATTCTTATTTTATTTTAATTGTTTATTTCTAGCCTCTTGTTTATTACTTTTGGGTTCCTGATTTTGACACTGATTATTCCTTTTTCCTCCTCCCACCAAAGAGCGTGACTTGTTAGGGCCTTCAGCCAATCACAGACCTTCAATGAAGGTCAGCCTGTAAGAGGCACTTTTACCCTCGGCCAATGTTATCGTTCTGTGTTGAGTATATATCATTATTAAGTAAGCTTCTCTGTACTTTAGTTTTAGTTTGTTTGAGATTGATAATGGTGTAACAAACAAAACTAGTATCTCACGGGTTTCAAAAAATGTGGTTGTGACAACTTCAAGTCTTATTATTCATTATGGATATCTTCCACAATATCACCTTTGTCACTACAAAGAAAGTCTGCCAAGAAACCAATAAGATATTACCATTCACTCCTTTTATAGGCGACGGTATAATAGTCCTTAATAATTTTTTTTTTCTTTTTGAGGATGAAGCCCACATAGGTCTGAGACCTGTGCGTGGGTAATGAGTTGGATGATGGTGATTGATGAGTTGGACCTACAGTTTTAGGTGGGTTCCGAACCACCGGGAATTACAATTTATAATAAATATAATAAATACAAGTACAATGTACAACAATTAGATTTATAATTGTTGTACATTGTACTTGTATTGTACGTTATGTATTGTTTATATCCTTTGAAAAACTAATGCAGTTCTAGCAGGAAAAGAAAACTAGAGTTCACCTTTTTATACTATTTTCTTCAAATTTATTTATTAAAACATTTCACGGCGTCTGATTATGCGCAATTGTTTTATACTAATAGATTAATAAGTTATAAGACTAACTAACAGACTTTTAGTTATTGTGACACTTTTTCTTCAATGATATCAAGTAGGATACAGGGTAGGAAACATTAATAAGGAAAATGCTTTCCTGCAATTAAAAACCCTCATAACTTACTATCTGAACAGGTTGTCTGAACAGGCTCTGCGAATTTTGAAGCATAGAATTTTAATTCGAACGGATAAGTAGTATTTTTGTTTATTACTATTAGTATTTATAATATCTTAATAATTTACATCATTAACTTGTCTAATATAAGTTAAAGTATTTAAATAAAAAGTCAAATTCTATTTTCGAGGTTAGGTGTACCGATATTGATAAATTTTCTTGTAATTAAATAGTCTCAAGTTGACAATTGTAATAAATTAAGTAATATTTCATTAAACATTTAACTAAAATCAATTGAAAACAATTTTTAGCTAGGAAAATGAGTCCAAACAAGGCATCTAAATCTAATTGTTCAACTAAAACTCAAGTAGCTACGCGATCTCAGCAATTATTAACGAAAAAATCTCCAACAGCTCTTAAAGCTACTGTAGATGTAGAAGAAAAGGTTGCTAAACTATTGAGTGATCACACCAAATTGAAAACAAAATTAGAAACATCACTAAAAAATTCTGAGGAAGAACGAATAGGGTTAGTGGATCACATAAAATCTCTGGAAGTTATTGTAAAATTGCAGCAGGAAGACCATAAAACTGAAATACTAAATCTCACGAGTCAATGTAGGTCTATGTCAGAGGAAATCGAAATATTAAAATCAAAAATAAACTTGGCTAATGTAAGATCTGAACCTCTGATCAATACAAAAAAGTAGAACCTAAATCAAATGGGGAAAAAATAAATAGAAATGGTCAAACAAAAACGTATAGTCAGGTTTTGCAAACAGCAACCAAAACTAAAGTAAGGGCAAATAACGATAGGAAAGGTAGAGTACTGCTCTTGACATCCAGTCATGGACGAGACTGTAGTGACCTACTAAATAAAAGATTAAAAAATAAGTATGAAGTTCAGAGCTTTTTCAAACCAAGTGCCCCTATAAACGCTATCGTAGAGTCAGCACAGGAACAAACTAAAGATTTTGGAAAAAACGATTTTCTAATAGTACTGGGTGGCTCAAACAATATAAATGAACCTAATCTAAAACATCTTCCTGAAATAAATGAAAAAATTAAAGAGATTGTGCCACTCAGTCAAAAAACTAATGTAATAATAAGTACAATTCCGTATAGGTTTGATAGGCCAGAGCTAAATGAAGCCATTAAGTCAACAAATAAATCAATTCATAATACAATCAACAGCCTAAAAAATAAGAATTCTAAGCAGTTGGGGATTTGTTTTCTAAATGAAAGGCTGAAAAAACAAAACTTCACTAATCATGGTCTACATCTAAATCAATCTGGCAAAGTAATATTTTGTAATAGGCTGGCAGAGCTGATTGAAAGTCGTTTGCAATCTACTGTCAATAATTCTCCTAAACAATCATCTAACGAACCTTTTTTAGTAAAGTGGCTCAAAACCGGGAAGGGAAACTAGTTTCAGATGATAAATTAATATCTTTAATTGTATTAAAAGACGTTAATCGATCAAAAAATCAGGATAGCATTAGTGGAAGGAACTCTTGTAGCAATCTGATAGGCTCTCAAGATTCTAAGAGATTAAGTAAATCTACTTCAATATGCAAAAGCAACGATAAAGTAATAAGGGATGATAGGGAAGTACCGGTACTCACTGTGTTCCATCAGAATATTCAATACATTCGTAAAAAAATAGATAGAATCGAAGTATTTTTTAAAGAAGAGGCTCCTGATATAGCTATTTTCACAGAGCATGGTTTAAAAGAAGATGAATTGTCACAACTTAATATTCCAAACTATTCATTGAAAACGTCGTATTGCAGGACATCTCATCGAAGTGGGGGAGTAGCTATCTTCACTAAAAATGCTAAGAATATGCAAATATTTAATTTAGAATATGCAGAGAAATTTGCTGTGGAAATGGATTTAGAAGTTACTGGTTTGAGAGTAAAAATCGACAATAATTTCGAAGTAGCGGTGTTAGGTATTTACAGGTCACCAAATGGGGAATGGAACAATTTTTGTGAACTATTCAATAGGCTTTTAGAGATTACTACTACTCGTTTTACAAACGTTATTGTAGCGGGAGATTTCAATACAGACTTTGCAACACAGAATAAAATGACAGAAGATTTAAAGGATATTATTTGCATGAATAACTTGGAAATAAAAGTTCATGAATATACCAGAGTCACAAGAACATCGCAAACAATAATTGATAACATCCTTACTAATATAGATTACTCTAAAACAAGATTAGGCGGCTCGGAACTATCTGATCATGACTATCAAATCTTAGAGGTGGGGTTGCAAGGTCATAAATCAATTAAAAAGAGTAGGGTAATGAAAGAAATTCAACAATGTGAACAGGGGAATATCGATTGTTTGAAGCAGAATCTGCTACAAGAAAACTGGAGTAGGGTTTACAATAGCAATAGTTTAAATGACAAATATGATAGTTTCATTAATATTTTAAGGTTTCATATTACTATGAGTTGTCCAGTTAAAAAAGTCCCTGTAAAGAACAAATTAGACAAGATTGAAGAGTGGATAACTGATGATATCCTTGCAGAAAGAAATAGGGTTAAAGATGCATATGATGAATTCAAACTATCTAGAAATATGTTAAGTGAAGATAATTACAAAGCTCTAAAGAAAAACTATATGAAAAAAGTGAAAAGAGCGAAATGTAAGAAAACAGCTGAAATTTTGAATAATAGTGTGTACTTTAACACAGCAGTGTGGGATGTAATAAACAAAAATAGGCAAGTAGCTCATGTAGATGCTTATACTAGTGTCCCCAGAATAATTAACGAAAATAAAAAATATATTGATGATAGTGTAGACATTTGTAATTTCTTTAACAGATATTATCAACTGGTTGCTAAGGATCTTCAAAAATCTCTTAATACAGGTATTAGTGATGCAAACATGAGGAATACTGAGGGGATTCAGAACGAATTAAAATTCCACCCAGTATGCCAAAACGAGTTGTCAAATATCATTGATAGTTTAAATAATAAAAAAACTGTAGGAATGGATGGGGTATCCAGTAAAATTCTGAAAGAATGTAAAGATCAATTGTTAGACCCTTTGATTCATCTGATCAATCATTCATTAGAACAATGTGTTTTTCCAGATAATTTAAAAGAGGGGAAGATCTTGCCAATCTTCAAAAGTGGCGATAGAGAAAAGGTAGAAAACTATAGGCCCATTAGTATTTTAAATGTAATAAGTAAAATTTTTGAAAGAGTAGTACTAAATAGGTTACTTCTGCACCTTCAAGAAGCTAACTTTATCTGTGATGAACAGCATGGCTTCCAGAAAGGGAGATCAACAAAAACAGCCATAGTTTCTCTAGTTGAAAAACTAATAGATATATTAGATTCAGGTGATAAAGCTACTGCAATCTTCTTAGATCTGTCAAAGGCATTTGATTGTGTTAATCATAGAACTTTATTGGAAATACTGCAAAATGTAGGTGTAAATGGGGTTGAACTGAAATGGTTTGAATCATATCTTATTGGGAGAAAACAATGTGTAGAACTAACTACTGTAGTTGGTAATAGTATAGTAAAGAATAAATCTAATAAATTAGAGGTGCAAGCTGGAGTGCCTCAGGGGTCAATACTAGGTCCATTGCTTTTTTTGTTATATGTCAACCGTTTACCTAAAGAATTAATTAGTGGTAGAGCCCTCTTATTTGCTGATGATACATCACTCATTTTCAGCAATTCCATTCTAGATAATTTAGAAATAAGTGCCCATATAGGTGTGCAGTCCATTGTCCAATTTTTAAATCAGTTGAAATTAACTATAAATAGTAAAAAATGCCAATACCTTCAATTCAAAAACAAACATAATTTAAATGAAGATAGGGCTATAAACGTGTTTGTAAACGATAATCAATTAGACCAGGAAGAAGAAATTGCATTTCTAGGAGTTACGTTGGATAGACGATTGACCTGGACTCCATACATTGAGAAAATATGTAGTAAAATTTCATCTGGGGTATTTGTCCTGCGACAGCTCGCTAGATTGAATGACAAAAAGTTACTTTTTACAGCTTACCATGGGCTCTTACTGTCACATATTAGGTATGCTATCTTAGTATGGGGTAATTCATCAAAACAAAATCTTGATAGGGTGTTTAAGATCCAAAAGAAAGCGGTTAGGTGTATAGAAAGAGTAAATAGATTAGATTCATGTAGGCCGTTGTTAAAGAGACTTGGTCTCCTAACTGTACCCTGCTTATATGTGTATGAAGCTACTCTATATGTAAAAACGAATGATATTAACCAAAATCTTGATGTACATGATTATAATACAAGAAGCCGAGGAGATTATCACTTGGTGAGTCACAATAGTAGCCTATTCAAACAAAAACCTAGTTATATTGGTAGGAAATTCTACAACAAGCTACCGCGGTTTTTGAAGAGTCTTGAAAATATAGAAATATTTAAAAATCAATTGAAGAAATATTTAGTTGATAAAGCTTTTTATAGTGTACAAGAGTTCCTTTCACATGAAAATTAAGCCTCACCTCAACTAATTGAAGTAATTATGGTATCTAGTGTATAATATTGTTGATCTGACTTGTCTTATACTCCTTAACTGGAGTCTCCAAGACGTAATCTACAAAAAAAAAAAAAAAAAAAAAAAAATCTTGTAGCCTATGATGTGAATTTGGTCTCTTGCAGCATGACGATGTCTAAATTTATCTTTGTATATGGTATCGAAATTGCTTTTTAAAAAAGGGAGCAGAAGAAGAGCTCTCCCTAATTCCTTGATGATTTATTAATCCTTCTTTTCATCCGTAAGCTCTCAATGTGCCTGCAAGCCATTAAAAAGTCTTGAAGCTTTTAAAAGCCTAAAAGCTTTTAATGAACTGCTTATGAAAGCTTATAATGATCACAGTTCTGCGAAGCCTGAAACTTGAAATTTCTTTTAGACAATGCTGGAAATCTTGTTCCTAATGTTGAAATATTGATTATTACCGAAGATTATACGAATTTTTGAGACTTTCCTATGAGCAAAAGTAGGAAAAATGTATTTTTTAAATATTGTTTTCACTGTTGAAGTTCACATCCCGATATATCACTCCAATACAGTCTTAGTCTTGTAATCATGCAATTTGCTCATCATTAATATACATTTTGTACTTGAAACTTTCTGTTGTAATTTCCTTTATTATCAAACTCCTATGAGCAATTATTGTCATTTGCTAGTGAAAAATTGGGCGGAAATCATTTTTTTAGTTGACGAGGTACTTTCGTCGCTATGGAAACGTATCTTCAGGTCAAGTTCACTGAAATTAAATCGGGAAGTGATAGCCGTGAGTCGTAACAGGTATCTGTTCAATCAGATTAGATAAGCAATGCTTTCCTGGGCCCTCTCTGTAAGGGTGACCAATTGGACTAGCCAGCAAAAAAGACTGTTCTCTGTTGTAAAATCATTTCCCGGTGGTTCGGAACCCACCTAAACTTGTAGGTCTACCATTTTTCCAATAGCATGGCTCAAGCGGCGAGGTGGAACTACCCGTAAGGGTCTCCCCACCAATAAAAGCCATACGTATTTGCTTTTTTTTACTGAAATTAAATCGAGTGGCTTTTTTGTGCAAACTGTAAAAGCTGGGTAAGGATACTTCTGCAACCTTTCAATTCAAGGAAATAAAGACTGACTCAATTTTTTTGGAATCATTTGTTCACGATTAAAACGTCTGTTGTTCAGATTATTGGCACCTCATTGTCTCGAGTATTGCGTGACGAGTTTCAACAACAGAGAGGCGATCTCTTTCTTTAATGTGCAATGAGGAAAGCTAGAGGATGAACTAGAAATGCGTATTCCGAAAGGAAACTGAGAAAAGATAGGTAGCTGTTACTTTGCAGTAGCACAGGGCGAGTCGAAGATGGGGGTTTTGGCGGTGAAACGCTGTAGGTAGCTTACATGTATATGTGTAGGTAGTGTGAGTTTGTGTGTAGCTGTGTGTGAGTAGGCGATCTTATTCGAAAAGCACAGTAGATATGTGCTGAGGTGGTATCTGCTGGTTGTAGTGAGGATATCAGCAGAGAAATGGGAAATGAGGCCCGTTGCGATGCGAAATGGTGAGATGAGGATCAGAAGAAGAAGGAGAAGGAGATCACAAACTAATATCAGCCAGATCTCTCAGTGGAAGCTCTCGTACTTGGTAGGGAAAGGGAACGGGTGCTTGGAATCTGAATGTAGGGAGCACAATTTCAAGGCGTAGGGGGAAATTTCTCATTCAAGATATCAGTTTCTAGTTTCTTTCTTTTTGCGCGGTTGTTTTGTTTTCCTGGATCAAGGCTCGTCCTCTTATAAGCTCTCCGCTCCACCCTCCTCCCCACATATATGACGATGGCTTCGCATTTTCTGGATACTCCATCATACCACAAATATTATGCGTCACACATTGCTTGCTTCCACTTGAATAGACTCCTTCAAAAATCAACTTGGCTATATTTTCAGGGGATTTTAATAAGCGGATTTTTCCTAGTCCACTTTTTTGTTATGCTTTGATTATATGTGAATTCTTATTCCATAGAATCTTCTGTCCATTATTTTGAAAAAGCTTAGGAATTTTATTGATGGGGAGACCCTTACGAGTAATTCTAATCGATGAATAAGATTATAATAATATATTGATCGATGATTTATTTAATCATCTTTATTCGTAACAAGTTATGTCAAGTACATTTGAATAGTGCCTACATGAAAATTGATGAAAAGCACACTTACCAGCTAGTAAAATATTAACAACTAGATATTGCTCATACTCTTCATGAGCAAACTTCCAGCGAGTACAGAGATAATATTACCGAATAAATAAATATGTTTTGCTCTTTGTGTAATAAACGGAGGGATTTAGGATAAATGGATTCTTTATAAGAGGTAGGCTGCCCAAAGTAGTGGCAATCGTGTACAAGGAAGTGCAGCTCATCACAGACACTATTCGTGAATAGAGAAGTGATAGCCGCGAGCCGTAGCAGGTATCTGTTCAATCAGATAGAGATAAGCTGCGTTCTCGTAGGACCTGTTTGTAACGGTGACCGATTAGATTGGCCAGCAAAAAAGACACTGTTCTCTGCTGTAAAATCACTTCCCGGTGGTTCGGAACCCACCTAAAACTGTAGCTCCAACTCATCAATCACCATCATCCAACTCATTACCCAAGCACAGGTCTAAGACCTATGTGGGCTTCATCCAAAGAGGATAACTTTCTTTGGCTATAATTATCAGAGGACACCACAACCAGATTATTAAGAATCCAGATTTCATTTCTCTTATGTTAGTTGCCAATTAATAATTTTGCAGCCTGTATACAATATAGATTTCTGACCAAAGTATTATTTTTTTTTGCAGGAAGAAGAGATGCGCCAAGCATTAGACCCGAAATACGCGCACCTCTGCGACGATCTACACATCGAAATCTGCGCGCTGGCTCCGCCGGCAGAAGCGCACGCAAGGATAGCCTACGCTCTGGCCGAGATCCGCAAATACCTAGTTCCAGACAGCAACGACGAGATTCGTCAGGAACAGATGCGCGAAATCCAAGCGGAGAATCCACGAACTCCGGGACCGATGAGAGGATCAGGAGGCCGTGGACGAGTGCCGCCCCCACGGGGCCCCCCCATGGGTGGCATGCCTCCACCGCCCCCTCAGAGAGCAGCTCTCCTGCAGGCGCCTCGGCCGGCTCCTCCCATGCCCCTCCTGCCACGTCCGCAGCCTGGCAAAACAAAAGTCCTCTCCATTCTAGATCGAGCACGAGTAGCCATGGAAGAATCCTATGGCTCCTACGATGACCCATCTGACATGGCACAGGGATTCTACGATTCGCCAGCCGGCTTTAACTCTGGACCTAAGTAAGTGTGAAACACTTTTTCAAATGCTTTTTTAAATATTGTTTTGTTTCTCTTGTTTTTCATGTAAGTTATTCCTTTCAGATTACAGAAGTGGAAATTAAGAGTAAGGCGGCAATGCGTTCACGCCTAAGTTCCTTATTATACAGAGCCACTTCAGTCGCGGTCGCGAGCCAGAATTTAAGCTGAATTACCTCAGCTTACTTGAGCGTCTGACCGAGCTCAACAATGCCAAAGTACATGAAGGCATTAACATGTTGAGAACCATCAGCTGTACATTTTACTCAAATCTACCCGGCTGTTGTAATTAATCCTTAATTGTGGCTCACGACCGCGACTGAAGTGGCTCTGTATAATAGCACAATACACAATATTACAAAAGCACAGTCAGGATTTCTTTCTGGTGGCAATGAAGCCACCCCTTGCCCCATGCTCCATCCTCTGGAGTGACACAGGGTTCAATATTGGGTCCACTTCTGTTCATAATTTATATAAATGACCAGCCTCCCACTATTGGATGTGCTTCTAAAGAGGGGTTTCTGTTTGCCGAGGATTGAAAATAAAAGCTGCCACTAATTCAGAGTTAGAACATTTACTAGTAAGTAGTGCAAATATTGTTTCTGATTGGTGCTCGGCTAATAGCCTAATTATAAACTACAATAAAATCTGTGATATTAATATTTTAGTTCAAGAAATAGAATGCACGATAATTTAATTTAGGCAGTAGCTCAATAACATTTCTAGGCATACATATTGACAAAATATTAAATTGGTCAGCACATGCTGACTCATTGAATAAGAAATTGTCTAAGGTACATATATTTTACGAAGACTAAGAGGAGCAGTGACTACAGATGTTCTTTTAAATGTTTACTATGCTCAAATATATTGTCTCCTATCGTATCGTTTGGGGTAACAACTCAAGATATGTTGATATATTTAGACTGCAAAAAAGGGTTGTGAGAATTATTCTGAATGCACCTCTAAGAGCTCATTGCAAGACTTTCTTTAGAAAGCTAGGTTTGCTGACTTTACCATCAATTTATGTATCAAGTCTGTTGCTTCATGTACATCTTAATAAAGCTCAATTCAAAATTAATAGTGATGTGCATGGTTATAACACAAGACATAGAATGGAGCCTCTACACTGCAGTAGATCTCAGAAGAGTTGGCTGTTTACCTCAAAGAAATTATATAATTATTCATTGCCTTCAAGCATTAAAAGTCTTTCCAGCACTCCATTAAAAACTATAATCAAATTGATATAAGAGTGTTTATATAATGTATCAGAATTTTTTAATATTGATTATGACTAAGTACAGTTAAAATACTTGTGTTTATGTGGTAATGTTCATGTACTATATGTTTGTATTATATCTTTTGACGTTGATGATAGATGATTGTGAAATGGTATTTTATGTCAATAAAGAAATTTATATTTCTAAAAATATAAGGGTTTAAGCGATACGACAGAAAACTATACACAGAATCAGTTGATCGAATCACCATCCCGCAATATTACGTCATAAACACGATGACACAATGGTACACGACGATGATATGTTCAGCTGATTTTGTATATCATATTCGTATCTCTTATGTGTGAACGCCGCCTAATGGCGAGTGAATCTATTAGCACCGGTTGTCGGCCTTATTTTAAGCAACTAGAATTTTTCTTCTGTGAAGCTTGTATATACTCGAAACCCTATACTTTATAAAGAAGAAAGAGTATAAATATTATTCGGAATAAGTATTCCATAACTTTGTTCAGCCAGATAGTCTGAACTGAGAAAATTGACCTCAAAGTTTATGGTGGACGCTTGATTCTGCAATTACAATTTTTTGTGCAATTTTTTTTATTAAGTAGATTTTGTTTTTCTCTAAAATATAGCATCACTGAATCTATTTAGCCCGAATTGGCGCTTGTTTCCTTTGTGCATAAAGCCGTCCAATTATGAAACAAGATACAAGAAAAACTTGAAGGGTGACATTAGACCAATAACTGACTGACTGTAGAAATTTTTGGGGAATTTTTGTTGTATGGGAACTTCTTCATAAATAAATGATGAACTTTGTTGATTTAATGATAAATGCGCCCTAATAGCGCTAATAGGGACTAGGTATTCGTTACAAAAACGTTCATTCGGAGAAGGGCTTTTTATCATGGACAAGGGAAGTGATAGCCGTGAGCTGTAGCAGGTATTTATTCAATCAGATTAGATAAGCAACCTGGGCCCTCTCTGGGCGACCGATCGGATTGGCCAGCAAAAAAGACTGTTCTCTGCTGTAAATCACTTCCTGGTGGTTCGGAACCCACATAAAATTGTAGGTCCACCATGTTTCCAATAACAAGGCTCAAGCGGCGGGGTGGAACTCTCCCCGTAAGGGTCTCTTCCCCAATAAAAGTCATACGCATTTATTTTTTTAGGCATGGACAATTTTCATTGACAATTAGGCTGTGCTGTTTTAGAAAATATTCGCTCTATTTTTCTATTAATTTGTATATTTTTTCATACAGCTATGGCGGAGATTACAATGGTGGAGCTAACGACTACTATAATTCGTCCAATTACTCAGGTAAATTGATGCCTTCAATATAGTTTTATTTCATAACTGGAAGAATTCGGTTTGTCCTAGGAACGGGATTCTATTCTTTTCAAAGTCATTTGGCTGTATTCTTCTAAACAAACGTAATTCTATACGATCACATGACAAAAACTAAATATTGGACTATTTTAAATTTGATTCCTCATTTTTATTTTATCAGCAAGAAAAGAAATCACATATCTGAATATTGTATCGTCTTCATAATGGGTAGGTACACATTCTGTTCACAGATTTAAACTTAAATTTTAAGATTTAAATTTTATAGTATTCCAAGTAATTGCTTTTATAGAAGGGTTGATAACTCGAGGGTTCTATCCAGTCTACAATTGTAGATATAAGTCCAGCTTTTACCACCTCCTTTTTTAATATTCATAACATTTAACTTGGAATATTGGTATTAAATCGTTTAGATCATGCCATCATTTTATAAAAATTCTGCCTTCATATTTCATATAACCTATTCCAAAAAGCAAGCTAATTCAGTCTTTCAAATAGTTGGCATTTCAATCGCTTTAGCTCAACACCGTAGATAAGGAACGGAAAATCAATTGAAATTGTTTTATTTACACGAAAAATTCAAATAATACGTAATATAGCAACAAAATTTAACATAATACAATAACTGCATTAACTGTAAATAATATATCTACATTTGAATAATTATAATTAATCAATAAAATATAAGGCTATATAGTATACTCATGCGATTCATCCACATAGGCCGGAGCCTGTGAAAGGGAATCTGGACTGGACTTTAAAACTATGGACTGAACTTTAAAACTACAGTTTTTTTTTAATTTTCACAATAAATTTGAACAAATATAACCTGGCATAAAGCGAAAGGATGAACAATATTTTAATATTACATTCAGGCTCAACTTGAAAAATCATAATTTCTTTTTTATTGTACAGTATAAACTTCTTTATATATTATTTGGCGT
Organism: Conomelus anceps; assembly: GCA_948455865.1. Taxonomy (NCBI): domain Eukaryota; kingdom Metazoa; phylum Arthropoda; class Insecta; order Hemiptera; family Delphacidae; genus Conomelus; species Conomelus anceps. Next base: position 24,718,388 of record OX418222.1, on the reverse strand, counting down.
ATCTAAGCAGACAGGGAAATGAATATTAATGTTTGGAAGCATTTGCAACGTTGAAATTTGAAACTTTATTCAAATAATATAGCACTAAAATAGAAATAAAATAGCATGAAAGGAAATTCTATCACCTCTTCGCCATTAAAATAATTCACTTGATCATGTGTCTAGAAAAATTATATTCTAAGAATTTCGCAATTCCTTCTACTGTATGTGTTCATCATAATCCCCATCATCTCAGCTCCTTAGCTGACTTTTATGCCTTGGACAGACCGAATTATGCACACTTTAAATTAATTTGATTCAGATAATAAAGCAATAAATTTCATTTTAGTAAATTATATCATCGTAGGATCAGAAGAATATACAGTTGAATTTTTTTGACATTTCATCATCATGAGCCAATAACAAAAGCATTCCTGGAAACTATAAGGCTGGTTTATTGGGTATTTTCAATAAAGATCAAACAGGATTCCAATTTAAATTTTAAAATACCCGCCTTTCTTTAAGTTGGTCAGTCACTTGAAAATGTAAAACATTATTAATAAGATGTAATTGTGTAAAAGCAAAAAACTACCAATATCTTTTAATTGCGTACTTTTATTCAAACTCCTGTATAATTTCACTCCATTATCAGACTTAATTTATTTAAACTATCATAGACTGATTGTTTCTGAGTTCTAAAATGAAAATATACACAAATATTTCTTGTAATTTACATTGAATTCATGCAATGTGAACACCGAATGAGATAATACTGTTTTAAATTTTTTTGCCAGCTATATGGTCAATTATTCCCTATTATATACATATACCTAATTAATCATCAATATATATTTTGTATAATGTAAAAAGTAATACTAAAAAAATGTATTTCTCGTTCTTAGATATAAGTAAATTAATGTTTAGTGTCATTATTAATTCGAAAAGCATAATACAAAAACTGTCTATAAAAATAAGTTTTCAATCTATCTTTGTAGATATTTAACCATTAAGTGAGTGTAAATAAAATGAATAAATATCAAAATAAAATAATATTTGTAACTTGTTGCTCAACTAAAAGAACGATGATTGCAATCTCAAAATGAAAAATTTTCAACGATTTTGATTTAAGAGAATATGTTCTTTTCTCGTACTCTGACTTTCTTATTCACCTTCAAATTGACAAAATTTCAGTGATAAGCATCAATTCATTATTGAATAAAATAGTCTACATAAATTAACTCTTAACTTGTTTTCACCTTCTTCCCACAATTCTACTGTATTTCTGAGTAATGAACATTTAAAGTATAATACTGTACTGCTTTCTGAGCAAGTATCTTTCCAGCAACATCACTCTGTAAGTTTCTTTAACATTGACAGAAAAGAAACAGTCTTTTTATTATATTGAAAATTAGGTTTTGATGTACCAGTATATTAATCTCTTATTCAAAATGTTTGCTTTTATCGCAGTTTTAACTAGCTCAGAGCTGGATCGTAGAAAAATCAAATAAATGAAACTCATTTCCTAGTAGATTTTTATCAGCAAAGAATTGTTGGCCAATGAAGTATTCGTTTTGTAAAACTTTGTTACAAGTTATTAATTAGTCTAATATATCAGCACTTGGTTATGATACTTGAAATCACAAGTTTGTAAATGATACTGTACACACCAATTGCATACGTAAGTTGTATACCATTCATAGTGAAGTTCCCCCAGGCTTACTAAACATTTAATTATGAATGTTAATGATCTCGAATTTTATTCCCATCGGAATGACTTATTAAAGAGAGGGTTGATGAATACTGGTTCAATGAAAGAGTAGCAAGTAGTGATCCTCATGAGGATTGAGCTACAAACTTCTTGTTGAGTTGTAAATGGAAGTTGCGCTTCATGGAGCCACCAAAACTTTGCCAGGCATTTTATGTCTCAAGAGGGTCAGCAGTTTGAGGTATTACAGATGATTATTCAGCCATGGGATACACTATGCATTACTACTCCCTCCTGGGAAATGCCCTATCAGTTTTCAATCTTCACCAGTATCTTCTATTGAACCTTCTAATTAGATGATTTAATGAACGAATAACCAGCAATAATTCGAGTTACTTAATAGAGTACTGCACAATTTGTCTTGTCAGTCTAATAACACACCCCATTCTCAAAACAATGTTTCTCAAATTGATTCGTTAGACCACTTTGTACCTTAACCTCGCATAATAGCAATACCTGTTGTATCTTTGCTTTATTGTATTTTCAACATAAATAAATAATATTGATTGACTCGTAAATTATTTACAACTGTTAATAAAATTGTAGTCTTGTAGATGCAATCATCGGTTCTTCAAATTCCAATAATTTTGTAAGAAATACATCATGCATTCCAATATATTAGCCTTTGAAATAAGTATAAACGAGTATAATATTGTAAAGAAAAGCATTTAATTTCTTCTTTGGTTTCCATCCATCAGATAAATCACTTCAGTCCTACTGAAATTAATGATTGGTAATATTCTAGGAATCAGTAACTAGCACATCATGCCTTTCTTAGGGCGCCGAAAGCTGTGCTGTGCTGGGACAGCTTTCAAAACTAAACCAATGGTTTTCAATAAACGCCCGGCCACTGACACAGCACAGCACCGCTTTTGGGGACTGGCCATTAAATGAAAACCATTAGTTTGGTTTGAATAGCTGTCCCAGCACAGCACAGCTTTCAGTGGCTGGCCGGCCACTCTCAAATAGACAGCCCTATTTCCAAACTTTTTGTAATCGTGCGTTACTCAATATATGTTATAAATAATCAATGGCGAATCTATCTTTTATCCCTGACGAATGTATTCTTTCAATGAAAATAATATATCGTGTAACCTGGCTGGGTCAGTAACGCAGTCAATAAAGGTTTTAAGTCGCAGGTAATTATTGAAAAGCTGAAACTTCCACTTTCTCCATTATTATTGATTTTTCTTGGGCAATAGCCTATTATGGCTAGTATGACGTTGACGAGGGGGGGACCGCGTCGCAGCGTAGCGCGTCGCTAATCCTTAATCCATTATCCTTGACCGTGAGTATGTAACAATACACATCATTGGATTCAGATAGAAATTTGCTGCAACTTAAATTTCAACTTTATTTCTATAAAATGATGTACAAAAAGGGCCCCTCAAAAATGAGAAAAAACCAAGTAAAAAATTCGAATTTTCGGGGCATTTCAATATTTATCAGTAAAACTATTGGGTTTACCGTAGGACCATTATTGTAGCCCACTATATGACTAATATAATGTGAGAAGAATCAACCTTATCTAATGATCCGTTGCTAAATTGTCGGATTTCCAGTAATCACTTACATTTTGGAACTTTGATGGATGGGTGGGGTGGGGGGTTAGTCGCGATGGCGATTTACGGGGACTTTTGGGAAAGTACACCTCCAGCAGTTGTCTGACACCTGGGAGAGTTTTAGCTTTTCACTAATTACTTGCGACATCAGGCGTTTTTAGACCTTTATTGACTGGGCTACAGATATGACGTCAGAATTTTCAGGCAGCCGGGACAGACAGGCTTAACGTGTCCTCCAATGTTTTCAATACTAGTATCCAAACCACTTCATTTTACTTGATATTTCTCAGTTAATCTAGTTCTAAATTAAAAATATTGGAAGCCATGCTTCGAATTACTATACTGAATTTAGAAAGCTCACCTCTGAGCATCACATCTGTTTTTGTTCAGTCTGGTTTATATTTTGTCACAGATTAATAAAAATTTATAACTATGGCTTCCAATAAAAATAATTTTCTATCTTCGTGTGTAGCCCACACCGTGGTGTAGAGATTTCCGTGATTAAGGACTATTCCGTTGGTACCTGGTTTAATTCCCGGCTAGGTATGGCATTTTGTGCATTCAGCTCATCATATCACCTATGAAAATACTTTAGCATTGAGTCATCCATCGACAATTAGTAAAGTATTTAATTATACTTTTATGAATCCAATATTGATTATCAATCAATTGAATAATTGGAGTGACTTAGCAGTAGTCTAATAAAATATTTCGTAACAGTAGAACTGTTAAACTCTTGAAATAAAAAAATTGTGTAGGATCTTTCGTGTCACCAAATATTCCTCTAATCGTCATTTGAAGTTTCATAGATTCATTTATTTAATATTTACCAGCTGATGACAAATCCCTATAGATGAATGCTGTCGAAAATTGGGTTCCGTTTCTCTTTCGATATTCGTACCATTTGTTTCTGATTACTAACAAAATTACCGGTCATTTTTATCAGTTTGGACTGTCACAACATGTATCCTTCAGTTATTATTCACTTTAGTTAGGAGTGGAGTACTGTAATTTGAATAAAAAATAATTATTTGAATGTTCACATGTTTGTATTGAGCTTTCCTCAGTTTTTACAGATTTCTCTGTATTATGCTAGTAATTAATTAAATGAGTTTCCATTCGACATGATGTCAAGTTTTAAATCTGGCCATAGACAAGTAAATGACTCTACAAATATCTACAAAAATATATAAAACTAATATAAAATGTGATGTATTTATCAGCTTATTCTGTCTGTGTAGATTTTAATATCAATTGTAATCTAATATTGAATATTCCAAACAAAACCTAAAACTTGCAACAATAAATGCTAAAGAACTAAATGAATTCCAAGCTTTCCCAGTTCTAACAGCTTATTAAAGAACATAAACAAGTGGAAATCGTGCAAAAGGAGGCTGAAATAAAGAAAAAAAGCCAACACTCAACAAACCAAGAACACAACGCTGGATAAGGATAATGAACCAATACACAAACAGGTAATGAACTGTTTCATATTTTTTTACATAATTCTTTATAATAATTATATTGATGGCTGTGTAGATTAAAAAACAAACAAAATATTTCCTATAAATCAAGAATCATTCATTAAATGTGTTATAATATTCAAGAATAATGAAAAAATTTCCAACTAATGAATATTGCAATGTTCTACTAGTGAATATCTCTAACGAATCGTTAGATAGCATCCTTTGGGGTATTGAAACGTTATATTCCATGGAAGCATCTTAAAACATACATAATGAATTAACTCGTTAATAAAAATTATAAAACAACATTCAATATGTAAAAAAGACACGTTCTTTGCTTTTCTAAGATCAATAATCACCATAAAAACTTTATCATCAAAGTAAACCTAAATTTTTTTATGAAATAACCTACAAAATTTTGGATAATGCATCCCAATCAAAATGTGTGAAGAAAACAGTTTCGGGCTTAAAGCCATCTTCGCATCTCATTCTAATTTTGTGTAAATGAAATTATTTTCTGGAGCAGTCTGTTGAAAATAATTCTCAAAGCATTGCATGTTAGCACACATTTTCAAAATGAGAATTCAAACTTGTTTATAGCTTAACCTATTCCCATGCATAATCTTTGAGACTAAAATCAGATTGAGTTTCTGGAATGTTTAGAAACTAGTAACTTTCAAGTTATGGACTTGGAAATTCTTGAACCGTGGACAGAACATCAAAGTGCTCAATGGGATTATAAATACGGTATTACAACGTAGAAACTAAATGAATTGGAAATCAATACATAATATAATACTCATCCCTTATATACCACGAGAAAATGAATTGTGTCGTCATTTCATTAGATTTTAGGTTCGTATCTGGTAGGTAATTAAAAGCTTCTTTTTTAAAAGCAACATTATTATGATTAGCTTGACTCAGCTTCACCTTTGTTCAAGAGGTATGCATAATTAGAAGGATTCGCTTTTACTTAAACTTTACAAAGTGATCATTCATAATAATAGATTATCTAGTCTTCATTCATTGTATAATGAAAAATATGGCTTGACTTTGAAGGAACAAATTTCCCTTTTTATTAAATTAACTGATAATCTAGATTCTATAAATTATAATACAGCCTAATCAGTTATTATTTTTTTAATAATCCTCAGAACAATAAATTCTTTCATAGTTGAACTTCAGCCAGGCCGAATAATTCGCGAAATTTCATTGAATATTTTACCGAACTTTGAAAAAGCATATGTATGGGAAACCTCTTGTGCATTATTTATCTGGAAACTCTTTCCACTAGTAACTAATTGAGGTAAGGACTAATTAGAAGCAATGAATATATAAATAATCTGAAATTGTATTTTTAAATTATCATCAGGCTAATGAAGAATCACTCATTTTATTGATTAGTAACACAATACATATTATTCTTATCACGCCTACATTAATCCTACACTATTTATTTGGGACATCATAGTAACTTATTTAGGCAAGGACTATGCAGAAAGAATTCATTATACATGAATCATTAAAAATTATGTTTTAAATTATCATCAAACTAATGAAAAATCGCTAATTTGATTGATTAGGAACCCAATAAATATTATTTTTATCATATGCCAGCAACTAACGATAAATTTACCATCATTTTATGTAGCTCCTTCAGCCAGTCTCTATCATAATAAATTAAACAAAAAACACATTTTTACACGCATCCAATCTTGGAAAGTAGAAGAGGATGGGGAAAATATAAGAATATTTGAAAATGCTTTCTCCTTGCTTTAAAGCCAAAGAAGTCGTTTGAAGCTCAGGTTAGTATTGTGAATAATATATCATATTAATTTATACAGTTTGTGTTTTTATAATAACTGTACATGTTACACTATTCTCTCAGACTTCATACATTGATCCTATTGAATATTGATTATAAAGAGAAAAAATACAAATTTTTCGTGTTTTTTTAGTGTGCGTCTGTGAAGAAATATTATTCGCAAGAGCTGAGAAACAATTGAGTTTAAACAATTCGTTTAAAATATAATAGTTCGGCAAGATTCATAGTTACAGTTTCGCAGTGTGTGAAAAATTAAATTATTGTTCATGATGTAAATTGTTGCATTTATATTCGTCTTTCATTTCATATTGTTCCTAATTTGTGAATAGGACTTTCAATCTCATTTGATGGATGATGAGATGCTGACGAAGTTACTAGTTAATATTGTGCGGAATTCTGTTCCTGGAAATCAATTCCGAGTATAATAGAACTTCATACCCAATCAAATTAGCGTAAATTTCGGGTGAGAAAGGAAAAAATACAAATGGCTGAAAACTGGAATAAATGACCAGAAAAACATGATGAATAACATACCGTACTGAAAGTCTCCAAGAATCCTAGCTGTGCTTCGGATGCCATTTTGGAAAAACTGAAATTTCATTACCTCATTATCGTTCTCTTCAAATTTGTGACTGAACTAAGCCTTGGGCAGAAAAGGTTAAAGTTGCTCTTTTTCAAGAAAACAAAATTTGCAAGAATTGTATACAAAATACAGCTCTGAACCATCAATAAGTATCAAGTTGGAATTTTCGGAAGTCCCTCTTGCCCACCCCCGAAAAATCCCTTTGCATTTTTGGGCCACCATATGGTGTTTCTGATGGTCTGGTGTCTCACAAACGAAATTCAAAAAATAAATGTCAATCCCTTTTTTGGACGATTTGTTTGAGCTCTCAAACGAAGGGTTTAGGGGGTTTTGGCGGTGCATGAAATTTTCGAATAGATGCAGCTTCATATCCACTGCACTTATTGGGTGAAATTGGTTTCAAATTGTAGATAACCTCATTCTCCATAAAGGGATTTCAAATTACGATTGTAGGTCCTGCTATTAGTGAAATACAACCGTTTTAATTATATTAAATTCAAATTTATCGATTCTCCTAAAACTTTACCAAAGTTTTGAAAAATTCTGACTTGATACTCATTCAAGAGACAAATCTGTATCTAGTATCAAACCCTTGCAAACTTTGTAAGGCAAGGGTAACCTTCTTTTTGCAAGACGTAGTTCGGTCTCAAATTTGAAGAAAACGATAATGAAATAGGAAAATGTTGTAAGAGATGATGGCCAAAGCACAGCTATGATTTTTGGGGACTTAGTATGTTATTCAGCATGTTTTTCTGGTTATAAATCTAGATTTTCAGCCATGTTGGAATTTTTCTTTCTTTTTTGCTTATCTAACACTGGACTATCATGATTTTTTTCAGCCTATGATCGACTTGTCCTTTCATATTACTTATTCGTTGTTAATTTTTTCTAGACATCTTGGTTATAGTCGTATATATTGCTGGAATACTACCCAAAAGGTATTTTCACCAATAAAAGTAATTGGCTTATTTGTAGCCATATTTATGAGAAGCTACATCCCGAGTGCTTGCCTAAAGTTTACCCTAATATCTTATATCCCTAGAATCTTCTCATCATGCATTATTGTCCCAAGATCCTTGTTAAAATCCTATTCTATTGCTAGCTATTTTGTTCTAGTAAAAATATTGAAGAGTTGACCAAAGTAAGTTAACGATAACGCTAATGATAACCCAAACACTCTACGCATCTACCTGCTCTAATCTTGCATTTAGTGAGTGACTAAATTCTTACAAGAATTCGTTGAAATTTAATTGGTTCAGATCCTTTTATTTATATCTTCCATTTCTTTCCATCTACTGTCATATCTTTCCAATCTGTTTCACACCCTCTAATATCCTTCCTTCAACTGTTTGCGTCTTTTTGTACTTTATTTAAGACGACTTAATTTTCTACATAAGCTACAAAGCTTACATTGGCTGCAAGAAAGTTCACAGTAATGAAGAGAGAAATGCTATTTAGGGGCAACATACCCAATATCGGTATAGGATCACCTGGTAATAATTTGAGTAGAGTGAATACCTCACCTACATGAGAAGGTTGAGTGACTCCCAAGGATCAGGTAGTGTAACATTTTTGGGTTTTCAAAAACTTTAAAACATGGATCTTGAAAATATTGGAACCATATATGAATGTCTCAAAACAAAGCCTTTTATTTTGGGCACAAGAAAGTTCACATCAATGAAGAGAAAATGCTATTTTGGAGCAACATACCCAATAGGATCACGTAGTTATAATTTTAGTAGAGTGAATACCTATATGATAGGCTTGAGTGATCCCCAAGGACCTTTCCTTCTAATACGGCTGAGATTTGAAGCAAAATTTCATCAGAAAAGCACTGAATTATAGATAATTATCAGCCAAGTCTTTTTAGATAGTGTAAAGTCTGACATCATTGTATTTGAGATTCGCCTCAAAAATTTCAGAGTTGGCCATCCAGTTTCAACAATAGTTCCTTCCCCCTGCAGTGGTGTGTCCAGATACACCAATACCACAAATTTACTGCGGGCTCTCTTGTGTCATGTTGCATTAGTGATATCTTTAACGTAGTTTTGCTCAAACTCTAATATTATAACTAATTTTCTCTAGATGTCCGAATTCTCCAAATTTCTTCAACTCACTATTTTATTGCTTTCTCTGTTAATAAATAGGAGAGTTGCCATCTTTCCCAGTTCTAAATGTGTTGAAAACGGTTCGGGAGATTTTTCTTTTAATTTCAAAATTCTCCAAATTATTTTTTTTCAATAATCGCTTGCACTGTTGATGAGTAGAAGTGCTGCTACACTTTCCGGTTTTAAATATGTCTCGAAGGAATGTTTCATAGTTTTTCCACTTTGCAAGGCATGTTTTTTCTATTATACATGTTGTTAATGCGTTTTCTTGTGTCTGATGCTTTGCAGGCAGGCGCTGGTGATCGACGTGTAATGGCGTTTGAATCGTGCCTACAATCGCCTCTTCATCGTTCTCTCCTCCCTAAAAAAAGAAGAAAAAAGAGAAAAAAGGGAGCTGTCCAAGTCATTATAAGGCTGATGACCCTCCCCATGGCGGGGTATGGTGGAAGGTGAGGTACACCTCGACCCAACCAACGCGCGGAGAAAGTGAAGTGAGAAAGCTGACAAGAAGCTGAAGATTGATGATATGCGACGTCCATAGACACCGTGTTTCGTCTGAGACTTCATTGCTTTAGGAGAGTTGCTTCCAAAGCACACGCTCCAACATCAAACTTCTATTTGCTTGCCAATAAAAGCGAATTTTTACTATGTTTTTTAGGTTATAATGATTTTGTTCGTGTTTACTTGGAGTTGGTTGTTTAAACTTGACAAGCCTTTTTTATGGCTACAATTTATACACATCAACGAACCATACAGCTGAGTGCAGTTTAAAAATGATGATTCTTCACCATTACTATAACAACCCATTCATAATAATTTAATATTTAGATAAGAGTTATATATGAATGTTCACTGTTATACCATTGAAAAGTTATATTAGATTTTATTATAGTGTTCTAAAGTGCATCATTGTTTATGATTACAGTTTATCAAGCCAAGTGGCTACTGTGATGAATCGCATTTAATTCAGGTCGCATGTTTGGGTGTTTTCTTGTAACCAGCCTTATAGTAATAGGGGTTTGTTAATCTTGTGCAAACGTACTAAACTTGTTCCTTCAACGTGCGCTGTTTTTTAATATTCTACAGTGGCGTTGATGTACAAAGCCTCGCAGTGATTTATAGAATACAAAGTGATTTAGTATTCCATATGAGTTCAGTATTTCCCCTACAGAGAATGTAAAGAAGTTTGAATGAAACTACTGTGCTGTGTAAACAGATTGCCAAGAATACCTTTTTTAGATTGAGCATCCTGAATTTTTTTTTCATCATTTATACATGTCATGGTGCAAGCATTTCTTCCTTGATCCACCAGTAAATCTTTATTTTCCAATTCATCTCATCTGATTAATAGTATAGTGTTTTAAAATCAATGTATTCATCGATTTCATAGAATAAATAATGTCAACTTTTTTGGTGCCCAACTACTTGCTGTCATCTGAAAAATAAATTAATCACCATTTATTTTAGAACTCCTATTTGAATACTTTAATGTAATTCAGTATTTAATCAATCATGTGGTAAGTTTTATGCGCAACAAATTCATCTGGATGTGCCTTTGTATTTGATCTTTATCAGTTGAATTCCAGATAATCTCAATGTTTATCATCATTCAAAAACGCAGTTTCGCAATGCAGATGTAGCCTGAACCTCATATGCTTTTTGTGTGATAGTTGCGATAGTGTCCAAAGCTCAATTTGAAAGATTACATTGCTTCAGTTGAAAAATAGGGATGGTAATTGAATGCGAAGTATGTTCAAGTGTGAATTTGTCATTTACAAAACCAAATCATTAATCTTTATAGCATTAACACACAGTTCAGACACATTTTTTTACAAATTATATTATGTATACTATAAGAGCACACGCATATGCCGTTTATTCAAGTCTTGAAGGATCTTGAATACTAATAATTTCTAATCTAAATTTTTTCTTATTCTAAATTTATCAGCCTGTTAATGCAGAATCAGTCTTTCTCAATATTACTTGAAAGTTATATTTAGATGAAATCATCATACATTTAAGATTTTTGTGTTTCCATGTGCCCAATGATATGTTTCCCTGAAACTGGACTACTGTAACTTCTCAAACTGTTACAGTTTGGTGATTTTTAACTTTATTTAGCATTGAATAATACTCGATGTTGTCATAACCACATTTATCACAAAAAACGAGGTGCTATGGTTTTGATAACTGCACCATTTCCACCTTAATTTATCTATCAATCAGAGTTTGATTTGAGATTGTTCAAAGTATAGTACCTCGAACGTGTAAAAAGTGGAACATATTGAAGCATTGGTATACTTTGATTGGAATCGAGAATGGTGTCGCTGTTGAAAGTATAAAGTATTAACTTTTTATTCTAAATTCAACGACTTGCAATCAGATTGACTTAAAATCGTTCAATTTACTTTAAAAATTTAATATTAACAACGCAGATCGTTATGGAGCAATAAATCCAAGATTATAAAGTATCTCGTTTTTATAATATGGTTCTGACAACATTGGGTATTATTCACTATGCACATTCACTGCCAAATAAAGTTGAAAACCACCAAACTACAACAATTTAAAACATTTTTTTATAACATTGTAAGAGATATGTTATAATTCGTATGAAAGTGCTAAATATTGACAAAGTAATCAATTTCGAAAATACGTTTCAACACTATAAATTGTGTCGAAGACCTCCGCTACTGCGGATTGGTTACTGCATTAAACAGATCTTGGAAATCGATGATTCTACCAAAACATTTAAAGGCAAATCAGGCTGTGCTATACGTCTTCACATTGCCAGACTTATATGTCATAACACAAAAATATTTATTCAATGCTGGGAATCGAACCAAATATCTTCCAATTACAGATCATGCCAATTAAGGCGTCCGACTGGCAATTGGAAGATCTGTGGTTCGATTCCCAGCATTCACTGAATATTTTTGCGTTGTGGCATTCATTAATTTCCATGAGCTGTGTAATGCAGTTGCCAATGTCCGCAGTAGAGGATGTCTTAGGCATAATTTATAGCATCAAAAAGGGATTTTCGAAATTAATTACTCTGTGTACAGGTTGAGAAATTACAGCAGTTCAGTTTGAAGGATATTGGAATTTCTCCTCATCACTATCACCAATACTGTTATCTGTATTCTATCATGTCCAATTTATTCTTTACATTAAATTGAGTAATTTCTTGTGTTTTAGTGTTAGTGTGTGTTGCATGTGTGAGCTCTCTCTCTCCTTTCCGATATTTGTTTGTCCGTAGACAGTGCGTCAGGCCGCTGGAAGAATTTCAAGGCGTCGGGTGTAGGAGGCCCAGGAGGAGGAGGAGGTGGAGTTGGCGTGGGTGCTGGAATGGGCGGGCCAGGGGGGGGTGGCGTCTCCGCCCGGTACGGCGGTTCGAGGCCCTCGCCCTACTCAAGACCGCCCAAGTAGAAGTGTCAGGCGACTGATATTCTGACAATGTTTCTCTGAGAGACATGACCAATTTCGGTGGCAGTTGTTGGTTTATAGCGTTTTTCAGTCAGCAACATATTTGAAACTGAGAAAGATATTTTTTAACATAACTTACAGTATTTCTATGTGATTTTGCTTTTATCTCACGTATACAACTTTTGCCAAAGATGGTTTTATGGTCTGAATAGAATAGTTGAAAGTTGGTCCTTCTGCTGGCAAAAAACGTCAAAAATTAATGCCAATTGGGATGACATTTCTATTTCTGGACGCGATTACAAACATCTGAAAATTGTCTCAAGTTATGTGAAATTGGCAACTAAGATGAATTAGCCAATTTCTCTAAAACATGACTTGAAACAATTCTTATATTTTTAATCACGTCCAGAGATAGAAATGTTACCACACTTAGCAACGACGTTTTTTGGACAACTGAGGGCTCAATTCTCAACTTTTTTATTCAAACCATAGACATATCATGTTGTAACAGAAATGTTATTGGTTTTGTAGAAATCATTAAACTAGTCGAAACAATAAGTTGTATTTCACCCAATTCAATTTTATATTATGCACACAAATGTTGATGTGAAGTTTTCCCTCTCACATAACTCTGTGCGGCTTTATTACATTTTGTTCATGAAACTCTAGATACGTCTTCCTAGTGACGCAATTTCGTCGACGCAGTAACGGCATAACCTGTATAAGTTGCACACTGAGCATGCGCGAATCGTGTTTAACAAGCAACTTGAAGTTAATTAAATATGTCGAAATAACTAAAACACGTTCTATCATTTTCATTCAATCGAAATCGCAAACTGAAAACAATAAAAATTATTGCCCTTGGCAATTGTCTAACAATCTTAACCACTGACAGTCAAATAGATGCCTACTATATCAATATCAATGCGTGGGCGGAATAGAGTTCGCGCCGCTAGGAAAACCTTCCTCTATTGTCATGGATGCTTTCAGTGTGTATGTCCTCACATGAGTTGGAACAAACAATGTATAACATACTGTTGTTATAATAAAAAACTATCCTTAAATTTTTTTAAAACATTCACATTAAAGTATATTTAAAATTATTTATAAAATTGAGTCACCCTCAAAATAATTATTGACATTCCACTCAACCACTTCCCATTATATCTTGAATTTAAATAACTACCGTATTTTTCAAATAGAATTGTGTTTTAAATGAATAATTATCGTTGAGATCAATAGTTCAGTTCAGCCTTGGGTCTTAATTTGATGTATGAAATTGAATCATCCTTAATTCATAATCTCTGAAAATTCACATTCTTCAAACCCATCAAATCTTAAATACCGTACCTTTAAAGAACTATTTGTGAAATAGAATTATGTTTTAAATGATAAATACTTCATGAATCTATAGTTTAGTTGAGCTTTGAGTCGCATTGTGTAATACTTTTGAAAATGATTAGGTAAACGATCAAATAAAAATATTTGTGAGAGCTCCAACAAAAAATAAAATAAACAAAGAAAAATTAAAAATTTCAGTTTTGCTTGTCTTGAACTATAATATTCTAGGCACTTTTAAAGATGGAAAGGTAAATTGGAAAATTTAACTAATAGAATTTGCTAAATATGAAATAAAATTTTAATGAAATAAAAGTAAATTTAAAAGTTTTTTGGTATTCTTTTCCAAATGTATTGCGATTTCTGCAATAATAATAATAACAGAGAAATAAAATAATTAGCCGTTCAATGAAATAATGCCCAATTGTTCTCATCATTTAATTTAGATTATATTCTAATTCCATAATGAATTCTAATCAATCAATGTATTTTGCGTATCAATCCATACCTATTAATTTATAAGAGGAGATACACACTTGAATATTTTTATTTAGAGTTTCAGAGGCTGTATTATAATTGTAGCTTGATCACAAATACAGGACTTGATGTTCAGTATTTATGAAGTGCTATGCGTCTATTTATTTACATTATATTCGTTTGTTAAACATGTTTATGTCATAAAGACTGTATCTAATCCAAGCATGTAAACAATTTTGTTTTATTAGTCTTCATTTTCAAGTATCGTACTGTAATTTATTTTGTTATAAGTACTATTATTTATGTCTTCCTTTAATCATGATTTTTGAGGCGTTTGGAAGATAAACTTTCCAGGTAGCTTTTTAGGTTTTTTGCAGATGAATTAGCCTTGTATCAACTTTTTGTAGCTAATAATTTTATACTCCTTTTTAATTTTAATCTAAGAGTGAAGGCAAGCTCAGCTCAATTTATATACCTTGTTACTACTACCTACATCAAAAAGAAGAACGGGGTCTCCCACACTAGCCTAGTGCATTTTTTCTGAATGTTTTGGGAGATGTTTACTTGATTATTGCTACTATTCCAATATATAGATCCAGTGTTAACCATATTCATTCATGTGCTAATGTGTACAAATCAATAATGTTGATATGCGTATCTTCTCTTGGAAAAAATTCTTTCTCACTTTCATAAAATTATTGTAGTGTCTGTAACCATCAACTGCTAATTTTATTGATATTACTATTACTATTACGAATAATGCATTTCATCCAAAGGTTTTCTATGAATGAGTTACAATTATCTGTAATTTAATTTACATAAGTCGACCACAAATAATATTTAAATTGTGAAATACATGTCGTATGTTATTGGATGTTTCATGTAGATGTATCCTCTGTCTACATGTTTAGTTAGTTTCCATTAAATTAGTACATTTACGCTCATCAAAGGTTTTCCAGGGTTATGAGTCTTCGCTTATTCAGAGCGATATTTTCCAGGGAAGAGCTAGTTATTTAGAAAAATTGCAACTTGCACGTTTAAAAAAAATATTAAAAACTATTGTTTTTTACTTTTATTTGTAGAATAGAATTCATACCTGATTACGTCCCCAATACAAACGATAAATATTCTTAAAAAACTTTTTAAATTGTAAGTTTGAATATTTTTTATCTACAGTGCTAGTCTTCCAAGCCTCGGTTTTATTAGGTACCGGTAGTTATTTTCTCAATTTTTTATTCGTAGATGCCAAATCCAATTAATTGTCTATTTATGGATTGCTGTTGAGAAAAAGTCTTGAATAGACCTTATAATAATAATCAAAATTATTGTGAACTATCATTTAAGTACAGAAGTGATTACTTTCGTCATTGAAAGCGAACAATAGTTGCTATTTTGTCTTTTGTGATGATTAACTTCATGTTTCATCTTTATAAAATGGAACATTACTTTAAAAACGAATCTTTTGAATACATCCAGGGGCACGGTTTATTTATTTTGTTTGCATAACAATTCATGATAAATTACAATATTAAAAAATCAAAAAATCATTTTACGTTAACAATTACTATTACTGTACTAATAAAACTAGTTTGTAAATTGTTATACAACAGGCCCCTAATTGATAGTTAGAATCGCTTTTAACATGTATTCTTCTTCATTTGACTCTGCACTGTTTGTACTCTTGCCTGATTTAGCCTCCATTTTCATTTATTTTGTATATTTTAATTATTCTAAAATAGAAAATAATTTATCTCAAATATCTAAAACAATAAATTGATCAGTCGCCCACTTTCTACGACACAAATCTCAGAAAAATATAAATGTAAACGGTTATGCAAACGATTGTGAAAGACTGATGCATCTTATTTGAGAGTTTTATACAAGAGATTGTTTATACATCTCCCCCCCCCCCCCACTACAACCATCACCTTCTGGCTATCAACAGCAGGTCTACAGCTAGAGGAAAAGAATATCAGAGTTTCAATGATCATCTTCATCAAATGGCTCAATTTACAAGGATTTAGGGGAATTGTAACTGAATCTGAGTCGTCAAGGCATTTTTAATCTATCGAAACACCGAATATTTTGCAAGAATCATACTGCGCTCGGCTAATAGTAACTAGTTTTATCTCTGATGAGACATCACCTGTGATCGGGCTTGTATTTCTTGGAAATATTGAGGAACTGTTTGTTATGTAGGCTACGTAGCTTTAATCGAATAATTTAGATAAATATAATTAATTGGAAAATGTTGAAGGGGTCTGAGTGTAATCAATCATGTAGTTTTAGCTTATGATAAAAGATCTGTGGACTGTCCATTCACAGATATTTTAGTCCTTCATTGATTCTATCTCATATCACAACTGATGAGTTGAAAGACGAGTTGCAGAGCATGTTGAATAGAAAAACAAAAACAAAGCGTAAAAATTTTGAATTCCTTTAAAAATTTGAATTCCTTTCGAAATTTTGTTTCTGCATATTTGTCAGTTTGTTAAATTGTCAGTTACTTCAACCTAACTTGTTGGAAAACCAAAATTTTATAATTTAACATTTAGATTCAACCTTTGTTGCAATATCCAAGCATATCTAGTTTATAAGAACCAATGGAAACATTTATTGTAAGTCATGAATTTTTACAGCATAGATTAACTGAATTTATTTATGTTGTTAAGGCTGTGCCCTGCACTCGACTGTTATTAATATCATTTTTTTCTCAATATTTTTAGGGTTGGCGTAGGTTAGGTATTGAAAAATATTATCATCAATTGTAAAAATGTTTTCATCAATTTATTTGTGAAATATACATTTTTAAAATTGAATTTTTTCGACTTTTCAAACCCCGTTTCTTAGGGATAACTTTCTTCTCTTTGAATTGATATGAGTTTCTAATTATTAAAACTTGATTTTACCAGAGATTAAAATTCGGCTTGTTTCTCTTTTTCAAATTATTAATTCAAAAATAAACTGAAGTTTCAATTGCCGTGTATAAAGCACGTCTTTTCAATCTCTGATGTATATCTTAATTATACAAAATGTTTACCGACTTCTGGGGGAGATAACTCGTCCGAAAAATGAATAAACAGAAAAGTGTTACTTTCAGTGTCCATATTTCAAAAATTAGAAAATAATCACGGCTATAGCCAATATAACATTTCAATAACTTAGTTCTTTACCCAAGGAGCATTGAAAAAATAGGGCCAATGTCGAGTGCAGCCAGCCTTGAGCGTAATTTTGTGATTGGTTATACTCGACCAGCAGATTGCCTCAATTTTCCAAGAAGAAAGCCATGTACCTTTTAGTAAAAAGTATGAATGTTCCATAAAATGATTGTTTTTAAGTGCAAATTAATGGTGTTTTTATACGTAAGAATTTATAATATTTTTTTAAGTAAATTTGAATACAAACCTACATGACTCATAATGAAAAGAGTAAAAGAGACTTATTTATTGTTGTTATTTTATTTAGAAGTATTTCTATTAATCATTGTTCCGAATAATTGGGAAGATGTCTCTTCTTTAGCTCACAGACAGTGTAACTGCTAAACTGTGAGCGTTATTTTTACAGCTAGTTTTTTCAGACCAATATTGGTCTAGGCGGAAGAAAAACTAGACATATTTTTTACAATTTATATTTATATTTAGATGGATTGGAAATTTCGAACAAAGTTGAGCGTATCTTTGAAAAAGAATAAACTACTAAACATAATTAAAGTTACTGTAGTTTGATGGCAAAACTTGAAATTTAATAAACATTTAAAAGTTTTAAAAATAATAACACATGAAATTCTAAGAAGCTCTAATAGTAAATTGAAACATGATTTTAACTGTCATGAAAATGTGAATTATATTAATAGATTGACAGATGAATAGTCATCACACCTAGATGCGTCATCATGATAAATTCTAATGGAGTTAGAAAAGTGTCGTAAACATTATGAATAATATACTTTCTCACTTGACTTTATCCTCGTAATAAACCAAATTTAACCTTTAAATATTCGTGTCAAATTTGAAAATTAGCTATTCTCTCCTTATTGTGTAATTGATGTAAAAATATATAAAATTGATTAACATACAAAAAAATAATGTATTTTAATTATTTCACTAATGATGAAGATAATCTATTAGTAACACATTTCATGTAATAATTGGTAACAATCATGCTAAGAATAATATATTATAATAAAATACCTTTATTTACATATTGTAATCAGCGTCAGAGACTAAACGCAAATGCTATTGTATTATATTGAAATAATTTAGAAGGTCTGTTCAGTAGTTATGAGTTAATTGTGATCTTTTATGTACTGTATTTTAATTTCTCATAGGAAGTCTAATTAATTGAAGAACAATCGCCGGCAAGGGTTATTTAAAAAATAATATTAAATCTTCCAATTACAGTACGTGTAAGGAAAAAACTCTAGTGTCAATCTAAGAGCGCTTGCAGAGTAGAGCTACAATGAGTTGAGTGCGTGGAATGAAGTCTAACTGATTGGAGGAATGAGCTCTGCTGTGAGCTCTGCTCTTTATAGGACCACTACAATAGAAAAGTTTTTCTTCTACTTTTGTTGAGGCAATGTTTGTCGAGGCAATGCTAATATAACAATAAATACAATCAGTTATGTTTTCAACAAAATATATTCATTGCAATATTTTCCACAGATTTCTACTTTGTGAAGGCAAATTTATTATGCTTATGTTTGAAGGGACGGATTCAAAGATCCAGAAGATTCAAAGATCCTCACACGTCAACCGAAGCTTATTGTGTGTCTAATGCACTGTCTAACAACAAAACTGACACTGTATTTCTATTTAAATTATGATTTTTACTCACTTATACTGGAGATACTTGAGGGATGCATTTCACTTCTAAAGAGAAGCTTCATCAGAAGTGAGATGCATCCCTCCATTATCTCCAGTATAAGTGAGTGAAAATCTAAATAGAAATACAGTGTCAGTTTTGTTATTAGATTGTTCATCAAGAATTTCGTCATGGAATACATCACAGATAATGCACTGTGTTTAGCTGCCTGATTAGCCAAACATCAACCAAACAGTCTCAATAATATTTCACCCAGTAAGTAATGGAAGTAAATCTTGTTTTTAATACTTACTAAAAATTAAGTTAAATATTCTAAAATATGACCGGAGTTTATCGTGGCGATTGTTCTCAAAATTTATTGAACTGTCTGAGAGTTATTAATGAGGATATTTTAAGAGTTGTCATAATTAATTCATTAGAACCTTTTTTACTAATGCATTTTATCTCCAATATTATTTTGCTGGGCATTACGCAGAAAACTCGCTCTAATATTATTATCTCTGATTTCAATAGCCAAATATCGCATGGGTATAAACCTAGAACAAAATTTCATAGTTTTTTCAATCATTGATCAATGCTGGAAGTATTTTTATAAACAAATATATTCTTCAATATTGTTTTTATTTGATTCTCTTCATCATAATAATACCAGTTATTGTATAAGTTATAATTGGGCTATTCCATTTATAGATTTGTGTAACTTTCTTCTAGATGTCAAAAACTTTGGTTTTTTATACATTATATTCCCGAGAAATCCAAGAGATTTTCTGCGTATTCACCAACTATATACAAATTTATTTATCGTATTTATAGCATTTAAATTTGAAAAAATGTAAAATAACATTAACTATGCCAACCAATACATATTAAACCAAAAATTATATCGTGTGCTAAAAATTGTTCTAACTTTTTCTTTGTTGTCTCTGATCTTGTAAAACATTGTGAGATATCTTGTACAATGCATTGTTGTAACAAGTAGCATTTCTTCGTTGTAATAATAATTGTTATCACAGTAAATGTATGTACTATAATATTTTAGTTGAAATATTGATTCTAATCAACAATGTTTTAATGAAAACTATAAATTAATTTGGTGTTTAAAGTATTATTATTTGTAAAAGATTAGGTCCAACTGTTTGTAATAATAATAATGATGTTTATATCTTTTTATTAATAATTAGTATTTTTCTCGGCCTAATGCATCCATCTTTTTAGAATGAATTAAAATTGTCTTTTTATTAGTTTCTGTAAATTTGACTTTGTATTCATTATCCTCTTCCAAATGGTTGTATTCTAAGGTGTTCTCGTTTTGCACTATACTGCTATTTAAATCTTTCCCTTCTCTGAATTAGTGTAGTGTCATAGTGCTTGACCAAGTAATATTTTGTTATCATGAAGAAAGTAAAATTCAGCCTTGAATCAGAAAAATTGAAAAATAAATTAAGAAAAGTAGAATTGACTTGTTACTAGAGAAAATACTAAAGATAAATTGGAATAAAAATCTTTCCCAAAAACACATAAACTCGCAAGACTAATTTTTTCTTTAAATTTACCTTGTTTATTGCTATTTTGGCGTGATTATATTTGCTTGAAAATTTAATTATTATCACCTACTATCCGAATAAATTTCTGTGATTTAAAAAAATTATTTAGTGTTCTAAACATTCTTAGTAGATAATATAAAGATTTTTCAAAACAAAATTCAGTCTATAAATTATAAGTGTTTGATAAAGTATTTATTAAACTCTCAAACTTTGTCTCTAGTCCAAGTGTAATTTTCTAGTGTCATTGTTTTGTAAGAAACCTCGATTATTGAGGTTGAGGGCCCATTATAAAAAAATATTGTAGATTATCTTTTCAAAATAAAACATTATAGCAAACCTATTCATTTGAGCTTAATAAATAAAAAAAAAATATATTCTAATGTGCATTCAAATAATAATAGTATCATTGTTTTGAGTCAAATATAAATATAAACAATAAAAAATTAAAAATATAAGAATTGGCATTTTCCAATAAATATCTGTCTGTTTATTTGAAAAGTTATTGACAAATGATGCTTTGTTCCATTTTCATTACTATTGGAGTTCAATGCTACTGTATGCTTAAAGCTTTGACCCTTTCAAATTGATTATTAAAAACTGGTGTTTTTCAAACATTCACAAAAAATATTTTGCATGTGATTGACAGCTATTGTACTACTAAAACACTCATTTTGTTTTTGAAAAAAAATAATCTGTGGTCACATAAAACGGCCTTCACAATAGCGGACACTACAAGCATGGATCAGACTGTCTGGTCCGGTCTGTCTGGTGTGTAGCATTGTTTGCGGACCAAATCGGTCCGGGCATCTGTGCAGAAGAGTGAAGAGTGGCTGAGCCATGGACGGTGGACAGTCTGGGGGCTTATTTTATCGCCAGAGCCAAAGGCTTTGTTTTTTTCTCTCCAGTACAAAAGTGATAAAACATGAAATTTGAGGTATTTGAAATTTCTACTGGATCTCCTGATTCCATAGCCACTGGATGCCATAAAAATCAAGGTTTTTATAAATGAACTAATTTTAAATCTGTATAAATTGACAAAACTGAAACATCTGATCAAATTTCATTCTAGGAGAAAAATTCAAGCTGCTAAGTAGGTACTCAAGAGAAGTAGGATATGATAGCATTATTAAAACTTTAAATATCCCAAATTAATGTTTTTAGGTTTGTAAGAGAGAAGAATCAAAGACAAAGCACATATTGCATGTCTGGCATTACCTACAGTCCTACACATTGCACAGACGGTCAAGACAGCCTTCCCATGGTTCACTGTCATGTCTGCTAGTGTGTGGTTATTTAAATAATGTAGAGTGTATAGATAATACGTTATTATTTAACAAATAATAGCAATCTTATTGGTTTTATTGATGGTTTTTACCCTTACGGGTAGTTTCACCTCGCCGTTTGAGCCATTTTATGAAGATTACAATAATTATTTAAAGTAGGTTCTGAAGCACCCAGTCACATGACAAAGGTAGATCATACAAAGAAAATGTTACTGATTAACATGCTTTTTTATCATCCATAGTAATGTTCCGTATTTTGGACTGTTGCAACAATTGGAAAATTTTCAGCTATTTTACTGCTGAAAGTTGCTTGAGGTCAAGATTTGGGGGATGTGATTTGTATAGTTTTCCATGAGAAAAAAGGGGTGTTTCCAACTTTTTTTTTTGTATTTTTCTCAGAATTCTAAGCAAACATTCGGATTCAGCTACCCGTAAATCCGTCTCTCCCTCAGAAGGGAAGACGTTATCTAATCCCAAGTTTCCCAGAAAATAAAAATATATTTTAAAACGTTTTTTGAAAAAAGTTTTTTTGAAAAGTCTAAAAATATGCTTCACACAATACTCGTTGGGAAAAAAATTAACTTCTGTGTGGGCTTGGACCAACCCGCTAGAGTCGCTTTATAATGTTGGCCTATGCTGGCTTTACTTCATATTTTTCTATGGTTTTAAATAAAAAAAAAACCACTTGATTGTCCTATATTATATACTATAGAACACTATTTACTATACTATGAAAACAACGAAGTTAAGAAGAAAAAATAATGGAAGGCGATCCAAATTCGATAAAATAATGGGTAATATAATGGTAAGTAAAATGTAGACCTACTGGTAAGCAGCAAGACAAACAATTGCCTAAAGTATTTATTACCGCTAAAATTCATGGACACAGACAGGAGAAAAGTGTTTATAATATCTTTTTATCTAAGTCTAAACTTTTCATAGGCTTTATGAGGTATGAATTCGAAAGTATTGCTACAGCCAAGCCAGTAAATTTACCAACTTATAGACTATTCTTACAAAAACTAATAATACAGAATATTCTTACTGCAATAATTAGTCTCTAACAAATTAATAATAATTTGTTCAGAATAAGGTATAATATGAAAATAGTAATTTCGCACAAATAAAGTTAGTCTATTATGACTTCTTATGGTTTAATAAGTTGGCCTTAATATGAAATAATTATTTAAAACAAATAAACTTGGTCTAATCCAATATTATATAAAATTAGCAATTTGCAAAACAAAATTTATGCAATTTTCATTATTGAGATTGAGACCATAAAACTACCGTAGATCTACGTACGGTGCATCAATTATTAGACAATTTGTTAGAGATAGTCATCAACATTAACTCTACTCACAAAAACCAACAACTTGCTAGTGGAATGGAAAACAGAATATTTGACAAGATATTCATATACTGCGGCCTCCAGCATAAATTCGCACATGGTCATCCGCCACTGGTTCTACGCCAAGCATATATATATATGTCACCCATAAGGAGGTAGTATTCCTACTAACAAGTTTTACCCCAGTATTACCATGATGAATGATTTATTGTAGCCAAGAATTCAATGGAGGCCAAGACAAAATATATTTGCAACAAAAATTAGCATCAAAATCACCAAAATATTCAAATATCACTAAAACATCTCCAATCAGTCATAGTAAGAACACAAAATATATGTGTACTGTGGGTCGTCTGATGATGCTCTAGACAACAGAGCGAAACGGCCGTCACGCCATAACGTGAGTCAATTTCCATTCAAAAGTGTTTTTTAAGTTTATAATACAAAATATATATTGTAACTCTACAGCATACAATTCAAAATATTTTTAAAATCAAATCCACAATGAATAGAATATAGCATTGACTATAGACAAGAATAAAGATATTGTTCAGAATGTGCAACATCTTGTTCGAGCAATGCAATTTCAAACCCCTCCTCCAAGATATCTAACATCAAAAACCAAACTTCCAAATTTCAATCTCATTCAGAATCCACAAAATTAAGAATACGTGAACAGAGCACAACAAAATTTTAATAATCAGCCGAGACCGCTGAATTCCAATCAGCGATATCAACCAATACCAATGAGCATTTCTTCTATCAATAATATTGTCCTCAGAAAAGACCTAGATTGTATAAAATGACAGAGCAACCAAAATTAATAGATTACAAAATAACACTCCTGAATTTCAAAACACACACGAGTGAGTTAGAAAACGACTTGGAGCAACTAAAACATTGGACGATGATCAAAACAGAGTTTATTTCGAAAGAGATGAACAAAACTTTGAACAAGATGCATCTGTGACTTTTTAGAGGATATCAGCAGCCTCCAAAAACATAACGCACAATACTTTTAGCTTACAACAAAAGGTCTTTCCTACTCCTGAATGCACCGACATGTAAAAATAAGTGACTACACCAAGTAAAATTAATCATATATCTTAGGTCAGTTGGGCTACTTATTACTTATGAACCTATACCTTGAGGTTTTCTGAAATCAAGGGAGAGTTGAAAATCCATTCAGTCTTCAGTGAATGCTTTTAAAATTTCCCTTGAGTTAAGAAAGACTCAAGGAAGGTTCATTAAGACAGACGTCAGAGTCTCGTCCTCTCCGTTATTTGAATCCTCTACTATATATCTATATTTTATGAATGTTATAATGTATTATTTTAATTTATGTTGTCCTGTTATAAGTTACAATTTAAAGTCTAAAAATAGATGTAAAAATAAGTGGTACACCCCAGAAATTGCAAACATGAGAGTTAAACTAACTACACTGTATGATATATGGAAAGCAAATTAATAACATTGAAGACAAACGAAGGTTTTCAGAATTTAAAAAGGTTTATAGGAATGCTATTGTTAAATCAAAAATTAAGGCTAATGATGACTATATTAATATTTCAAAGAACAAATGTAAAACGGCATGGAATATTATAAAAACAGAATCCCCAAATGTAATATGTAAGCAACAAAAACCACCTATATCTGTAGATGTTTTAAACAATTATTTTGCAAATGTATCAGTGTCAGTTAATAATGGAAACACATCTTCAACAAATCACTTAGATTTGTTAAACAAATTTACTATGCCTGCTAATTCAGAACTTGGTTTTAAATGGAAAGAGGTTGAACCAAAGACAGTACAGACCATTGTTAACAATCTAAGCTCTTCACATGCTGGTGATGTATATGGACTGAGTAGTGGTTATCAAGGGAATTATTAACAGTATATACTGATACCACTTACGTTTCTGATAAATTTAGTCCTTACCAATGGTAATTTTCCAGAATGCTTAAAGCTTAGTAAAATTAGCCCAATTTATAAGAAGGGTGATAAAGCTCAACCTGATAGTTATCGACCAATCGCATTAGTGCCTATAATAGGCAAGATAATTGAGGCATGTATGTTTATTCAACTTTATAATTATTTTGATTCTAATAGCTTGCTCTACCCTCACCAGTATGGCTACAGACCGGCACACTCTACCATAATGGCAGTTGAAACTATTGTGAATAAATTATTGAAGGCTTTTGAAGATAAGTTGGTCGCAGGAGTCTGCCTCATTGATCTACGTAAGGCGTTTGACTGTATTTCACATACTATTTTAGAGAGCAAATTGAGTTTTTATGGCATTGCAGGAGATGAGCTTAAAGTTATTATGTCATATTTAAAAAATAGAAAACAAATTGTAATAGAATTGATTAATTTCGAATTCCTTTAATTGCTATTAGTTTATACTGAAGACTTCCGCAATGGCGGATATTGACAACAGTATTTAATAGCTGATGGCAATCGATGAATGCTACTGTACAAAAATATCAGTCACCACCGGGAATCGAACCACGGACCTCCCAATTGCCGGTCGGGCGCCTTAACCACTAGACCATGGAGACCTTTCTGCACAGCAACATTCATTTTTAACTTGGCCATATCGGCTAGTATCTCACAAGTTAGTTCGAAGTTACTGACAATTGAACAAACTGACAAATTTACTTAAACAGAATGTATTCTGTTGTCAATATCCGCCATTGCGGAAGTCTTCAGTATAAACTAATAGCAATTAAAGGAATTCGAAATTAATAAATTCTGTTTAAGTAAATTTGTCAGTTTGTTCAATTGTCAGTAACTTCGAACTAAATTGTAATAGTTGATAATATAGAATCAGTAGTATTAAATGTAATTGCAGGAGTCCCACAAGGTTCTATATTAGGACCTTTTCTGTTCTTGATTTTTGTAAACGATTTTTATTGTAGCGTTATTTCTAAGGGCCTGCCTATTTTATATGCGGATGACACTACCTTAATGTGCTTCCATAGACGACTTGAAAATGTGATGGATATGTTAAGACAAGGTTTTAAAATGAGTGAGGATTGGTTTGAAGCTAATAAATTAGCAATAAATAATGAAAAAACAGAATGTATTTACTTTTCACTGAGAAATAATGAATGTGTTAAAGCAGTTAAATTACTTGGCTTGTATATAGACAGTAAGTTGACCTGGAAAGAGCAAGTTGATATGGTATGTATAGGAAACTTTCCAGAGTTATACTGTATATCTCATCAGGAAGCTTAAATATTGTGTGAGCACAGAAGTACTCTTAACAACCTATTTTGGCCTGTTCCACTCAATATTAAGCTATGGAATCATGCTATGGGGTAACTGTAGCACTGCAAAGAGAATATACTTGTATTGCAGAAGCAGGTCGTTAGAATAATTGCTGGTCTTAAACAGAGAGAATCTTGTAGGGATAGTTTTGTTAATTTTAAGATTATGACGGTGCCTGCCTTATTCATCTATTACAATTTAATACAAGTAAAAACCAATTCAAATAATTTTAGTCAAAATAATAGTATTCATCACCATGATACTAGAACAAATTCTAATCTAGTCACTCCATACTTGCGTCTGTCTAAAACGCATAAGAGCCATATATACCAGAGATGTATTATTTTCAATATGCTTCCACTAGAGATAAGGATGCTACATGTAAAACGTTTTAAATGTGTAGTTGGTAGATGGCTGAGAGGTAGACCTTTTTATGATTTAAGAGAGTACATGGTCTGTGATTTTAATATTAATGATTTTAATTTGTGACAAATTTTAAATGAATGCTTTGTTTGGAGAGTGACTACTTTTTTGTAATCTGTGTAATGTTTTTCCATTTAATGACGTGGCCTATTACAGATTTTGTTTTGTTTAATGGCGTAAATAAAATTCTTATTCTTATTTAAAACTATCCGAGGCACAGCCTCTAGACCGTAAGGTGAAACACGTAAGTTACTGCAGTAGAATTATATAGAATCATTAATAATGTTTATTATTTATTCATTAACTATTAACAAGAGAATTTTATACATTTAGGACATTACAAAGTACAGTAAAATCAAAGGTATGAAGGAAAATAGATTTTTTAGGAAATGGAAAGCCCATTGATTAGAAGTGGATCGAAAGGCTCTAAGTCTAAAAAGGTAGGCCTTTGAAACAGAACGACGTCCTCCACCAACATGGGTTTTTTTTGCTGATGATGACCAAATAAGTCATAGACGTGTGCGTGGGTAATGAGATGGATAATGATATATTGATGTTAAGGATGGTGGACCTGCAGTTCTTGGTGGCTTCCGAACCACCGAGTGAGTGATAAAATGAAGCAGGAACTACATTTTTTCATTTCTTGAATTTATGTATCCAACAGATTTTGTAATTTTCGTGTAATTTTCATTTCTACAGACATGCAGACCTAATGCATGAAATTCTATCTGCTATCTGAAAGAAAAAAGTTTTGAACTTATTTCAAAATTCAAATCAGCTCTGTCGACGTAAAATATCGAGCACCTGATTTGTAGAGTATCGATCTATCGATACTGAATCTCTCAGCTCGACCAGAAAGCAAGAGACGACAATCGAATAATATGGAATTAGTGATCGAGCAGAACGATTGAACATTGAACAGAAAAAGCAGACAAACATGGACGACAGAAACTACAACCATCATTGCTTTATAATGCCTAAAATGTTGACAATATTAACTGAAAGTATAGTGTTGCTTTAGTTTATTTCATAGTTTATAGTTAAAGCTTACAAGTGCCACTTCTCGACAATGCCTTCTCGTCAAATTTGTGATTATTATGAGCCTTATTCTTCGTGATAGCCATTTGTAATAATGTATTATTCATATAAATTACTTCTTTGTGTATTTATAGTGGTTGATGTATTCCAAAATGCTTTAGGTAAGTACCGTACTATTCATTGTCTCTTATTTTATGTGATGTTCTTGTCATAAAACCAGGGAATTTTGAGTTACCAATTTGAATTTTGGTTAAGGTTATTTAACACAAAACATCTCAAAACTCGTTCTTTGTAGTTTAGATTAGTTTGTATTTGAAATTTAACTTACTTTATTACATGAAAAATACTCTATTAAGTTAATAAATGCTAAATTTTGCACTTTTATATCATAAAGCATTTTTATGAAGGAGCAATTTATCATCAAACTTCTACTTTATTGAGTTCCATTTTCGTTCTTTTATATGCTAACGTATCTCCTGACTTACTATTCTCATCGTGAATGATAATTCTTCACTTCCATTCTCAGTGGGGATGGTCTCCATAAATAACTTATACATTTTTATCTCTTTTTCTATAACTTTTATGTAGGCTGTTACTTATAGTATCACAGCCGATTTCGGCTATAGGTGACTCTACTCTTCAGACCTCAACGTTATGTTTTGGTCCAAACTACGCAAGCGAGGAGTAAGTCAGTTTGCGTTTGCTTTCCTCCTTGAACTAAGTTTATATCAGTACGTCAAGCCCACCGAAACAAAGTTGAAGAAGCTCAATGCTTGACAGTCCAATTCCACCACTACATAGGTCTGGTTGCATAGGTGAGTGTGTATACTGTTGAGCACACCTTTGAGGTACTTCCTGCGATCATTCGACAGAGACCTTTGAAAAGCAACAGAGAAGGGATTAGCTAAGCTAAGCGACAACTCAGGGAAGTAGTTAGCTACGAGCCGTGCAAGGTATCTGTCCAGTCAGAAAAGATAACACACGAGCGCTTACGCTGCACTCAGGTGAGGGTTTCGCTTTGACTTGGTAAGCACAAAGAACCTGTTCTATATAGTATAATCACTTCCCAGTGTTCGGAAACTGTATCCCAGTGTTCCCACCTGAAACTGTAGGTTCAACTCATCAATCATTATCATCCAACTCACGCACAGGTCTCAGACCTAAGTGGGCTTCATCCTTCGAAAAAGGGTAGAATTACAATTGATGTAGGCCTAGTTTGTTTTGTATCTGAGATAAGCAAAACTCAAGCAACTTACATAACTTGATTCAAATCCTTTATTCAAGATGACTTGTTAGATTTTATTAAACTGGTAGATGATTATTCAGAATGGTAAATCCAGTCTGTGTTTATAGTTTTATAACAGAAAAACAATTAATTAGTTTTATTCCAAGTTAACTAAGTAGAAATTGCACAATGTTCCTGGATTTATTGCACGTATTATAGGGGGGTGTCCACTGTAAAGCTCTCCCAAGCGTCACATTGAATTTAAATTGCATGAATTAAATTGAGATTATTCAGACTGTGTACAAGTATTCGATAAAGATAAATATTCTTGATATGTAATTTGAATCAACAAAAAATTGAAAATGTCTTAGGAGAATTTTTCCAGTGCAGACGCACCTTTATTAATAGGTATATTTACCAGGTTCGTTGAAAATATAGCTTTGACGTCTAAGAACATCTTTTTTTTTTTTTAAAATTGACTATTCTTTAACAACCCCGGATAGTCTAATTAGAATGATAGTGGAAATTCAATCACGTAAATTTTTCTTGTTCAAATAAATGATACTAAGCAAATGCATTTTAATGTTTTGTGGCTAAGTGATGCAAACATGGCCTCTATGCTTCATCTACTGGAGATTGACATTCGCTAAATGTACTTTTTATGTAGTTCCTTCTTCTTTTCCACTAGCAATATTAAACTTAAATAAAACTATCAAGCAGAAATAAAACACATTTGGTGTACGATAGTTTCGCTGACATCGTTTCGTACGACAATCAGATGATGCTGACACCTGCCAGAACCAGCCAGGCTCAGCTCATCCTGTGGGCTCCCCAATTTCCTGTATTCTTGCTGAAATTTTCATAACCGAAAGATAACACAAAGATACACATGCAATCTGAGAAAATCCTCAGCTAGCACCGTTATGTTGATGACATTCTCATCATTCAAAGGCAACAGATATCTTAATTACTCCACACTCTTTTAAAAATAATCTATCACAATTTTTAGTTCACCCTGGAACTTGAAAGCAACAACAGCATCAACTTTCGTGATACATCAGTCATGAGAAAATACATCAATTCAAAATCTTCATGAAGGACAAAACTACAAGCACAAATCGAATAACTCTTCAAATTATTCAACTCAGCACGAACACGCTGTTTTTAACCACATCATGCGCCACCAATCCTATGACGCAAGCAGATTATAATGAATAATTGAATACTTTAAAATAATTTAAAACAAGTTTTACTTTGATTGGGATTGATAGTGTTACTGCTAAAATTATTAGGTGTCTTTAAAAGGCACAATTTTTGAAAAATTCCACATGCACAAGAATATTATTTGATCTAGAGATCTAGTACACTAATGTTCGCAAATAAGAATGCAATTTGACGTTTCTACTCAAAGTTGCAGGCTGCATTTTATTCGTTTTTTCGGAGGATGAAGCCCACATAGGTCTGAAACCTGTGCGTGGGTAATGAATTGGATGATAGTGATTGATGAGTTGGACCTACAGTTTTAGGTGGGTTCCGAACCACCGGGAAGTGATTTTACAGCAGAGAACTTTCTTTCTTGCTGGCCAATCCAATCGGTTACCGTTACAAAGATGGCCCAGGAGTTTCGTAGCTTATCTCTGATTGAACAGATACCCGCTACGGCACTCGGCTATCACTTCCCTAAATTCATAAATTCAAAGTTGTTAATTCTTAATAAATGTGTTCTCAAATCATAACACAATAGCTTTGAAAATATAAAGCTATTGTGTACATAAGCTATACAAGTGTGTACAATCTATATAAATACATAATATTTGTACTTATTTGCCGTAACTCCTCGCACTTTGTTTACTTTCAAGTGATCTTTGAATCTCACTTGATTTTTAACCTCCTCCAAACAGAAAGAGGTTCTCATTAATTGAGTGATCTTTGGAATCTCGCATGATTTTTAATCAAGTGACCTTTGGAAATTTTTAATCAATCAATAATATTGTATGAGAAGTTCACCATTCAAAGAACCAGATAGTCAGGCATACTAGAATATCTCAGGAAAAATATTTTTTGCAAAATATATCACTTCAAAGATAAAATTCAGTTTTACAATATTATGGGTTCACTATATATATTAAAATACTTTCGGGAAAGTCATTTCAGGATGTAAAATAAAATAATACATAATTCGGAATTTCATTTCCAGCATAAGCTCTTGATTGTCAGCTGGTAACCATCACGAATTGCTGCTCTATAAATGTAAATGAGCATTTACTATTTTAGTTAGCTATATAATTTTGTTATCACTTTGTACTTGCTGTGAGTGTACTTAATATTAGTTTGTATACTATTATTGAGAGATTTGATGCGGAATAAACGTGATTTGTTTCGCAATAGGTGCCTATGATGACGATAATGTGGACGATGGAGATCTGTTGAAAGGCAAGATCATCACTCAAGTCGGTGATCGAAATGACAAACATTTACTAAAAAATTACGCCGAGTTAATGGCTGGCGTTAAGACTGAAACACGCCAGATAGGTGGCGATGATGACGAGGAGGATGAAACAATAATGGAAAATCATATTGAACCCGAAAATTGGTTGGACATCAATTTGGAACTTCTCAATAAATCCACATCGAAAAAAGAGGCTACCATGAAACGGTACACGTGTTACAGCTGTGATCAGCCGGACTGTGCCGAAAGAGCTCCCTGTACTGATGGATTACAGGTAAGATACATTACTATAGTACAGGGGTCACCAACCTTTTCAGCCCTCGGGCCAAAATGATTACCCACTACGTTCCGAGGGCCAGAGCCGTTTTCATTTTCTTCTATCTATAGTGTTTTAGGGGGAATCCTCCCTTCTTCCTTTTCCTTCATTCATCCTACTTCTATTCCCTTCCCATACCTCCACCACTAACTCTTCATTTATCACCACCTCCTCCTCCTCCTCCTGTGAGCAGGGCCTTGCTCCTTATTAGAAGAGTTATTTTTAGAGAAATTTGTACCGTACATCTTTTTCTAAAAATAAATAATATTTATTGAATTTAAAAAATTATTACTTTTATCAAAGATGGAAAAGATTACAAGAATAAAGATGACTAAAATTGGCAGCTAGCCCTATCAATTTACTCAATCATTAATCAGCAGGGCCTTCTTTGGCCAAGTGGTAAATTGAATAGGATTTATGTAAAAATAGCTGAAAAATAGGGTACAACATTTTACAAGTCTGTTATTCCGTAATTATTGTGATATTTTATAATATTCAAAATGTTTTTATAAAAACAGGTTCTTTCAAGTTTTTAGTGGATTAACTTGGTTAAAAGTCAGACGGTTGAGGCGAGCGAAGCGAGCCTGTGGACCATTTACCTATAACTTCTAAATTCGTCAAGTATGCGCCTTCAGCTAAATCTGACAGTGAAACGATGTATTGATAATTAGTACAGTAAAATTATGTATTGATAATTAGTACAATCAATTAATTGAGTATTGGAATTATTAGTATAAAATAATATTAAGTGGCAAAACCCTATGAGCTGTCACGGGCCAGATTGCTCACACTGTCGTGGGCCGGAGTTTGGAGACCCCTGCAATAGTAGAATAGGTTGGAAAAACTATTTTTCTCGAAGAATGTGCCAGCCCAAAGCAATCCTTTTACAAGGCTGCTTGTCAGCGTTAATAAATAACATTTTCTAACAACAATAATATAAATTTTATAAAGGGTTTATAAATATGAAATGGTGATGGATTGATTGCTAGGTGTTGACCTATGGAAATGACTAGTATTCAAATTGCAAGCAAATAAATCAGGTCACACTGACAAAATTTACAATAGAAATATAATTATATCATCATTTAAAGAACTTTATACAAGAACATCAGACACTAGAATATTTCAGGAAAAAATCTTTTTCGCAAAATTACAAAGACAAAATATTCATTTTATATGATATACATAGATATATTCATGTGCCAGAATGATGAACCATAATAATGATAGGATGTTTATGGCAGGCATCTGTTTGTCTCTATGCAGACGATATGAGTGGCATATATATATTTAAACGCTTTAGGCTGGGTTCACACGTGCTACAATCGCGCGAATGCAGCCAGAGCAATTATTGTGACGGGCGACAGCCTCGCCAAAGCAATTGAGGCATTCTCCGGAAAAAGGGCTCATGGCATGAAACATGGTTTTGAGAAAAAGCCAATTGATGTTTTTGCTTATATATTGTAGTTTAGTAAAAGTTAATAGTCATTTTATATGCGCTTTAGTGTAACTATTGTTATTCATCTAAGACATTACAAATAATAACACAGCAATTTAATTAAAGGAATTCTGTATTTTCACAATTTTTCTACATGATGTTATGGGCCCTTTTTTGATAGAACGATAATTTTTTAAGAAAAATTCCACCATTATCATTTGAATGTCATTTTTCTATGTAAAAAATGTCACAAAACTAGTGAAGTAGCATATTTGAAAAATAAAAATCATTACAAAGATAAAAAAACATTGCATATACTGAAAAAAGTCCTTACTGTGTGTTTCAAACTCGCCCTTCATCAATAATCATCTCTATCCACTGTCTATCTTCTTCATTCAAATACTTGAATAAATCTTTAACATCCTTTACTTTTTCCTTGTTGATAGCTGGATATGGGACTACAGCTGGGCAAATATTCATGGCATCTGTCGAACTTCTTTTCCATATCTTGAAGGGAGAATATTGTTCAGTATATGTTCGGGAACACAAGAGAGTACCATTTTGTTTGTACTTCATTATCACATACTTTTGGATTTGAAATATACACTTTTGCGATAAGGGTTTTTTATAAAAAAAGGGTGATAGAGAACTTTTCCAGTCTTTTATCAAATCACGATCCATTGTCACATGAAATGGTGATGGATTGTTCCTGCAGGTCACCATACATTCCAGATATGGCTTAGCTGTCGGTACTATTCCTTTATTCTTCAACTGAGATTTGATTATTCCAAAATTGCGATCACACTGCCCGAATGAATGTCCTCGAACCGGATACATGTGTGTAATATCAACAGCAAACCGCTTGGAGAACCACATGCAAAATGTAACAATAGAAAAGTTTTTATTTTGGCCTCCACACGCGTCGGATAAAAAAAAAATTTCTTTTATATTAGGATTTTTACGTACTTTTTTTGATACACAGTGGTATAGAAAAGATGCTACAGAATCTGCTCCTTTTTTGGACTGTGTCTCCATAAAACAATACATGTAAGAAGACCCATCATTGTGGAAGTGAATGTTAAATAAGTACAACCACAAAAGTCGCTTGTAAAACTGAGATGTCACATTTAACTTAGGGACTGGCAAATTTTGACCATAGTCAAACTCAACAACTAATATGTTATCATCATTTTGACAACGCTCCAGTAACTGTTTTTTCATACTCATGTATTTCGCGACCTTCCGTTTGTGAAGCATATAAGAAACCTTGCAGGGATCATCTGGGTTAGCAGCTAATTTTATTTCATTCTCTGTGCAGAAGTCACACACATCACTTTTTGGCTTCTTAAAACTATAAGAACAGTTCTTCTTGAAGTATGCAAAATAAGTCTTGTAAGCCATTTTCAAATTTTTTTGAGTCTTTTCCTTGTAATATATTTGAAATAACTCATAAAGTTTTTTCACATTGAGTTCACTATTTTCAAAATACTTCAGTTCGGATTTATGTTGGGAGTAATGACTTTTCTTTGAAGGAATTGATTCTAAATGGCTTTTGATTAAACTGTAAACATTATCTTCCAGTTTGTGAGGACGGTTTCCGTGTGTTCCGCGCATCTCCTTGAAGGACACATTTTCCATTATCTTCTTTTGAATTACTCTCAAACGTTTCTGCGATATTTGAAAGAGTTCAAGGATAAAATTTCGACAAACCTTATGAATGTTTCCATCATGAATAACTTCATATTCCCAAATATTGAGGCGAAGAACTTTGGCCAAAGGTTTCACATTACCTTCAGATGATTTTTTCTTCATATATGTAGAGAGTTTGGCATCTTGCAATTCCTTAGTATCATTATAGAACAAACTAAACAGTTCCTTTTGCTGGTCACAACTTAATTTCGAATGACACTTGTCCTTACAGCACTTTGATAAATAATGAAACTTTTTTTCATCTACTATTTTACCACTATTAGAAATGTATTGTTTACCAGAATGTCTATTTTCTGATTTTTGTTTTTGTTTTTTTACTCACTTTATTATAATCCTTTTTAGCGAATTCTACTTCTTCTTGATCACTCATTTTCACTTTAAGTTCTACAACAGTAATATAATGTTAATTTGAGCAAGGATAATAACGTTCTATCCTCCTTGTGTTTGATGCTTGTTGAAGAATAAAATTTGAGGTTAAGTGTCAGCTGGACACTACTCCACTTGAAATCGAACAGTGCCTCCTAGATAAATGCTATCGACATGAAACTTTCTACACTTATAGAGAAAAGTATGGCGGTTCGTTTAAACACTTCTCCGGAAAAAGGGCCTATAAGGCTATGGGCCCTTTTTCCGAAGAATGCCTCAATTATGAATCGCAGAGCTGTCGCCGACACTTAAACAAATACAAAAACATGAAAATTTAAAATATTCAAATTTTTTAAAGTACCATGGTACTGTGTGCTCAGCCTCCTTAATCCAACTATATTGCATTTTTCTCCTATCACTAAAATTAACATTTTTATGGTATACAATAGATAGGCCGTCATGGATTACTTGATATAATGGCAACTTATGCAGTTCAAACAAATATTCTGTAGAAAGAGTACGATAGGATTTTAAAAATTCAAAAATCCAAAATTCGTCGAACACCCATATGTGTGTTTAAAATTCATTCATACTCACCCACAAATACACCGCTAGCTTTGAGGTTGGTCAAAACTAAGAACTCGCTGCGCTCGTTCAAATATATTGGGTAATTTAATATTATGCAAGGTATAGTAAACGTATTCAATTCTTTTTATTTAATCGATCTTTACTTATTATTATTCTTTTTTGTGAATATGACCAATAAACTATGCTAGATAGAATTATAGATATTTCAATCTTCTTATTTAAGTTAGTTGATTTTTAAACAGTATATTTTTAATGAATTCCATATTTCAGTTGGAAGATAGTTACTCAAACTCTTTTTCAGGATCAATAAACTGTGCTAGGCAGAATTAAAGACATCTAATTTTTTTCTAGTTAGTTGATTCAATCAAATTGAACTTTTTGAAGTATTTATTTTTGGTTTTGTAACGTTTGTTGGTAGTTTGTTGTATGAAATTTTAATTTTTGTTGTAGTGTTGGTCGTCACACTCACGGGACTCCAACGGCAAAGATTTTTACTCTCGAGGCTGCACTAATCGGCTCGATCAAGTTCCATTCTTCTGTGGAACAGGGTCGGGAACTGGAAATCAGCTGGGTCGCAGTCATAGCAAACGTAATGCTGGACAATATAAGTTTGACTGTTGCACAGGCGATTATTGCAACAATAGGTCTTTCCCTCTGTTACCTCCTATTATTAATGGTGAGTATTTTTCCTCTAGATTAATAATAGCGTAACTGCTGAAAGTGTTGAAATATAGAAGCACGTTGTTTCTTTTTTAGGATGCTGATTATATAACTGCCGAAACTATACATTTTTTAATGAATGTGGCTGTGACACATTATAAAGTCTTATTCATAGTGAATGTGAAAAGTAGCTCTCATACTGAACTATTTGAGTTTGATCGCACATTCTTTTCTTTTTAGTAAAGATGATATAAGTGTCAAAACTACATTTTTAATAAATGTAACACAATATCAAGTCATATTCATGAAGGACAGCTAGCTATCACACACCATTTCTCCCTGGCGCAAATAGAACGCAGTGTTTTTAACATACGCTGCCTTAGCTTGTCTAGCACATTGAAATCAAATCGGGTAAACTGCTATTTTTCTAAATTAATGCGCTATAAAAGGGCAAAATTTATAAAGGGCAAATTTTGGCGAAATAAAAATATTATTATTATTATTATTATTATTTAGATGCCCTCTAGATTTCTATCAGTTCTACTAACGTCGTCACATCTCTTGTTATCTCCAGAAAGTTTAAGGACATTGTTGCAGAAACATCAAACATTCTGGTTTGGGGTTCTCTATATACTAAAAAATATAATGCTATTACACAGTGAATGAAATAGAATACTACCGTATGATGTTTCCAGTATAAGATCATGCTTGTTCATTAGTAGCAATCACTTTAATCACATTATAAGTTTATGAATATAAATGAAGCTGTATAAAAGAATTAAAAAGTCCAAAGGGGCAGAATAGCAACACTCATAATAGTGATAAAATACGCTAAAAAATAAAATCACATCTTAATTCAGCAATGTGAGGAATATTAGTTTAATGTGAAAAATATTACTGTACTTTATATCTAGTTTTCTATTGTGCTTACGTTACAAGGCCTATTTGTATTGTATATTTGTTTCAATTGAACTATTGGGAAGGATCAAAGTTCTCATCAATTGAAGTGCCTATTTTCCACGCCCAATCAATATTAAATCTAAGATGCTATTACTGATTACAATCTACAGGTTATTACTGATCATGTGTAATCAGAGCTAGATTGGTATCTGTGGAATTATCATCCTCGCATTTTTCCTATTATTAACGACCCGACAGGGCCTTATGAATTCGTGCAGTTGTCCATCTGACCGCTTGTGTAAAAGCTCTCGAAAGAAAGAATCTAGTCTAGTCTTGAAACTTGGTATTTAAGTTCCTTGTAGTCCAGGTGTGGTGTCTATTGATTTTGTTTGGAGGTCAAATATAAAAATAATAAGGATGAAAAACAGATCTTATCTTGATTAGTTAGGTTAGCAAAAATTAACATTGCACACCTGGTTCACGTCGAGTACAAAAATTTAAATTTAAAACATATGAAGGCTGCTAACCCCAATTATTCATCTTATTTCTACAGTGCAAGCGTAAATGGTATTAATGTTATTTTTGATTATGTTGAAATCTCAAATTTTAAATCGTCAAATTAGGGAAAACCCCCAAAAAATATTGGCAAATTCTATAAGATATGTGAATTAAGAAGGAGAAAAAACAAATTGTTATTGTAAGAACTTATTTCATTTTGATTCACAGCACTGCTGATTTTTGTGAATCGGAAAGCATATGATGTTTATAGAAATCCTAGAAGTGTTATGATGCATAACCTATCAGCAAACTGATAATAATTATCTCATGTAAATTGATCGGGTCCTTGAATACTCTGCTGTATTGTTTTATTTATATTATAATTGTTATTATTTTTGTCATTATTACTTTCAGACGAGCCTTCAGGATTATTATCAAACTTGTTTGTTTGGAAATTGGCGTTGGCAGTGCTTGCTCCAATTTTGGTGCTTGGCCTAGCAGCAGTTGGTGTTGTACTACTTATGCGGAGCAACCATCGTAAGCGTTTGGTGGCCCTTCGTTCGTTACACCCTGACGTTCTGTATAGTGGCACAAGTGACGATCTACTTGGAGTTACAGCCGCTGGAGACAGCACTCTTAGAGTGAGTTTAGCTTTTCTTCTTCTGAATTAGGCTTACTTGGTATGACTTTCCACCGTGCGCCATGCATTCCTCAAATCACGGCGCGCGCCAACACGGTGTAATTACTGTATTCTAGAGGTACATATTGATCAAGAATAAACATAGCGGAACGCTATGCTAAAACTTTCCATTGTTCATGTATGCCTTTTTATTACTTAAGATGGATTGTTATTCCATTCCATGACTTCAAGTAGAATATGTGACCACTAGCAGTTTGCCCGTTTCAATTGAATCGTGATATCTTGAACGTGTCATAAGATGATCTGTTACAGAAATAGATTTTGATTGTTTTTTTTTTCAATTTAGGAATATTTAGGCGGACAATCGTTGACGTCAGGGTCCGGCTCAGGACTTCCATTGCTCATCCAGAGGACCTTGGCCAAGCAAATTTCATTGGCTGAATGCATCGGAAGAGGTCGCTATGGAGAAGTGTGGCGTGCCGTTTGGCATGGCGAAAACATAGCTGTCAAAATATTTTTCTCAAGGGATGAGGCATCGTGGACACGGGAAACTGATATTTACAGGTAATTGCAACGGTTGTATTATGACTGTCTTTAAGTCACAAGTGAGATGTAATTTAGGTCACGAACGAAGCGAGTTTTTCTAAACATCTCGCGAGTGGCTCAAAGGCACAATCGTTGCATACAAGATTTTATCTGCCAATAGCTTACGTTTAATTTAACTTTCCTATCACTTGAATAACTTACCCAAACTAATATAACTTAATAAGCTGATGTGACTTTTGCATATGATACTTTTCGATACTAAATTTAAGAACCCCAAAGTTCTGATTGGTCTATAACCTGTACTGAAAACTGACAGCAGTGTTATAATAACTTCATTATGCAATGGTTTTGATCAGGCGTGATGAAGTTATGACATTATTTTCTAATCCTAATAACCGCGCAATACTAAGATTTGATAAACTACACTAATGACCTGAGGATTCTACGAAGTGTAAGACAAGGTTGTATACTGTCACCGATACTATTTAATTTCTATTTAATTCAGAACATATATTTAGAGAAGCTTTGGATGATTTGGAAGAGAGAATTGTGGTTAATGGTATTCAGTTAAATAACATTCGGTATGCTGATGACAAAATTGTGTTTGCAAACAATATTCATAGTCTTCAAAAGCTAATGGATAGAAAAACTGTTACCAGCAACGTATATAAATTGAATATTCATGTAAACAAGACTCTTAGTTATTAGTAGAGAAAAATTAAAGGGATAAGAATAATGGTCAATCAAATGCAAATCGATAGATTAAAACAATATTCCTATCTAGGCACAGTGATCAAAAGACTGGTACAATTCAACAGAAATCCAATGTGGAATTGCACAAGCCAGAAGTGTCTTCAACAAAATGAGGCCAGTATTCACCACACATTACTTGACTCTTGACACAAGATTATGCTCCCTGGAATGCTATGTGTACTCTGTACTTTTGTAAAGGATGTAAATGTGGACTCTCAACAAAGCAACTACAGACAAAATAGAAGCCTTTGAGCTTGGCTGTATTGAAAGATTTTAAAAATGTCATGGACTCTAATAATCACTTATGAGGCAGTTCTGTTGAATTGGTTAGAAGCTTATCATCAGAGTCGAAAACTCTCATATTTGGGTCACATAATGCGGAATCAAAAACGGTACACCTTGCTCCTTGAAATACTAAGGGGAAAGATAGAGGGAAGAAGAACATTAATGAGAAGAAGGCAATCCTGGTTGGCCAATCTCAGAAACTTGGTGTGGCAAATGTTCAGTGGAGCTGTTCAGGGCTGCAATGGATAGAGAGCTGATGGCTTTGATTATTATTATTATCGCCGACATTCGGATACAGATTAGCACTTGAATAAGAAGAAAATGAATTATAATAGTATAAAAATATCTTTATTATCGTATTATCATCTTTATTATCATTTCACTGCAGAATCCGCAATTCCAGGTATTTTCGATTTCTTTACATGTCTCTAAAGGGAAACGGTAATATTTGAACAAAAAGTCTGTGTATCAAGCTGAAATCAAATTATAGTTGAATGATTTTGTTTGTATTGAACCTTGAACAAATCAAAATTTATGTATTTTATTCCAGTTACAACAAAAATATTATCATGCATCCATCAATAGCAATGATTATCAAGATTGTATCAAGTTTAAAAATTATTCCCTTATGTACTGTGAAATGTTTGTCTCCGACCTCTTTTGCTCCTAACCTTAATTGATCTTTTCTATTTCAGCACTTATCTGTTGCGTCATGAGAACATTCTTGGTTATATTGGGTCTGATATGATGTCGCAGAACTCATGTACTCAACTATGGCTCATCACCCATTATCATCCACTTGGGTCTCTTTATGATCAATTGAATCGGGCATCACTCACGCCTCACCAAATGGCTAAGCTATGCTACTCGTTTTTAAATGGATTGGTCCACCTGCATACGGAAATATCTGGCACTCAGGTAAGTCTTTATTTATTTCCCATCTAATCAAAAATTGCCCACTTCAGCTGACT
Organism: Conomelus anceps; assembly: GCA_948455865.1. Taxonomy (NCBI): domain Eukaryota; kingdom Metazoa; phylum Arthropoda; class Insecta; order Hemiptera; family Delphacidae; genus Conomelus; species Conomelus anceps. The sequence goes on along the minus strand of OX418222.1, from coordinate 24,676,780 downwards.
TTATAAATTTAAAATTATACTTCTTCAAATATTACTATCACTTTTAATGAAGTTTATTTATTAATACCATATTGAGTTCTGTATTAATTACATTAGCTAAACACTAAATTTTGTGATCTTAATGCTGTGCTCAAGAGAAAGTTTTATACATTTCTGGCAGAGGAGGCTTGTTACAGTATTGATGAGTTTTTAAATTATAACTCAAATAATAACAGTCATCTGTAGTAATAAAGGTGCATTGTTCTTGGTTTTAAATGTTATGATATTCCTGTTATCTGATTTGCCTCTTCAACTGTTGAATTTGATTCACATACAACTAATTACTTTTAATTTTAATGCTACATGCTACAAATCATACTGAATGATTTCACTTTGCGGGCACTGACAACCTTACCGGCAATAAGAAAGTCTGGGTTCGATTATAGGCGCTATCAAAAAAGCATTTCTGTAGAATGTCAGTCATTGATTTCCAAGCGGCTATTTAATACTGTTGCCAATGTCCGCAGAACGGGGGTCTTCAGTGTGAATTTATTGTAACATTAAAATAAACTTTGAAAATTAATTAGTTGGAAATATTTCGCAATTTAATAATTGTTATGACTAACTACTCTATCATTAATGATTTATTTTCCTTTGTTTTTTTTTGTGTGAATGTTGGTGATATTTGACTTTACTTGTTATATTTTTATTGGGTTGTCTCAATATTATGAATTTGTATGTATTTTTCTAAGATTAAGAAGTTGTCATATTCCTCTTCGTGGACGATGTAACCTACTGTAACTGTACTCAAGAATGCTCAGATTGAACGATGTATGCATAAAATTTACACATGTTCATCAGTGATCGTGCTAGAGTCATCCTCCTAGATCTTCGTATGGTGCTTGCACAGTGGAGCATCCAATACTCAATGATAATCACCATCGCAAAATCAAAAACATGCTGTGGAATGGATCATAACAGATTGGATCAGTGTGAATTCCCCCATTCCATAGCATGTGTTTGATTTCGCAGCTATGATCTAGTATTGATGCTCCACTGTGGAAGTCAGTAGCCTCTGCAGGAACTATTTATTTCGTCATTTTAAGTGGCAGAAATTAATATTTGTAACCCATTTTATCTCGATCTTCAAGTAATTGCTTTCTTTGGCTCTTATACAAAACCTTTTTGTTTTAATATTTTGACCATGGTAGTTGAATGTAAGTGAAAGCACGTAGTCGTAAAATCGCGATTCGAGTTTAAACCTAATCTTCGCCTAATCAGGCATTTCTGCAATTTTTTATCGGCAAACAATTCTGATAGAATTAAGACCGAAAATGTTGGACCAAGTAAAATAGTTGACCTAGCAAATAATTCGTTTCTTTTCAGCCATATATTGTGCACTTACGTTGTCTGTTTTCTTTCATGCTCTCGCATATTGTTTATTTCTAATGTAGATGGTAAGTCTTGCTTATTACTAGATGAAAGATAATAAGATTCTTCAATTATCTTTTAAAGTGCATTTATGATTGTTATTTTTGTAATAGATAATAACTGTTTCAGCATATTTTTAATCAGTAATAAACGGTTGGAAAAATCAACCGCATCATTATTGAGTTGGTTTCTTCTCTTATTAGAAGTAGAACCATTTTAAAATTCCAACTGAAAATTTGTTGATTAAGCAGAACTCAAGCATCAAGTATGTTTTTACTGTCGTCCTCATGTAATGCATTTGATTAAAGTCCCTATTTCCAATTAAACTTATTTTTATTCAGTAATTCATTCATTTTGTATTTAAACACTAACCCCTCTGTTGCACAAACGTCTTATCATTATGATGGTTTATTACTTGCTCCACTTTTATAGAAAGCTGCTATGTGAAAGCATATGATTATACTTATATACATGCTAGCATTCTGCAGATGATTGAAACCAGAATGCCCAAAATAATCTACAAAGAAAAACTTCACTCAAGAAGGTAGAAAGGCAGACCAAGGATAAGATAGGAGGATGAAATCAGAGAGGATATCTTAAAGATGGGATATAGAGGATGGAGAGGGATGGTTGGCGATAGAGATGCTTGGAGGGCTGTAGAGGAGGAGGCCAAAGCCCATATTGGGCGGTTGAGTTAAAAAAACATGCTAGCATTCGTATGATCTGTATATCTTGAATAAAAGATTTAAGACGTATCTAGTATAAAATGCATAAAAGTGGTACAATCATTCATGGACATGCGCCTTCTTCTTATAACTCAACATAACCTAAAACAAACCTTATTTTAATCGCCAATACTAGTCACTAATGCATGTATTTTATAATTCGAAAGCTAATTTACTCTCCAAGTCATATAATAATTTGATTTATTCACATTATTCAATTTATAACGAATTATTTAACTAATTTATATACTATATTTCATGCTCAGCTGATCTCTGAATTTGAAATTTTTAAGCGTCTATGACACTGAGCGAATTGAGTAGCTAAGCGAGTAGAAACGTTACATGCCGAACGAGTTTCCCTTACCAGAGACCCCAATGCGAGCATTATTCAGTGTAGTTTTGGTTTAGCTTCGACTCCGCTGGACGGCGCTACTCGTTTACTTGCCGGCGAATCTACCATCTGAGAGTCAACTCGCCCTGTGTAAACGTTTCCATTAGCCAAGTAGTCCATTATCTCCTATCCATGAAAAAGGTTGAGAGAGCCGATCTACTTTTTCAGTACTCGCTGGCAGTGTAGCCAACACCAAAATACAATGTTATTGTGGCCAAAGCCGACATTTAACCACCCAGGCTGCGAACATAACACTTCAGATGAGACATATTGAATTTTCTGTGAACTGTTTTGAAGAAATTTTATTGAATAGTTGGTAGACTTCATATTTTAATTTTGCGTTACAATACTATTTATTGTCTCTTAAATTCCATAGTATTTAAGAAGTTCCAGTAATTCTGTAGGCCTGCCGGTCCTGCTGAAGTACGGTCGGTTTGTAGCGCTTCTACTCGCTACTCGCTCAGTCACTAAACTCGCCCAGTGTCATCGACGCTTCAGTTGACTCCGTTGGCTGCATTGTAATCTAGTTATCATTGCTCGAATAACAGAAAATTTTTCATCAAATAATTTCTCACTTTTATACTGAATGATGTAACCTAGTGTAATGGTGTACGCTGAACGGGTAACCTAGTATAAAAGTGGAACGGATAATGAACCATCATTAAGATACGACGTTTGTGCAACCGGAGGTATAAGTTCTAATACTAATATTCCCAGTTGTCATGGAATCATGTCAAAGTACAGCATTTAGTCCATTGAATAAAGTTCTGCTCCCTTCAGCCAATTTACCAAAATAGCTTTCTTATTGAGCCCCAAGGCAATTTACGTGGCTGACTCTCCAATTTTCTGTTAGATATTTTAGTGATGTATAATTTTTAATTCCAAATTAAAGTTTATTTATATGTATGCTATATATGTATTTTTTAGGAGTCAATTCACATCTTTAATTTCCATGTCCCATGTATGATATGAAATACTTCAGTATGAATTAATTTATTTCTATGTAGAATTTTGTATGAATCTATGTAGAATTATGTATGAATCATAGAATCTATGTAGAATTACTTACATTTTGGTGTCACAAAACAAAAAAAAAGCATAACGGATGTGTCGCAGACCAATTATGAGCGAGAACTGACAGCTTGTCTGAAGTTGCACACCACATTACAAACCAGCTGTCTCACCAAAATGGAAGTGATTAATTCTACATAAAATTAATTTTTTGGAATATGCAGTGATGTAATCGGTTGAAACGTTATCTCTGATAAAAAAAACTCGTGACAGCTATTTTTGCGGTCTCTGATTTTCGATTCCCGTGGCTCAGTCTGGCAAAATCTGTGTCATTCACTTCATTACCCACGCATTAAGTATCATGTGGGCATCATCAGTAATTGAATGTTATATTTTTCTAGAGGTTTATTTGCATTGCAGAACTATTAATTATTTGTCAACTACCAACTATTTATTTTTCCCGATCTAAATTACTGTATTAGATACTTTTTTGAGACATGGATAGCTTAAGATTGTTTCTGTTCATCCTTAACGCTTGGACAGAGATTAGGTCATAGAAAATCTCGAAACTCTCTACGTCTCGAATAAGGTAATTGTGGTAAAGTAATCTAGTTGAAGTTTGTCCGCAGTAGCGGAGGTCTTCAGCATTAAAAGGATTTCAGAAATTAATTATCTTAACATTTAGCAATTTAGTAAAAATTGTAAGATCTTTTTAAATAATTCGAAGTGATTGTACTACATCTCAAATGAATGCTACTTCACAGAGGTTTTCAATGTGTCAATATCTAGTGGTTAAGGCCTTCGACTTACAATTGGAATATCAGTGGTTCGATTCCTGGCGCTGACTGAATATTTTTGTGTTTTAGCATTCATTGGTTTCCATTAGTTATTTATTTCAGTTGTCAATGTCCACAGTAGCGGTGTTCTTCGAAATAAATTGTTAACAATTTAATAAAAATCTTAACATCCTGCTAAATGACTCTGAGTAATCTAATCTAGTTTTTCGATGCAAGTAACAACATCAAATTCTATACTGTAAAACAGTTTCTAAAGATACAAGTGGCGGCTTTGGTAGCGCAGTTAATTGGAGCGCTTGTCTGTGATAAGATAAGGCTCTGGCTGGCTTAGTTTCCTGCAGCCTTGGGTTCGAATCTCATTCAGCCATGGATGTTTCTAAACATTCACCTCATTACCCACGCACAAGTCTCCAGACTCATGTGGTCATCATCCGCAAAAAAGTAAGCGTTTTTCAAGCGTTCATTCAAATTTGCAATTTGAAGCTGAAGTAGTTCCTATTTATCAAGTCCAGCATCTGACAAACAAGTATAAAATTCTGCATGTTTATAGTAATCATTATCCTTTATGTAGGGAAAGCCTGGAATAGCCCACCGTGACATCAAAAGCAAAAACATTTTGATGAAAACCAACTGGTCGTGTTGCATTGCTGACTTCGGCTTGGCGGTTACACATTCACGGATGACAGATTCCATGGATCTACCTCAAAATCCACGAGTTGGCACCAAACGTTATATGGCGCCGGAAGTCATCGATGAATCGTAAGTAAACCTAATAGTAGCTGTAGATTGTATTATGACTGTCTTCAAGTTACAAGTGAGATGTAAGTAAATTAGGACGCGAGCGAAGCAAGTGTTCTAAACATCTCACGAGTGGCATAAAAATTTAATGTAATCGTTACATACGCTATTTTATCTACGACTACCAATAACTTACTTTTACTTAACATTATTTGATTAAGTTACTCATACTCACATAACCTAGAATGCTCAGTTGTTGACAATCGGTTATTTGTTGGGAATTACATTTCAAACCTACAACCGATCGTTTGATTGAGTGTGAGAGTTTAATAATGTTTATTTCTACACTGAATGAACGAAATGCCGACTTCTGATTGGTCTAGAGCCTGTATCGAAAAGTGACTCCAGATAGCTTCATTATGTAACGGTTTTGATTAGGTAAGGATAAAGTCAGCTGTTATGACATTACTTTCTAAACTACTTCAAACGTAGTCATAGGTAAATGATTTTTTACTGAAATTTTTAAAAAGGCATCTCTTTTTATGATGAGCTGCAATCTGTAAAACATTAAGGGCCTCCAGACACCGAAAGCTGTGCTGTGAGGTGGGACATCTTATATGTTGTTGAAGATCCATCTTGTTTCCACTAATATGTAATAAAAACTTTAAAAACACTTGTAAGTGGAAATTATGACTCACGTCAGAGTACTGAGGGTCGTCTGACGATGCTCTTGACAACAGAGTGAAACGGCCGTCACGCCATAACGTCAGTCATAATTTCCACTTACAAGTGTTTTTTAAGTTTGCTGGGACATATGTTTAAACCGAACCAATGGTTATCAATAAATATCCAGCCACCTGCACAGCGCAGCAGAACACCGCTTCCGGTGGCCGGCTATTGATTCGGTTGAACAGCTGTCCCTGCACAGAATATTCCGTGAATGGTGGCCGGATTAAAGTGTAAATAAATTAATTCAGTAAAATTTTTTAACCATTCTGTCACAAAAACCCAAGAATTCCTCTATGTTAATTGTGTAAATTCTATTTGTGCCACAGGATAAATATGTCGAGTTTCGAATCACTGAGGCTGGCTGATATGTATGCAACTGGATTAGTGCTTTGGGAAATTTGTTGGAGAACAATGTCGAATGGAATCGCCGAAGAATACAAGCTTCCCTACCACGATCTTGTTCCAAATGATCCAAGTTTCGATGACATGCGCAAGGTGGTTTGCATAGACCAGCAACGCCCCATCATACCTAATCGCTGGTCGTCGGATCCCATGCTGTCTGGTCTTGCAAAAGTATTGCGCGAGTGCTGGCACAGGAATCCTCATGTTCGACTACCTGCGTTGAGAGTCAAGAAAACTCTCGTAAAATTAGCTCTAACGATATCACCCAACGAAACTCCCAGTTCTTGGCTACATACTGTTAGTGATTAATGCTATACCACTATATAGTGATAGATGGCAGCTTAATTTAAATGCAAGTAAGTGATTATCAGTAATAATTGAACAAACTAAACAAAGTTGAGGATTTTATTGCTTGATGAATATTCTGTTGCATTGAAAGGTGGCCTTAATAATGTTTGTTTCATACAGGATGTATGGTAAAATTTGACATTTTTAAATGAAATTTTTGCTCATGTTTGTTTCATACAAGATTTTAGGTAAAGCCTTGTTCCAATGATCGGAGAATTTCCAAGCATGCTTAGGCTTAAGGTCTGTCAATGGAAAACAGAATTTGCGAGCCAACTGTTTCAAAGACGAGTAAATCGTAGAGGCGAGCAAGTACGGACTTTTATAGATGGGGGATTCAAACAAAAACAACTCACTTGAACTATACATGCTGGCCGTTGGAGTAGCATGCTCAGCAATTTCTGACCTCGCGCCTTTGATGTGTGATAAATTTACCGACAACGGACGGGAACGGCTTGTATACGTTTGCGGACGTCTCAACTAGTTTGAAAACTCACATAATATGAACTGTTCCATCTACGTGATACTGGACGACTCACCGAACGGGCTTGGCAGTTTTCCGGTCGTTGGAACGAGGCTTCAAATTTAAAACTTTTCAAATTTGTGCTTAAAAAGTTTGAACATGTTCCATGAGGCTCTTGCTCAATTTACATTTTTTTATCCGTGCAAATAATGTCTTATCCTTATCAGAAGTTCAATTTAGAATTGATTAGGCATTTTTCTTTTACAATCTTAACGAGCATCTAAATGATTGGGCAAGCTTCCATATTGGCAACTAACATCTTGAAATGCATTTAGTATCAAATTTATAACAAAAGCCAACATGAAAAATAGGATCACAAGATGGTGACCAATTTAAAGCTATTTTATTCAGAGTGTTTCGCATAGAGTGACCAATACTTCGTGGGCTTGTGCTCACAAAAATAATAGAAAGGTTCCGGAAATTAAATAAATGAATAAAGTTTTTATTTAACCAACACACTACAAAGCTTGTATTCATAGTAAATGCTTGTATACAATTAGTTATCGTCAACAAGTCAATTAATTTATTACAGATAACTTGAAAGCAAATCAAACATTATACAGCATAGTTCAGGCACAAGAGTAAGAAATAATTATTAAAAAGAGTCAGAAAGTAATCTATTTTGTAGTAAGCTACAGCATTCTTCGTTACAGTATTAAAGAAGGCGGAAGTTGGCAGCTATCCCTATAAATTTACTCATTTGGAATTTTGTTATATCGCTATTTTACGAGTAAATATGTCATTTTTCATGTTGAATAAGCTGAGAAATCGAATAAAACAAGTTGGAAATCGGTAATTACAGTAATTTTTGAGTAATTCAACAGAATATGGCCTGAAACAGGTTTTTTCACATTTTAAATGTATAAACTTGGTTAATTGTATTTTTTTTTTAACAAAATTTGTAGAGAATTCAATCCCGAAAAAAATGTTAAGTAACTTAATGTCATAAAACACACCCAGATTTTATGAAATCATCTTCCATTGAATCAAAACACTAATTTTGCACAGCTTGCTATTCTTATGAGGTCTGATTCATTTAAATCCTAATTTTATGAAGTTTAGGTGTGTTTTGTATGTTGGGTTACTTCACATTTTCTACCCAGAATCAAATTCTTTACAAGTTTTGTTGGAAAAAAACTACGGGTCCATTGTGCAATTAAGAAAGTTTATACAGTTCAACATGCCTTATTGTTGCTTGAGGTATATTAAGTTTTGTTTATCTTAGATACAGAATAAGGCTATAACAATTGTGTTGCTTTCCAAACGAATGATGGCTTGGACGCAGGAACTAGCTCAGAGTTGTGCTAGATAGTTCACGCACTCATCTTTGCAGCCAGACCCTGTTTAGTAGTGAGAGTGGTTTACCAAGCCTAGAACTTTAGACTTAATTTCGATGAGTTTGGCATACTGATATAAATCTGTTAGCTCAGTTAGGAAAGCAATCGCAAACTCCTACACTCTTGTGTGGACTACTAAACTCTCGTTTGTGTAGAACGCGCTTTGGACTCAACCACAACGTTGAGGTCTGAAGAGTCACGTACAATCGAAATCGGCAATAGTACTATACTTACATCGCCTTCAAACTTGGAAAAATGGGGCCGTTTGCATAATTTGTTGAATAACTAAAAAATTACTGTAACCCATTTCTTGTTTTATCAGCTCACCAATTTACAATTAAAATGATGGCACTGAAAAACGGCTGTAGCTGCTAACTTCCATTAACTTTAATTCTGTAAAGAAACACGTATGTTCCTATATTTATGTGAACTTTTTTCATTATTTTGATGAGTACAACAAGCCAACAAAACAAGTTTTGGTAAGTATAGGCGTAACACTCTGTATATTGCGGTTCTAATTTTCTTTTAAAAATTGATGTTTTTCTATTTTTTATTATTACAAGGCCCGCAATATTTAATTGTGGTTGATTTAGCGTTACTTTGGCAGCTTATTTGGTATCCTGCGGTTGAATTTTGGTTGATTTAGCAGCTTTGGCACTTGTACAGCTTTGTATGGAAACTGAGAGAACGCGTGGGATGTCACTTGATATTTAATTATTTTAAATTCTACTCAACATGCATTTTCCATAATCGTATCTTGTTTCCATGTTCATTTGGTTATTCATTACATTTTACTGCCAACTTGTACAAATTAATGGATAGGGCAAATTAGTGCATGTATTTTTTTTAAATTTCACCATTTAAGTGGTCTTTCAATTCTCTATCAATTAGGATCCAAATTTGTTGGGATCCATTTTTTGTGCTAATTTTTCACATCATTGCTGAACTGTTTCATGATGAATATTTTACTTTAAATTTAAATTATATTTTAGCAAGAATGCATAAATTCTATAACCGATACCGCGGGACGCTGTAGTCTGCACTTACATTGTATCCCACTTTGTACTTTGCACAAGTGACTATACTAGTCCGTTAGTTTCGTGTTCGTTTCCGGGTCAGATTTGGCATTTTTGGATAGCTCCCGATTTAGCTTCATAAGCCATAGAAAGAGTCCAGATGTGTCTCGCGCGTGCCGGAAGAGGCCCATGTCTTCCTTAAAATGCCAGTTGGCTTGCATTGCAGAAAGAGTGGGTGGTTGAAGTTGGGAGCTTGTTCCCATTTCCGGGTTTTCTTACTTCGGGATTATGTAGAGTGATTCAAAACGATCGCCGATTTTGATAAATGAATTTGAGGTGTTTTCACTGAAAAAACAAAATAATAAGGCCCGTATGTACTAATAGCGTTTAAACTGGGTGTAATCTGAGTTCAAATTAAACGTCAGTTTATAACTATTTTTCTTTGTTTATACTAAACTCATTTCAAGTGTTCGATCATTCGAATCCACAGTTTAAACCAAGTTAAAACTATCTATTTGCTAAACGCAGTTTTAATTCTCATTGTGCGTACGACCCTTAGACACGTTTATAACCTCCAATGTCATGTATTAAAAATTATTTTAAGAATCGTTTCTTCCACTGTTGAGTGTGCAAGAAATCTATTCATATTCTCCATATATTATCTGTTGATTCTATCCTACTGCATGACAATTAACAACTTCGATTTAGCAGACGTCCGCAGGGCTTCTCCACGAAAACTTGAATGCGTCAGTGTTTCACGCATTTTAGCACATCTCAGATCAAATCCTTGTTTGACAAAAAACCTTGAAACATCCATTTTTTGATGAAGGAAATTGGACAGCGTTGTCCACAGTAAATTTACCGATCTGTTTTTGGAAAAACTCTCGTTTTGAGAGAATCTCTACGACTCTCGTAAATTATTTATCCAAATTAGAGCTTCATGTATTAATTCATTGATGAAAATCATCATCATCATTATTTATTTAGACAGACAAAAAAAAGTTCTTCATCTCTCTCTCTCTCACTACCATCCTCTTACACCCATTTCTGTCAAGTCCTTCACAACATCATCCATCAACGATTGCGTGGCTTACTCCGGTTGCCCAGCTTGCCTCTCAGATTTCTTATAATTTTTTCCATTCGGCGAACATGTCTCAGCCATCTTAGCCTCTGAGACGTCGCAAACCTCACTGTATCCTGACCCTGTATGAGTGCATCCAACTCAGCATTATGCTTTATTCTCCAGACACCGATTTTTAGAATCTTCGGAGCACTCTTTTTTTAGAGATTCTGAATGCTTTCTCATCTGCATCTCTGTCATTGCCCAGGCTTCACAGCCATAGACAACGATCGGTCTCACTAGTGTTTGGTAGAGCCTGAGCTTGCAAGATCTAGAAAGGAGTCTGCTTTTTAACATAGCAGAGTTCGCAAATTAGGCTCTCTTACCTGTCTGTATTCGATCTCTTATACATTCCTGCAGGCTGTTTGATTTGGTAAGTATGGTTCCCAGGTATTTCAAACACGCCACTGCAATCTTTCTTTAATGACCAGGTCTTCAGCTCTCCCTTGTTATGCTGCATTTGAAGGCATTCTCATGTATTTTGTTTTTCTTCATTAACCTTGAGTACTATCAAAGCTGACTCTCTAACTTCTTATACATGGATTTCAAGGTCTCCAGGCTTTGAGCTATGAACAAACTTCTTCACAAACCTCGTCTCTTCTTCCAATCACACCTGCCTCAGCTACTGCCTGTAGTTAATGTACATCAAATCATTACAAAAAACAACAGATGTATATTTTAAAATTCACAACTGTTTCATGAATTAATAAATATATTGTATAAAGAAATTAAATAAATTATTTTATGGACCTGTATGCTTGTGCGCTGAAGTGGAGCTCAGTTAAACACAACAAATTATTTTAAGCCAAAAAAATAGTCTACAAGTCAAGGAAATCAGATTTTAAGAAAGACTCTGTTCTCTGCTGTAAAATCACTTCCCGGTGGTTCGGAACCCACCTAAAACTGGAGGTCCAACTCATCAATCACCATCATCCAATTCATTACCCACGCACAGGTCTCATACCTCATCCTCAGGGCTTCATCCTCCGAAAAAAAGTAGCACTTTGCATATTGGACAAAAGAAAGTAGCACTTTGCATATTGGACATATCGAAACTAAGGTTGATGATTTAGTCAGCTAGCCGAAAAAAGAATGCTGTATATGAACAAGAAAAATAAATAAATAAATATATATATATATATATATATATATATATATATATATATGTGCAAGGTGTAGGAGTTACACAAATTCTTTTTAATAAATCGTGAACATGAAAGTTGGGTTTACTGTATATGTTAATGTGTTTTTCGGTGTTTTTGTAGAACATCTCAATGTTATATATAAAAATCGGCGCTCTTTTTGAACCACTTTATACTTTGTCATTTTCTCTTATCATTGTCGTCGCACAAGTTTTAGGTTTATATGGTAATTATACGCAATTATAGAAAGTATACTTATTTACTGGACTGTATATTTTAATTGAAATTTATGAACTTAAAACCTAAGGAACTTAGAACTTAGAAACTAAGAACTTATGAAAAACAAAGCATCACAGTCTTCAGAATTTTGCATCAACAAAGTATGCTTTTGCTCTGGGGCCTGTTGCATAGCAATTCGCATACTAATTTTATTAGTGCTTGTATTTGTAGTTACTGCAAACTCTTATGGAACCTTTAATTTTTAGATTTAATTGTGATTTGCAAACTGTTACACAACAGGCCCTAGGTGCACGGATCAATTTGCAAGGTCAATTATCATATTTTTTCATCTCTACAAAATTAGTACAGTATTATGTGTTACTAATAGTTATAATATTGATGAAATAGCAACCAACAGAAAAAAAATAACAGTTCAGTTCAGTCTTGTGTTGAATAGAATTTTAATTTACACTTTCTTCAGAGGTGTAGAATTTTCCATTATGTGATAAATGAAACGAATTTTTGTCTACCGAACTCAATCGATATTAACAAATGTTGCCTTTATAGAACTTTATCGATATTAACAATAGTTAAATTTAGTTTATTTAAATTTGAAGTAGTTTCTTTTGTTTCAAAATAGTTTATTTAAAACTGAAATATTATGAAATAGCAAAAAACAACGTTAAAACTTTTAAAAAATTGAAGTTTTAAATAGTAATTTTATAATATCAATTCACAGCTTCTATATCTAGATTATTTTTCATATTTCCCTTGATAAACTTCATTGAAATAATATTTAATAATCTGCAGCATAACGTTGTAAAACCTGCTGCATAACATGGTTGATGTTGACAATTCCGTTTGTGGATATGTGATGAACACATCTATTTCTTAGTAGTCTAATGCTGTAAGAAACTTGCGTGGATATCAATTGATATATTGTTTTTTATTGAAAAATACCAATTTTTTAATTGGTCCCCTAAATTGCGTGCTCGTAGTGCAAACTAAAAAATAATACCCAGAAAAAATGAATTATAAATGATTATTTTTAGATTTGTTCACATAACAATGCCAACTTTTTCAAACTTAATCTTTGCAGAAAGTAATTTATTCATAAGCAATACTAAATAATTGCTATAATAGTGTTATTCTTATTTTGAATGTACCAGGTAATTGCAAAAGAAAGTCCAAATTTGAATGGGTTTAATTACAAAACGCTAGCAGATTATTGAAAACCTTTTTCCATTCATATAAAAAATTAAGTTCAAATGTTTTATAAGTGGCTCTACACACTGGCGTCTTAAGACATGTGTCTTAAGGCATCTGTCGTGTCGTACGGAATTGAATAAGACATGGATGTTTTTTGCATGTCTTATGTCTTACGTGCGTTGCAGACGGCTAATTGTTGCGCTCACAGCCTCATAGCTCGGGCGACGCGCGCCAGGGCGGTTGTCGTAAGTCATGACTTACAAATACCGACCAACCGGTCTCGTGCGACACATGTCTGAAGCAGGGATGTCGCGTCGCACTGATGTCTCAAGCAGTGTGTAAGTCCTCCATTTAATAGCATGGGTTGGTTTTCGATAAAAATGCATCAGACACGACAGATGTCTTAGTCATGATGTCTAAGACACCAGTGTGTAGAGCCATTAAATGGTCAAAAGTTTCCGTAAATATTCAATGTGACTGGCACCTAACTATATCTATGCATAATCGAATCTCCCCACACTTGTAGCAACATACTGGCAATACGGTTTCAACGGCTGCAGTTATTTGCCACTTTTGTTACTTGGACATGCTTAATAATTAGTTATCTTTTCAATTAGAAGAAGAGTAACACATCTTCCAGCTGGGTGAAGCACTACAACATTCAATTCCACCTGAGATTTTTTTTGGATGACAAAATAGGTACCGTTTTCACGGGTTGGCCGCAGAAGAACTGACATAGATTCCAAGCTTCACTGCTCCAAAAAGCCCTGATTTAATCCCCTGCGATTTTATCTTATGGATGTACGGAATAGATTAAGTGTTTATTCCACACTGTCCAACTTCAATAATGTTTAAATAATATAGTTTTTATTACTAAACTAGATGATGAATTTCTTAAACTAAGAAAGTTTAAATCAGTGAAAAAGTCCGTAAAAGTACATAAAAATAATTACAGCTGTCTGTAATGCTGGTCATGTTGCAGTGTGGGAAGAACTAGAAATCTTCTGCAAGTAGAAATCGTTTGGACTTCTAGTTGCGGTCGCAATGAAAATTTATGTAAACTTTCGATCATTTATGAAAATTATGAATGTACTTTTTCATATGAATGCTAAAGAAGTCTTGTAATTTTTTAATTAAAGCCCTTCATAATGGGGGCATTCTTTTGTAATCACCTGGTGTATTCCAATGTCTTCCCATCTCATTTCAAACAAGCTAGTTCAATCAGTCGCTTTCAGGGCTCGAACTCGACAATGAGTATTATTCAAATAAAACAAATTTCGTCAAAAATGTGTATTTTGCATGATTATAATGCTAAGTTTTTTACATTTGATTAACAAATTTCTATTGTGTGTGTGAAATCTGATCCACACAGGTTTTGTAGATTTAATTGTTGAACTGCGAAATGACAAATAGGTTAATTATTTTTGGAGTAATCATTTTATAGTTTTCATTAAAATTATAGTTTTAATTGTGAGCGAGTATGAGAAAGTATGAAATTCAATAGAATAATTATTTTTAGAGCAACAACCGGAGGTGTAGAAGTAAGCCTTCAAATATGTATTATTTATAAAATCGAAATTAAGACTGATGTAAATATAATGTACAATTGAAATTTTATATTAGACTAATGACGCAAAAGTAACTACTACTACTAGAAGTAAAAGTAGTATACTGCATACTTTAGTAGCACTAAACTGTGACAGCGTTTGCTTTGATGCAAATAGCAATTTTTTATTATATATATATATATATATATATATAAAGTTTATATAAATTATTTTTTATTATTTTCTCACTACTTTTTGCTCAATAAGAACAATAATTTCATTTGTTTTCAATCTATTTGATTCAGCAAACATACATAAACCAGTACATTTAATGTGGTTAAAGCCTCGATTACATTGTGATAGTTTATTTTTTTATTTATAACTTATTTATTATTTATATTTCTGTCCAAGACATAGTACATCTATATTTTTTTATTCACATTTCTTACTAAGATATACTACATCATGAATTTTGAACGGGACTGTACATCCTATCAAAAATTTATATATATATAGTATATACATAATTATTAAAAATAAACTTTACTTGTGAATTTATTACTTATTCATGTGTTGGCCATTTCGCATTGTAATGCTTCCTCATACACATCTGGAGGCCTTCTCCTCGTTGCCCTCTATTACAACAATGCGAAATGGCCATCACACAAATAAATAAGCTTTTAATCCACTAGTAAAGTTTATTTTCAATAAATTATTTGTTTCTAAATATCAAACGAAAAAGTAATATGGAACCACATCAAAAATGTATAACTACTTGTCCGTTGAAAAGGAACTGAACCGTTTTAACAGATGTTTTTTTTTTAAATGAAATTTTCCAAGATTGGGCTAGGTTATCTCACAAGTAGCTCGGCTTTCAACTGTTTTTGATCCAACAACTTTTTTACTAACGGTGACTAGCTAGTGAACGCGTACACTGGGCGAGTTTACAATTACATTGTAAACTAGCTGGCGAGTTGTTCGCTCACTGTAATCTACGCGGTTGCTTAATGCAGTAGAACATCCACAGCCTTGGTTTGCTGCAGTTCTCAGTTTTTTACTAATATAATTTAATTCTGTCAGCTAAAAGTTTTGCTTACGGTACTTATTTTAGCTTTATGGGTCTTAGAAGTTCGCTAAGATTAAAAAAAATGAATGGTAACTCACAAAAAATTGTATTTATGGTCTGCAGTACTCTTAAAAACCTTACTGTCAACTCTCATTTCAAACAATATATATAATTGGCTTGATTCTTCTTTCATCTAGTAACTCAATAAAATACAGACTTTGGCTTCTCGTTTGGCATTAGAATAAATACTTTGAACTTTTTTGCGAGATAGAACAAGAAATGTTGATTGGTTAAAGAGTCAGATTACTTTTTCAGCACCCAAATATTGAAAATTGTAAATTTAATTAAGATTATCTGTTGTGATGAGCATGTTTTGCAAGATAAAAATTCCTGTTCCATCCTGTATCCACTAACACAGAATACTGTGTGACTAACTGACCAACCTTTTTCATAACATGAAGTTCTGTTTATAAAGCGTCGATTGCACTGAGCGAGTTTAGTAGCTTAATCGCCAGCGAGTCGCACACTAACAAGCCATCCCAGCTACTAAAAGCCCAAGTCGTCTATGGCTACTTCACTTGCTACTAAAAATCTGACGAGTCTGATAGTGAGATAGGGATTCTGAGATCCTGTATACATATTCATTTTATAAATTAACAGTCTATATATTGGCTCAGTAGCCAACTAATCCTCCATTGTTAATCCACAGGACAATAATAAACTCGCAGATAGTCTACTGACAACCATGCTTACACACTGCTATTTTAATAGCCAACATGCCAAAAAGTCAGCGAGTAGCAAGTAAATGAAATAGACTCAAATTTTTTCATAAACTATAAATTTCAAAATCATTTTAATTCTATAAAATATTTAAAATTTATGTGGAATAATTTCCGGTACAGCGGTGCACCGCTCACGGTTCCCATGAACGCAATCATTGTTGTGATCACAGTTTTATAAGTTGGAAACGAATGGCTGACTTCTCGGCGATTGCACTCTTGCGTTCACTGTGTTAGTCATATTCATTCCAATAGTAAAATCCATTCCCTGTACTGTGCCAGGAAATAAAATTGTTCAACCTTCAACAGCGCTTGGTGAGAGTCGAATATAATTTTCACTTTCTTTTATAAAGCTCAAAAATCAGCCCTACATTTTAATGTGTCTTACTCTTATCTATATACTTCTTCAATTTTCCATCTCTCATTCTTCTACGCATAATCTTCTGGTATCTGCTGTCGATAAACCCTGATTGGGTTCATATTTTTGCATGTTTATTCTCTTTCACTTTACTGAAATTGAACTTTGTCTTGGCAGGTAGCGCTAGTCCTTCTTTGCTCGCCATGTTTGAGTGACCGATTAGTAGTCAGTTGAAAAACTACTGAGCTTATTACTGGAATTAACTATCATTTAGAAAAAAAATTGCTTATTAGCATTTAATTTTGAATTTTTTTTTTGAGATTCCTAATCGTTTCAAAACAACAAAAATTGTATGCTCTTTCGAAAATAATGATGTGCAATCACTTCCCGGTGGTTCATAACCCACCAAAAACTGTAGGACTGACTAATCAATCATCATCATCCAACTCATTACCCACGCACAGGTATCAGACCTATTTGGGCCTCATGCTATTGAAAAAATCATTGTGTCATCATCAACTCATCTGAGCTTCATCAGCAAGAAAAATGGTTTCGTTGCAGATTGGCCTATGTCAACCCTGCAGGATAATAGGATAGTTGATCTCAACAGGAAAAATGAGATTGTTAATTTCAGTTGAATGGTAGAATTTGAGTGTAAGTTGAGGTGTCATTACAAGAGTTTGACATCAGTTGGTTTGAAAAGCCATATCATTCAAAAAATCTAATTTGTTCTGTTCACCTATTTAGCCCAAAAATTTAAGGGTTTGACCTCGGAATGAAAGCTAACTTCCTGAAATTTGGCAGAGATCTTCCTTATAGCATCCTAAAAAAGGGGGTAAAAAGTCAACGACCTTATCGTGTGCGCTACTCAAAATATTCAAGATCAAAGACCACAAAAATCAGTTTTTGCAAATAACGTGCTTCCCTTGCATCGCCTATCACTACAACCTATCATATAATTGAAAGATAAATAAATTCTCTAAGTACGGTTATTTGCATTTTTATCATAATTATGATTGACCGTTCTTTAGATATAGCGTGGAGAATGGGAGGCGCGCATCCTACTAAGCTAAGGTCAAATGAACATGAAGCCGGCAGTCCATTGAAATTAGATTCCAGAATAGCGATTAGAACTAATTGAGTCTTTCAACTTCATGAAAGTTTTCAATGCTCTACCACAAAATATCCAAGAGAGTGCTATCCCTGGTATATTCAAAAATAAACTTAAATCTATACTTATTAATATTTGCCCTTATAAAATTGATGAGTTTTTTGAGAAAATTGCCTCTGTAATTAGCTGATGTCGATGTCTTTAATAAAACTTTAAATAGGGTATCATGATATCATGATTCATTCATTTTCATTCATCCATTTCGTATTCATTGTTTTCATTTATTATAGTTAAGGTGACATTTCATACATCACTAGAGCTTTGCTCTGATATGTGGTTTTATGTGAAATTATATGATAAATAAATAAAAGTGCTACTTTCCTAACATCCCAAAGAAGTTAGCGCCAAAATTTCATCGTCGTGGGGGTCCGTGACTCCCCTACCCCCTCAGGAAGTTAGCTTTCATTCCGAGGTTTGGCCTTATACGCCTTAAATGCCTGGACTAATTTAGGATTTCTTTGATTCATTGTGGTACTGTAGTTGACTTGACATATGCCAATCTGCAACTGAATTTGAACCTTGATTGAATCTATCTCTTTGCTTTTTGATTCCTCCCCTTCGCCAGACTTCAACTCTCTCTTCCTCGGCAAGTGGCCCTAATCCGTTTTTGGTTGCTAGTTCCGAGAAACTTCTAATTTTTTTAGTTTTAAAACGATCCGGAACCTCAATTTTTTTAAACAGAATTTATTAATTTCGAATTCCTTTAATTGCTATTAAAGCCATTGCGGAAGTCTTCAGTATAAACTAATAGCAATTAAAGGAATTCGAAATTAATAAATTCTGTTTAAGTAAATTTGTCAGTTTGTTCAATTGTCAGTAACTTCGAACTAACTCAATTTTTTATTGCAATCCAGTTTAAGGAGGCCAATGAGCAATTGTTCTCATATGATAGTTAATTTCAGTAATAAAATCAGTAGTTCTCACCTAGATTACTACATCTAAATGCTAACTATAAATATCTTAATACCACTGCTCTGCTTTCAACACATTCACACATGGCAAGCAAAAAAGGATCAACGCCTCTTTCTAAGAAAAATTTCAATTTCAGTAAAGATGAAGAATCAATGTACTAAAATAAAAATTCAATCCAGGTTTACCTGAGAATAAAGCGATACAAGGGAAAAATGAAAATCAGAATGTATTTGTATACCTCCAAAAAGATTTTCTGGAAGCCATGCATTTCAAAACCAACTTTTGACAAACTCTTGAACTTGTACCCTTACTTAGTTGTCGACTAAGCTCTATTAGAAACTCCTTCTAGTACATGAATGAAAGATTCTCCTCTCTAATTTTTCAAATAGAATGTTGAATTCCAAATCTATAGTATTAATAATTCTGATTTGAATTTCAAAATGCATAAAAAGTAACCATCCTATTGAAGAAAGTAGCTACTATTGCGTCAATGTAGTTGCAAAATGTTTCTAGTTTATATTTCTTGTGTAATTGAATGTTCATTATATATTATAATATTGATGCGAAATTATTGAATTTGCTCTTGTTCATGTACAATGAATGTAATAAATTGATTATTAAGTTGAATTTTCTTCTACCTGTATGAACCAATGTAAGAAAAACGTTTTTCTGCTTGTTTTTTAACTGTAAAGGCTTTTGCCATGAACATGTGCATGACAAGTGTAGAAACCGGCTGAAGACTATGCTAAAACTAAACTGTGCAAATCAGCCTAAATTGGGTGGAATATCAGGATCGTTTGCCACTCTTCAGCTGAGTGAGGGAACAATTGGACTTCTAAACAATCTTTTAAAAAGTAAGTAGCTTGATACACTTTTAAAGAAATCCAAAACAATTTAACTTTTTATGGTAAATTTAACGACTTGCAGTCAATTTTAATTGAGAATAAATTATATTTTCACTCACTTAAGGCCAAACGTTTTCGAGTCATGGAGACTCATCTTCAAATATAAGTCTCCATGTCTCAAAAACGTTTGTCCTGAAGTGAGTAAAAATATAATTTATTCTTCATTAAAATTGACTGCAAGTCGTTGAAATTACCATAAAAAGTTAATATTAACAACGCAGCTCGTTATGGAACAAGAAATCCAGGAATCCAAAACAATTATTATTTCACAAGTTGGTTTTGAAGGAACTGACAAATAGATTGAACATAATTTATTAATTTCCAATTCCTCAAAGTGCTATTAATTATACTGAAGACTTCCGCAATGGCGGAAATTGATATATAATATCCGTCATTGCGGAAGTCTTCAGTGTAATTAATAGCACTGATGAATTCGAAATTAATAAATTATTTTCCAATATTATTTATTGGTTCAATAATATAATTATATGCTTTGAATATAGCCTATATTCTTGATTTTCATATTTAAGTTTTATCAAGTTCCAGGTACAATGAATTTTCTGGTCTAATTTATTATTTATTTCCATTGATAGTTTTTACTGATCTGCGGCAATTGGGCATACCAAGAAAATTGATCCAGCTGGTGAATATAAAATTTGAGAGATTTAATGCTAAGGGTCTTGTTGGAAATGACAGTACAGGTAGTGATAGTTTTGAGGTACATTTTTTAGTAAAGCAGGGCAACCCACTCTCGCCGATCCTGTTCACTACACTATGCAATGAAACAAATACAACCTCTAAGTAACATAATGTATAAAATGAATCAGATATAGGAGCCTATGCTGATGACTTGGTGATAATGGCAAAAAAGCCAAGAGTTCTGGAGGAAACGTTTTTGTCTTTGAAAAAAGGACACAGAATATAGGCTTAAAAATCAATTAGTCCAAGACAAAATATCTGAAAGTATCAGCTAATGAAGGGAGAAGAAATTCTCAAAGTTTTCATTGTGGAGACTACATCTTTGAGGGACAAATTTCTTGGTTCAGCAATTAATAATAAAAACAATCTTGAGTGGAGAAATTGCCAATAGAATAATGAATGCAAACAATGCATATTTTCATTCCAAATTCATTTTCTTCTCAAGGCTGGTCTCCCAGAAGATTAAATTTAGACTTTGTCTTAAACTCTCATTTAACCAATTGCCACTTATGGATGTGAAGCTTGGAATCTGGTTATGAGTGACATAAGAGCTCTTCGAGTTTTTGAAAGAAGAATAGTCCGAAGGATATGGAGTGTGCCATTAGAACACCAGAAGGATGGACCATTCGGAGTGATGAAGAGACAGGTGATACTCGAGAGGGAAGATATTGTATGCTTCATAAAATCACAACACATACGCTGGCATGGACATGTTGAGAGGATGGATGGCGAAGGCTAGAATGGAAGTAACAAGAAGAAGAGGGTGGCCAAGGAGAAGGTGGATAAGGGGAAGGAAAAGTATTGTGGATGACAGAGTCAGATGGAGAGGAAATTGATGACCCCGACACATAGTATTATAGTTGGGGGGGGGGGGGGGGGGGGGTGTATCATAATTATTGAAAAAAGACCTTTCAAAAGAGTTTCTTGAGTAGAGACGATTCTCTAAATATATATGTAAAATAATATTATGTATTTGTGTGTTTATAAATAAAAAAGTTGTCACAGAAGCTAATACAATGTCTACACACGGGACTGCAGAGCTACAGGAAGAAGAATTGATTAACACATTTTCAGGGGGACTAAATCTGATTATAATTTATTCATGTATCATGTATTCATATTTTCTCATCCTTGTACTCACTTGGAGACAAAATTGATTTGATAATTCGCATTCTAAATTGGGAGAAATCAGGTCACTTGAAAATAGTGGTGTAAAAAATGTTTGAAGGTGGGCCACATTTTTGCTTACCCATTGAGGTAGCAGGCCACTATGATGAAAGCGTAAGCTGTAATAAATACAATACATCAATAAAATGATGTCCTTAACTACAATTCAATTATAATCGAAGTACGGTATATGTGAATGAAAGGAATCTTTTCATAAGGTTCTAAGATGATTTATCAAATTCATCTCATTTATATAGTGTCAGAGCGTACAGCGGAAAAAAACTAAACAAGTAAAAAGATTTTCATACCTTGATGAAATATTTGATTTATTGCATTATTCCTAAATAAATGCAAATATTTTTTCGGTTAGGCTTCATTGAATACCCTACACTAAACATCAACAAACCTGCTATAGATGTGTTGATCGAAATTAATTTACCAATAGCCTATTATAGGTAATTTGACTATTCTAACACAAACATTGATGTTGAAGATCCATCTTGTTTCCACAAATATGTATTATAAACTTAAAAAACACTTTTAAATGGAAATTGACTCACGTTATGGCGTGACGGCCGTTTCGCTCTGTTGTCTAGAGCATCATCAGACGACCCACAGTACACTGATTCAAGGCATGAGTTTGAGGGTTATGTATGTTGGAATGGTGAAGGGGTGGGGGGATGAGTAGGCGGGAGGTTTGAAATTGGGATTATTTTGTCAAATAGAGTATGTGAGAAAAAGTTAAGTTGATCATTTAAAATGTTGTCAGGTTGCTGCTTTGCATGTTTGTATATCTCATATTGTTCTAAAACATTGAGTTTATGGCTTTTGTGAGTGAAGTGTAGTGTGTCTAAATTAGTGTCAATGTCTGTATAACTGTGGCCTGTTGAAATGATGTGTTCAGCGAAAGTGGAATGTGTGTTTGGGTGTGAGATGGCTCTTGTGTGTTCTTTGAATCTAGTGGTGAATGTCCTGCCAGTTTGTCCTATGTAGAACTTGTTGCAGTCATCACATTTCAATTTGTAAATTCCAGATCTGTTGTACTTGTTTTGAGATGTTGTCTGAGAATGCAGGTGTTTTTTGAGTGAATTAGTTGTTCTGTAAGCTATTTTATATTTGAGTTTCCTGAATGAAGCTGCTATTTTATGAGTTTTGTTGTTGAGGTAGGTAAGTGTGATGAATGTATGGGGGTTGTCATTCTGTTTGTTGCTGGTGTG
The DNA here is from genome assembly GCA_948455865.1 of Conomelus anceps. Taxonomy (NCBI): domain Eukaryota; kingdom Metazoa; phylum Arthropoda; class Insecta; order Hemiptera; family Delphacidae; genus Conomelus; species Conomelus anceps. Next base: position 24,653,845 of record OX418222.1, on the reverse strand, counting down.
AGTGATTGGTTTTGTTGATATTCTGTGCAGTAGTTTGTCTATTAGTGTGTGTTTGTAACCATTCTGTTGTGCTATATGTATTTTGCAGGTGCATGTGTGTGATTTACTCCACTCCCAAGTATCAAACACAAATAAAAGATGCCATCAATCATACTCAACACATCATTCCTCACAGCCACAAAAAGTACCTCAAGCACATAAATCCATCAGCACCAAAACTAAATGCCTTACCAAAAATTCACAAAGCAGATATTCCCATCAGACCTCTCATAAATCACACACATGCACCTGCACACAAATTAGCAAAACTCCTAGATAAAACAATAAGACAGAACATAACATTCCATCAGCACACAGCAGTAAAAAATAACATAGACCTGATAGACAAACTACAAAAAATCCATATACCACACAATTCCACACTATCTTCTCTTGACAGTACAAATCTTTACACCAATGTACCCATACATGAAACACTTCTTCACCTTAAACAAATGCTCATCCAAAACAACACACCACCTGAACAGCTTCAAGAAATTTTAGACCTCACAACACTAGTCACCTCACAAAATTACTTCACATACAATAATAAATTCTATTCACAACCTCATGGCCTGCCTATGGGTTCCCCAATTTCTTGCATCCTAGCTGAAATCTTTATCCACAATATAGAACAAAAACATATCCTACATAATACAGACAAAATCATCAGCTGGCACCGATATGTTGATGACATTCTAATTCTATACAAAGGCAATAAAAGACAAACTGAAATATTCCACACCAATCTTAATAAAATCCATCCAAATTTAAAATTCACCTTAGAACTTGAACACAATAATAGTATCAACTTTTTGGACATCACTATAACAAAGCAGGAACATTCATTCAAAACATTTAGAATTTACAGGAAACCCACAACAACTGATACAATAATCCATAACACATCAAATCACCCAACCCAACATAAACACGCCGCTTTCAATCACATGCTCCACCGACTAACAAACATTCCTATGTCACAAGAAGATTACAATATAGAATTGAATACTATAAAATACATAGCACAACAGAATGGTTACAAACACACACTAATAGACAAACTACTGCACAGAATATCAACAAAACCAATCACTCACACCAGCAACAAACAGAATGACAACCCCCATACATTCATCACACTTACCTACCTCAACAACAAAACTCATAAAATAGCAGCTTCATTCAGGAAACTCAAATATAAAATAGCTTACAGAACAACTAATTCACTCAAAAAACACCTGCATTCTCAGACAACATCTCAAAACAAGTACAACAGATCTGGAATTTACAAATTGAAATGTGATGACTGCAACAAGTTCTACATAGGACAAACTGGCAGGACATTCACCACTAGATTCAAAGAACACACAAGAGCCATCTCACACCCAAACACACATTCCACTTTTGCTGAACACATCATTTCAACAGGCCACAGTTATACAGACATTGACACTAATTTAGACACACTACACTTCACTCACAAAAGCCATAAACTCAATGTTTTAGAACAATATGAGATATACAAACATGCAAAGCAGCAACCTGACAACATTTTAAATGATCAACTTAACTTTTTCTCACATACTCTATTTGACAAAATAATCCCAATTTCAAACCTCCCGCCTACTCATCCCCCCACCCCTTCACCATTCCAACATACATAACCCTCAAACTCATGCCTTGAATCAGTGTACTGTGGGTCGTCTGATGATGCTCTAGACAACAGAGCGAAACGGCCGTCACGCCATAACGTGAGTCAATTTCCATTTAAAAGTGTTTTTTAAGTTTATAATACAAACATTGAATTAAGCAGCATTGCATTACTGAATTGATTAACTAATTTTAAAACTTCAATGAATTTCATTGAAATTTGTATTATTTATTATTACTTTAATGTGAGGCCCCCTGAGCAAAACACAAGAGCTTTATGTATTGATGAAAGGCGATGGCACCTCGCTTATTGATGTATTGGCGATGGCACCAATTCATTTTGTTTTACATGTATTGATGTGTAAGCTGAATGCAAATATATCTTTTGTAAGTGGTAAATTTTTACACACAAAACTTTTAATTTTAATAATAAAATTTAGGCTTTCAGGTCTCTTCTTCTTTGAAAAAACATTTCAAAGCTATTCTATGACTACCGTAGACTAGGCCTAGACATTTTCGTAAAATGAATTTGAAGATGACTCTTAATGACTCGAAAACGTTTGGCCAAAAGTGAATAGAAATATTATTTATTCACAATTGACTGCAAGTCATTGAATTTACAATAAATAGTCAATATTAACAACGCAGATCGTTATGGAACAAGAAATCTAAGAAAATGAATTTTATTGTAATACTGCACAGAGTATGATGAGGTTGTTGTTGCATTTGGAGAGAATGTAATCATTCAAGATTCGACAAGTGAAGAAGTTGTACTTCTTACCAGACTTAAATATTATGTATTCGCCTTTATTTTCACTTTTTTCTAAACTTTGTTGAACAGATGTTCAAAACGAAAAATTTGTGTTTTTTATAAAATTAGATATTAGAGGAGTGACAACAAAGGTGAATCCGGTAATTTGACATTTGACTGTATGTTGGTAGACTATTCAAATATTAATTTGAATACCGTCTCTTTCTATCTTTCTTTTTGCTGTTCTATTCTCTATACCGTACATAATCTGTCATACAGCACCAACGCACTCCTTCCATAAAAATAATAAAAAAAGTACATAACCGGTAATATAAATATAATCGGAAACGCTTCGTTACAGAAATAAAGACGGCCAAGTTGGCAGTTATTCCTATCAATATACTAAATAAAAAATCTATAGGGCCTACATTTATTAAATCGAATTTATGTATAAAAATCGAATGAATCTAATCGAAAACCCTTAATTGTTTCTGAATTTGAAACCAAATGCTGGGTGGTCCTACCTCCCTCCACAATGCGTAGCATATGGTAAACGTACGGTAATTTTGAGCCGCGGCCCACAATTCATTACATGGCGATGGCAGCACTAGCACCGTGTAGCTGTAGATTGTAGTGCACACTCAATTCTATTGTCACAACCACCAATTAGAATCCTCGATTTTTGGACTCAAAAATTACCCAACCCTAATCCATCTTCCAGAATCCAATATGCAATGCAGTGTCAAAAACCAAAAAGGTTGCCATTTTAGTTTGTGCAAAGCTATCTGTTCCACAGCACTATTTTAAGTTATTTGTTGTTTGTGTTGGTTTGTTGTAAATTTAATATTGAAGTAATAGTTCACACATTCTTCAGTGGAAATGCCTTCAAATATTCTCCGTACATACGCCGATAATTTTATGGGTTATGTTGTTCGGTGTCATATTCATATAACTCAAATATTTCTGTGTTCTTTTATATGTTTATGAAAGTTTAATAGATTACTGACTATATAATAATGTTTTACGAATTGTGTTCCTATCTAACAAAGTGCTTACGAATGAGTTTCCTCTTGAGCACAACTGAAATGCTCTAATTTAAAATAGGTATCTTACAAACCCAGTGGAGTGAAATATTTATGCTAATAACGATTCAAGTGGAAAGTGTGAATCATGATTCCATACATGAACGTTGATTTAAGGTCCATTAATTTGCATTACGACCAGGTTAGTAAGGTAGTTTGTTTACTTTCGTCTTGAAACATTACAGACTCGCTTATTAGTCTACCAACACCTAAAATGTATTTCAACATTTCTATTTATACCTGTATTATGATTGTTTGAGTAGATTTCGGCATACTTCCAATTTAGTTTCAAGTGATCAGTAGGTACAGCAAATTACTGGAATCAAAATTCAAGTAAGTTGCGATAAAAAGACCAAACAAAATTGACTTGGTATCTAATGGTGTCTTAGCCTTCTACCACTATGGTGATTGGAGTTGCTCTGCAACTAAAAGCGGCGGGTGCCTATCACCCACTGAAAGTGTTATTTAATCGAGGTATGATAAATAAATTATTTAACCAAGAAATTAGTAAGTTAAATTACTTTAAGTTATATCATCAACCCAATTAATAACAGCAGCAACCCACTCATGCTTCTAAACAATGCTTTCTCTAAACAAGAAGCGAGATCCATTAATATTGATTAATAATAAGACATGAAGTTGTCACAGAAACACATTTATGTGGCTGTGACAACTTCATGTCTTATTATTCATTATCCAAAATATCACCACAATCTTCCACAGTATCACCTTCGCCACTACAAAGAAAGTTCAATCATAATGAATTCATAAAATGTTTTATTTTGTGTAGCAGAATTTCTATTATAATTTATTTTGTAATAGAAATCTAATAAAGAAAGTTTTTTTTTCTTCCCCAGAGAATGAACTGGATGCTCAATAATCATCAGAAGATAACTGAGGAACGTCAAAATGAAAAACCTAATCTACTGCAGAAAGAGAAACCCCAGATAAATGTAAGTGAAACATTCAATCTATTTTTTATATTAAAATACTTCTTGAAAGTGGGCAATTCTGAATTCTGAAGCAAATATGGGTAACCTCCGATTTTCAAGAAATTTACTTATATTATGTAGAACACTATGTAAAGCACAGCAAAAAATAAGCGTCGCAAACACGCGGAAAGTGTGCAGAAAACGCAAAGTTGCGTTTTTGAGCCTATGGTAAAGTGCCATTGGTTCGTCAAATACAATAATCTAATCCATACAATAAACTAAAATATGCTACAAAAAACATAGACACAGATAAGTAAACAATACATTAAGAATAATTTATTCCTATTTCTGCTTATGTAGCAGACATGTACTTGAAATTCACATATATTATGCAGAATACTATGAAGAACACAGAAAAAATGAAAATAAATGTCACCGGGAAGTGTTGAAAAAACGCATTCAAAGCTGCGTTTTTATTCTAGTTTTTGCTAAGTAATTTCTTTGCTTGTGCCCAGGCAGGAATGACTCCGATTCGTTAAGCTCTCAATTGATACGTAATGATTGCAACGCTAAATGGCAGTTGATACGGAACAGCTCTGATGATGAGGAAGCGGCAAACGATAGTTTAAAAACACTACTTTTAATGCGTTTTTTTACAAAGTTCCTTACGCAGTATACGGAGGCCAAGCGGAACTAGCTTAACTCAACCTCGCTAGATCGTGAATTCCTAGGTACAGAATTCAATAATGCATTAAATTCGGGCCGTATGACCAATGTTACGCCCGTGGCGTAATTTTCTGCGCCGTAGTTTCTTATTCAAACCCTCATGCCATACCTTGTCAAACGCCTGAGATATATGTAGAAACATAGCTGCATCGTCTTTTCCTCAAAGGGTTTCCCAATTACATCAGTAACCTGTGGATTTGCTGAATGTTTGCTACTAAAACTAAATTGATGGTCTGGAAGGAACATTTTCTCTTAAATTATTGATTGTAATCTTTTTGATAGTACTTTCTCAAATATCTTTGCCATTACTGGCAATAGAGATATGGGCCTGTAAGATGGAGTTTCATGTGGTGGTTTTCCTGTTTTTGGGACCATTATGAATTCAACTACTTTCCAAATACCAGATACATACTTCAGCCTTGATGCTCCATTAATGATTTTCATTTATTTTTTCAGTGTTCTGTTAGGAAGTTTCTTGAGCACTGCTCCAGTAATTAGATCATACCCTTTTTTCTTGCTTTCTTGCAGTTCACTTTTTCAACCAAATGTTCTAACTCATTTATAGGAATAAATCCTATTTCAGTTGACAGTTGCTCTTCGTCTGTAATCTCTTCCCCAGAAGGTGAGTGTGTCTGAAAGTCCTCTAATAGTGTTCAATGTGTGAATTTCAATGAAGTCGGAGTTGTCCCACCTTTCGGATAATGCACAAACACGAGAAGTGTTCAAAACTCATATGAAATGATTAATAATACTTTATAAAATGAATCATTTGTCTTTACATGGAATTCTTCATTTATATTCACCGAAAGCCGCTGTGGTAAGCTGCGTTGCAGGGGGTTGGCAACAGAAAGCATGGCAGACTTAGCTGCTCATCATTCTCAGTGCAGTGAGTGTGGTGGAAAAAACTGTATAAAACTACAAAAACGGACTTCGGCAGGATCAAAACTATGCTGTTATGTTCAAAAGCACAGCTTTGTTCCGGTTGTCGGCCGTCCATTAGAACCATTGGTTCGTTTTGAACAGCTGTCACAGCCCAGCACAGCTTTCGGTGGCCGTGAGCCATTTTAGTCGTTAGGCTTCAATCATTATATCTGTTTCAATAATGACTTAATTTATTTTCTTCCAGTTTTTTATACAAATTCTTAATTTAAATTATATTTATAAGAGAAACTTAATTTTGTGGAGAAATTCCAATCAATAGTTCTATTTTTCGCAAATCTCGATTCATATATTTTGTGATGTTGAAGATCCATCTTGTTTCCACTAATATATAATAAAAACTTAAAAAACACTTTTAAGTGGAAATTAACTCACGTTATGATGTGACGGCCGTTTCACTCTGTTGTGCATGAGCATGCCTTAAATCAGTGTCCTGTGGCTCTTGACAACAGAGTGAAACGGCCGTCACGCCATAGCGTGAGTTAATTTCCACTTGAAAGTGTTTTTTAAGTTTTCAATATATATTTTGTCTTCCAGCAGTAATAATCTCTTGAGCTCTATTTCCATGATGCCAGTTTCAGACATATCGGCTTGAAATCTTTGGTAGATAGTTCATCCTACTCACGCGGTTGTAATAGTATGCCAGTTGATGACGAAAATTGGCTGAGGGCTCGTCATCATCTGACAGTGACACGGGCGAACTGGCACCAATTTACTGGCCTACAACGTTCCCACTTCTCCAGACAACTGTTAGTTGCACTGCGCTGTGCGACAGCAGCATTAAAACCGAACTAATGGTTTTCAATGAACACCTGACAGCTGGCGCAGCACAACTCCCAGTGGTCGGGCGTTTATTGAAAACCATTGGTTTAATTTTAAAAGATGTCGCACAGCGTTTAGTGGCCGGGCGCCTTTAGTCAATTGATGTAGAGTGAACATTATCAAGAATCATTGGGAATTAGCGAATGTCTCAAAAATCTACAGTGTTCTGATTATTTAGGCCTAGGTCCATATTCATTTCAACACTATGGATTTATTTTACTTGAATATAGAATTTATAGTAATTGCCTCCTTTAGTAGTGTTAGTAGTTATTTTTAATAAGCCCGTTTCTAATAAAGTTTGTGATAAAACGCATTTTAATTATTGCAAATCTGCTTTTGACTCTTTACTTTTTGTTTGATTGAGTTTATGAATACTACATTATTTTTGTTGAATGCATAGTAAGTTTAACATTTCTGATCGCATTGTTTTGCCACAAAGGAGAAATAAATTCTTATTCTTATTGATCGCTTACATTTCTGAGCTGAGGCCATTTCACTTTGTGTTGCATTTTCAGACGCACCTATAGGTCTCCGTACGTAATTGAGATGTCAAGTAGTTATGTCAAGGTTTTAGACTAAAATGAATTCTATATTCTATTTCAATTTTACATTAATTTAATTAAATGATTTCATAACTTCTAATTTCTGCGTCATTGAAGTTTTGGTAATATTTTCGAACCAGTGCAAATGCTTATGTACAATCTTAGATATGCTTCTGCAAATGTTTTGCAAATCCTGATTGATTTATTTCTGACTGAATTTTCAGATGAACCAGCCAATGACGTTGAACCAACTCAACTCAAGGAGTGTTTCTCTTGGAGTTCAAACTGATTCTGATTTAGTGCAAAGCTATGAAAGGAACAACAAGGTAAATCAATTTGTTACTTATCGTTTAAGTTAAATAGTGGGGTTTTCAGTACTTTGAAGGGTCAAAATCTCATCCTACGGTTACCAAGAAAATGCCAATGAGACAGCGTGAACTGTCAAGATTCATGCTTTTCTTTTCTTAGAAGTGCGCCTATACTAACAAAGTGAAAAATATGGAATGGAAAAGCGAAACTTGGGGCTTGCCCCCCCCCCTCCATACTATCTTGTTTTTTCATTTCTATGGGATAGTAAGTTATATATTTTTGTCGTATTCGTGTAAAAAATTTGCCACAGTTGAAATTTGGTCTAGTCTGTTTTACTCAGTAGGTATTTTTCATATATATATTTGACTACGTTCATGTTTCTCCATATATCAAATTGTATTCATGTATTGGATTTGAATGTTGGGCTATTAAGAGCCTCGATCGAACCTAAAAAAAGAAATTCATTCCAGTAAAATACAACGGTAATGTTAATTCAATAGTGAATATGAGACTTATAAATATTATGGTAAAAAAAATGGTAAATTTTATGATAAGTGACTCCCTAATATAAGAAAATCCGTAATCGTAAATATTTAGTTGTCATGCCTAAGGGCCTATTGAAATTATTTTACATTTTTACAGGGGGGTAAAAATTCTACTTCTTAATGGTAACTTATATCTGTTTGTGATAGCTCATTTTACCCAGCTCATCAAGGCAGTTAAAATCCACAACTTATACCAAACATTCATTTTACGTTACATGTCTGACATGCAGTTGCTTACGTTCGTGTGGATGTGAATGCACCTTTTTAGGCGGTACGAAGTTAGCCGGGTCAGTTAGTTATATGTAATAAAAGAATCGTATATTGTTTATATTCATATGGAATATGTTTTACAGGTTCAAGCTACTAGTTTGATCAGTTCATTTCCTCCTCACCCGACCATGCTACCAATTTCCAAGGAAGAAGCTGCAATCAGATCGTTGAGAGCAAGCTCCAATTCCATGCCAACGGACTATGAAAGAAATGTGAGTTACATAATACAATCTATTCTACCTCAAGCTAGCTATTGGTGAACTAAGGTTCAGGTCATTGTTTGAATTAGCTAGATTTGGGCGAAACTGCGTCAGCGATAACGCTAATGCTAATCTTATCACTATACATCTGCCTGCTCTAAGAGTAGACTGATTCATAGAGCGTTCAGGTTAGCGTTATAGTTAATGTAGCTTCGCCCGAACTCTATCGTGTCACCCAGTTGTAACTACCAATCAGGGAAATTCCTGCAATCAATTTATTATTTGAAAAAATATTCATATTTTAGCCCTTTGTTACTTTGATATTATTGGTTGGTATATATTATATACTTGGTCATGAGTAGATTTATAAGCTTTATTTACTGTCTTGAAAGCATATAATTTCATTAATGTAAAAACGTAGGCATATGTCATCTATGAACTAAGAGTAGACAGAAATTTCAGAAAACTTTTTCCTATTTTATTTATTTATAATTGGCCAATTTTTCATAGGTAAGGCAAGCCGGTGAAATAGTATGTAAGGTAATATGATAGCAATAGTAATGTAAGGTAATAGAATAGTTATAAAAAGAATTGAAATAGTAATTTGTTGACAACTTATAGTTGTTGGAACAGATTAGAGAAATGACTACATTTGTAAGGAGTGATTGATCACTTGCTGAGCGCAGTGTCAGGGCGATCGTGATGTTCAGTCATGAGTGCTCAGGACTGTGACCGGCAAAAATAACATCACGTTATCTGCTTTATCTGGTGGTTTGGAGCCCACTTTAAACTGTAGGTCTACCATCCATAACATCATTATTACCCACTCATTGTCTAAGCACAAGTCTCATGTGGGCAGCATGCAAATAGTATAACTTTGTGTTCTTTATTTAGTTTCTATATAGCTTATATTTAATTTGTTTCTTCCGACTACTAATAGTTAAACAGAATTTATTAATTTCGAATTCCTTTAATTGCTATCAGTTTATACTGAAGACTTCCGCAATGGCGGATATTGACAACAGTATTTAATAGCTGATGGAAATCGATGAATGCTACTGTACAAAAATATCAGTCACCACCGGGAATCGAACCACGGACCTCCCAATTGCCGGTCGGGCGCCTTAACCACTAGACCATGGAGACCTTTCTGCACAGTAGCATTCATTTTCAACTTGGCCATATCGGCTCGTATCTCACAAGTTAGTTCGAAGTTACTGACAATTGAACAAACTGACAAATTTACTTAAACAGAATTTATTAATTTCGAATTCCTTTAATTGCTATCAGGCGGAAGTCTTCAGTATAAACTGATAGCAATTAAAGGAATTCGAAATTAATAAATTCTGTTTGAGTAAATTTGTCAGTTTGTTCAATTGTCAGTAACTTCGTACTAATAGTTGTATGACATTGAAATGTTCTTTGTTTTTGAGAATAAACTATCTATCTATCTAACATTAGCACGAATGTTATTTCTTCTTTTCCTCTAATAATAACTAAGAACGAATTTTAAGTGGGAATAAACACTTATATTTTGTGTAAAACACTTTAGCACTCAAAATGTGAGTTTTTATTTCCAATTTTAAGTCGTTTTATCGTAGTAAAGTTTTTTTCATGAAATAAGTTACCCTGTAACATTTGAAAATGATTGTGTGATGATAAATACATTCATATACACATGATGATAAATACATACATGATAAATACATCAATATATTAACAAAAAATGGTGTACAATCTCTAATGAAATAGTATCGATCTTTTGCTATGTCTATTAGTTTGCTTTTATAATAATTTGGTCAAATCACTACAGAGTTTCTCATTGGTTTCTTGTCTTAATATAAATTTCTGCTTGTTTTTTACTCATTGACAATTAGTTTTTATATTTATATTTTAGTTCATCCCCCGGTTCCCAATAGACGAGCATCATCTAGCTCAGTTGAATCACCCCCATCATCACATGCAAACGAAGACTGAGCCCGGGACAAATGGCAGTGGAGGAACAAATGGGCCTCATGGTCCTCCGTATTATGGAGAAACAGACTTTGACACAAACTATTACAGCAAGTTGGTAAGTATACAGAATGTCATTTTTCAAGTCAAGCAAATTTTGTTAACCGAATAGTCTAAAAAGGAAATATGGAAAATGAAGAATGTGTGCGAGAAAAATTATTGGAAAGTCTAACTTAAGGGGTATGCAATTTTGATATCAAGATACGCGGAGGAAGAAAAAGAATGAGAAGAATAGAAATGATCTATACAATAGAGATTATATTTCTCGTGGTACTTGATACACAAGTACAGTATTAAAACTATATTACTGGTATTTTAAGAAAATTGTTTTATGGGATTTCCCATTTTTATGTACATACATATTGTTATGTATTTCCCAAACCCATTTCCAAGTATATTGAGAAATGCTATCTTGAAAAACACTCATTATTTTAAGGATTGGTAATTGTTCTTCATCATTTTCCCATTGACAAATATATTGAGAAATGGGTATAATGGGTATATGGGTATGATATATTATAATTCAACTTTATCAAAATTTTAATTTTATTTGATAAATGAAAACAATGATCTTTACTTTCATGGTAAGTACAAGTATCAGTCTCAAAACTACTTTCACTACTAAATATTTAAGTAACTGACAATTCTTATTCATTGCTATGTTTCATTGCTTATTCATTGCTATTGCAATTCTTATTCATTACTGACAATTCTATGCTGGTTTTCATTTATTTAAACAATTAAATATGATAAACAATATCTTTCACACACGTGTTGAAGTCAATAAGCACTAGTCAATATGATCAACTAAACGAATATTGTTTTTTTATTGTTAATTTTAATTGTTTTTATAAGGTCAAAGACGCGTTCTGGCAGCCCTATTTCCAAATATATGGTTTGCTAATTTTTATTTGTATTTTCTGTGTTGTTTTGTTGTCAGAGATATAGCATGCCATATGCAAATGAGCAAGTGCACCCTTCTTTTAATTAAATTGTTCCATATTTTAGAGAAGGGTTGAAATTTTTCAGCCTGTTCACTTCTGACTTAGCTAGCTTAGTTTGGACACCGCCCAATCTCTTGTGTTAAATTTAAAAATCGTGCTGTCAATACTGTAACTTATCAAGTAATAATTAAATTATCCTCGCAATATTTATACCAATTTGTACACTTTCCTACAGATGAGTGCCTTCTCAGTTCAGGATTTTAATTCAGCAGTTTGAGTTTTTGCCATGACAAGAGTTTGCATAATTTAAAAAAATCATAAATTCATATCAGAAGCAAGTAAAGTGACCGACTATTGAAATAGCGCACCACGCTGATCCCAAGTTCCAAAGACGAGAATCAGAGGGCTTCAACCACCGCCTGAGTGAAAATAAAATTATATTGTATATGGGCCCATATAGTTTGCGCGCAAATCAATAAAAAACTTAATACTTGAAAGACGCCACCCTTTGATTAATGTGCACAGTTGTAAAAGCTGATTAAATATATTCCTTGCCAACCCCTGAGGGCTCACCGTTCTATTGTAAAACTAGAAAGAGACTCAGTAGTAAAATTCAGCATCAAATTTATTATTCATTATCAGCTATCTGAGCTTTTGTCGAAGCTTACCTCATTATTCATTATTGCATTTATCTAATCGTGAATAAATTTTTATTTGTTCCTTTAAAATTTGTCAGTGATTTGCACCCCTATTTTGGCAATTTCTATTGGTATTTCCAGTTTTGAAAAATTCCTCGTAATATTTATACCAATTTGTACACTTTGTTACAGATGAGTGCCTTCTTAATCCAGGATTGTAATTCATTACGCACCTTAAAAGATCAGGCAGGAAATGCTGTATTTCCAAACAGTAGTCACTACAACGATGGCGACGGGAAGACCCGTGTGGTAAGTGTATTTCATTCCATGTTTTGACGATAGATACGTCAATTATTTGACGATTAATACAAGACTTAAACATTTTCTTTATTTTTTTAAGTCGTATGATGTCCACATGAGGCTGAGGCTTGTGCGTGGGGGTAATGAGGTGAATGATGACATAAAATATCTAAAGCTGAACAAGATTCGAACTCGTGGACACAGAGAACTAATTGTGCCACCACGACTGTCATAACTGCACTAATGAATCATGAATGTTGACTATCAATCACAATATTTTAAATAACCTTTCTTATAAATATTCATTATTGAAAGAAATAAGTAGATAAATATAAATTAGTTCAATCATAGATAGTGAATATCTGAGATAATTCCCTCAGTTATGCTTTCCCTCACATGATTTTTCAACCGATACAATGTAAAATTACATTTTTGACAGTTGGTGCATGCTTAATAATTCTCATACTTGAAAGCCTCTGTTCAAACAATTTATAACGTAACTATATGTTTACAGCCAACCATATGTTTTAACCAATAAGAATACTCGTATTCCTACCAATATAATAGAACCAAATATTAGTCAAGCAAGCCAGAATTCTAGGTGCAATTCATAAGTGTTTCATATTGTAACTGTCAAATTGATGACAGGTTAAGTATTGAATTCTTACAATAGTTTTTTATATCAACAATACCTCAGCCTGTTATAGCTTTTATTGAAATTTTTATTTTTCCTTTCTCTACTTAATCAAAAAGTTGTGTTATATATGTTTGTAGATAGGCCTGGGGACAAATTAGTAATGAAATAAATAAAAAAAAAACAAATAAACAAAAAAAATAAAATTAGTAATTTGGTAGTACTTTTATTTGTAGGGAGACCCTTACTGGTAGTATCACCTCGCCGTATGAATCATGTTATGGGGAACATGGTGGACCTACTATTTTAGGTGGGTTTCGAACCACCGGGAAAGTGATAATAAAGTTTATAACATTTAGTCATTGAAGCATGGTCACCCATCCATGCTTGGATCTAATTAGTGCCTGCGAACAAAATAATACTTTGAAAAAGAATAGTTTCCTTGGTTAATACAATTATCTGCGTTTTCTTAAAATAATTTCATTGTTTTTTATATTATTTGTAGGCAAATGGCTTTGATGTTCGAAATACGGCCTACTCTCTTTACAACGAGGCTTCAAGCTTATTTTCGCAAAATACTTCTGCGTCTGGGGAAGGGAGTAAATCAAACGAAGGCCACACTGTTAATAGAAAGGTGAGTTTCTCAATTTTTTAAATCTATGTTTCTAGTTCTAATTCTGAAATGTTATAGAAATTGCAACATCTATGGACAGAGACTATTGAATTTAGAATAAATCAATATAGTACAATAGAATGTGAGGAAGAAAGAGGCTTTTCAGCCCAGAACGGCTTCCTTCACAGAATTTCAAATAGAGAATCCAAATTTTCAAGTTAGGTTTAAGCCTCACTGGAAATTTTCTCTTGAAAAATATAACTTGATTCTTTTCCAGTTTAGTTGAAATATTCAAAAACTCTCGTGAAATAGAGTACTGAAAACACTTCAATGAAATTGGTTTGAAACTTTTGAACCATAAAAAAAAACACAAATACTTATTGCCGTAGAGTGCTTTTATAGAAATGGAACTACTAGTAGGTTGCCCGATTCAATTGAATCTGAATTTGAGGAGCTAAAATATATAATGGACCAAGTGAAAATGTTTGAAATTTATTTTCTCACCTATTACCTGTAATAATATAATATACTGTTAATATGACCTGATTGATGAAATGCCTCTATACGCCCAAACAGAAACTTAAACTATTGGATACACAGTCTGAGTGTAAATACGATTTTCATGCAGCAAAAAATTTAAGTTTACCCATATTCTAATGTTCGTATCTCACATAAACATCAAGTGGGGATATCACATTGAATGATTATAATATGAAATTAACAAGAATAGAATTTATGTTATTGGCCAACAATTTAATTAAACCCGATTAAATTAACCTTGTCAAACAATTATTACAGAAATCTCAGGAAATAAAATAAATAGGTAACATTAGTAGGCGCCGACCATTAATTAAAGAATGAATAATAAGACTTGAAGTTGTCACAACCACTTTTATTGAAAACCGGGAGATACTAGTTTCGGTTGTTACACCATTGTCAATCTCAAACAAACTAAAACTAAAGTACCGTACATAATAGCTTAGTATATACTAAACATGGAATAAGACTATTGGCTAAGGGAGAAAATGCCTCTGACAGGCTGACCTTCATTGAAGGTCTCTGATTGCCTGAAGGCCATAAAAAGTCACGCCCACTGGTGGGAGGAGCAATAATCTTTATCATTTATTTCAATTATAATTTCTTCTTATGTTATGTAATTTATCTTTTTGTTTGTATTTATTAGTGTTTGCCATAGGTCTTACTAGACCTGGCAACGTAAGATGTGATAAATAAATATCAAATCAAATATCAAGTATCTATAAGCAAAAATAAGTGTCAAAATCAAGAAACAAAAACCGTGAACACGTAGAAAGCAACAAAGAAGAATAATACACAAGTATCTCCTATCTTCTTCTTCTCTTATTTTTTCTCTCCTCATTTAATCCCTTTCCAGTTTCGTCGACAAAGGACAGCATCAAGACATTTATGTATTAGATTAGTAATAATTTGAATGTATTAGACAGTTTGAATGATTATGTTTTTTCATTCTGTCGTGCAGCCGAATGCAATTCTGCGCCTTGGCGGTGAGGAAGTGACGTGTGAAGTGTGTGACAAGAAGTTTCCGCACATCTGGCTGCTGAAGATCCACTCGACTAAGCACACGGGTCGGCGCCTGCGCACTTGTGAGCTGTGCAGTAAGGCGTTTGTGTCTGCGTTTGGCAGTGGAGTCGGCGGTAGGCGAAGGAATCGCTGCGGCTCAGCTGGTGATCAACATCATGCGAGTTGCAAGTCCACCGAGCCATCCAATTCTTACGATGCCAGGCTGTCATTGTATGATCGGACAGCTTTCCCTGGTGAAAATAGAAATGCAGCTAGTAGCTGTTCTATTGCCAACAGTGATACGATGAGAAATTCTGACACCAACTACGATCGTGTAACAGGTTTGTACCGTGGTGCTTTCCCAGGTGATTGTAACAGGAGTAGTTTGGATAACTGTGACTCCAGGAACGATAACGCTAGGGTTAACAACAATAACAATCGTAGCGATGACAGTGTGAGAAATGACCCCACAGATGCTGCATACAACCGGGTTACAAGTGCTTTATACCGAGAAGGCTTTACCAATGATACTAGCAATAGAAATGTCTCTTGCAGAAGCGAATCAACTAGAGTTGTAAATACTACTAGTAATGAGAGTCAAGTGGCTCAAAACAACATAATGGAACCAGAGTACAGTCGGGCCAATCTATACCAGAATGATTCGTTCACTGGTAGTAACGAAACTAAAGATGCCTCCAATAGGATCAATGTAGAAGGCATGCGGTACAATACTGGACAAGCTGGGAATATGTATGAACGCGAAACATTCACAAATAGCAGTAGTAATAGAGCTGATACTAGGCACACAGATTGCAGCAGATATAATAGTAATAGGAATGAAATCACCAGTGCCAGTAGAAGTAATGTAAGTGTGAGTGATACATCCTCTTTATCACCAGCCCCTTCTACCTCTTCGACTACGTCCATGTCATTGTGTTCATCATCTTCACCATCAGCTAGTGTGATAAATCATATTAACAATGCCACTAATAATAACAATGGGTTGTCGGTGGCAGCAGCAGCAGCTAGCTCAGACATCGGTAACAGTTCTCCAACATCGTCTGTCACTCAGCATTGTGATCTGTGCAATCGATTGTTTACAGCAGCTGATAGGGACGATGATTTAGATTCAGCACTGTCGTATGGTAAAATCTATACATGCGACGTTTGCAATCGGTCCTATTCTACTCTTGGCAATTTGAAACAGCACAAAGAGAAACACTATGGAGAGAAGAATTTTGTTTGCGAAAAATGTAATAAAAGTTTTTTCACAGCTGGAAATTTGAAACAGCACTTGATTACACATACAGGGGAGAAATCGTTTCTGTGCAAACTTTGTAACAAAACTTATTCAACATCGGGCAACTTGCGTCAACATCTGTTGACTCACACTGGTCAAAAGACCAATTTCTGTGTCATTTGTAATCGATCATTTTCAACTCTTGGGAATCTGAAACAGCATATGTTAACGCACTTTGCTACAAATCTGTACCCTTGTGAGGTGTGTAAAAAAAGTTATTCAACACTAGGTAATCTTAAACAACATATGTTGACTCATACTGGACAGAAAATCTTTCCATGCGACAAATGCGATAAAACTTTCACTACTCTAGGTAACGCTAAACAGCACATGATTCGTCACTCAGGCGAAAAGCCATATGTGTGCCAGACTTGTAGCAAATCTTTTTTCACTCTCGGCAATCTTAAACAACACGCTCTCACCCATTCTGAAGAGAAGCTGTACAAATGCGATAAATGCACCAAATCATTTTATACACTATCAAATCTCAAGCAACATTCAGCTACTCATTCTGATATTAAGAAAACCTATGTTTGCGAAATATGCAGTAGATCATTTTCAACATTTGGTAATTTAAAACAACATAAACTGAAACACACGCTGAACATTAGTTAATGTAATAACGTTTGTGCATGACGCTTTAAACCGTGTATATTTGAATAATATAATTTGCTAGTTTTAAATAGTCTCAAACACATAAATTTTGTGATACTTTGTTCAGATATTGGAAGAGAATAGCTTGATTTAAAATCTTGTCCTATTCTAAATCTATTAGAGTGCTCATCTAAAATATTGGAATTTAAATTTTATGCTTCAAAAAACTGTATACTGAAACATAATTTTGATATCTTGCATGTGTAATCCAGTAGCCAAGTATCATAAGTAGGTGATTTCAGTAAAAACACAGTTATTTTTCTCTCAACGGATTTTCATGTATTTTTAGGCGCTAGATCTGAAAACTTTTAATGGTACTGGTATCAAAGACCAAGCTATTATCCACAATTTAAGACCAACCTAGCATTTTTATTTTAAGTACTTCCTGAGTTAGAGCTAGCTCTATATTTCAATATTAAAAGATCGTCATTTTTCAAATACGGGGGCCTATTTCCAGAGGCCTACCCTTTCAAGTGAAATCCTTAATTATGGTCGGAATTTGAGATGTTACATATGCATTTGGATTGCCTCAATGAGCTAAGAAGCTATCACTCGATGGGTTGAAATTGACTGTTGAAGTAGGTTGAGGGGGTTTCACCGTATGTTATCAGGTGGGCCCCCCTCCACCCCATGACTGTTCTTTTGTGTGGCAGGTAGGGTAACTGATCGTATGAGATTCAGTGATCCTGAAAATTACATAAAAAATATTTTTATTGGGCTAAGGCACTTATAGTAATTCCAAAATACAGAGTACTAATGTAATTTCATTTGTCTAGTAGGCAGGCCTACCCAAGGACTTGGTATGGGGAAAAATATATAGTAGTCTTTTTCACAATGGATTCTCATTTATTTTCAGATGCTGAATCTGAACTCTGGCACTTCGAAAAACGCGTGCTACGTTTATTCTTATTTTACTGAAAACCTAAAAAGTGGGTTTTTTATGTCCGCCATATTGGAAATATCTTGAATACCCTGAATTTTCTCGATAATGAAAGTCACAGTGAATTATCATTCTCCAATATTATTGCTGTAGAATGTTTCCCTCCACCATGAATTGCTGAAATATGAAATTTTGGTCGCTATATTGGAAATATCTCGTGGCGCAAGCGTTTTTCGAGGTGCCAAAGTTCAGATTCGGATTTAGCGCCTAAAAATACATAGGCATCCGTTAAGAAAAAACCACTATATGTTTTTCCTGACCAATTTACTTGGGTACAGGACTAGTGGGTAAGCCTTGTTTGGAAAACTAGACATGTTACCATTAAAGAGTATCCTAAAGAAAAATCATTACTGTTGTACAAATTACACACATTCGTTAACAGAATGAGATACTGGTACTCCCAACTTTGAAATCAAGCAAGAAGTAATTAACACATCTCTGAATCCATATTTTTCAGTTATATAACAATTATCAGTCATTTCCTTTTTTGACCACTAGGTCACAGAGGAAACTATTTCAGCATCATTTAAATCTCCACACACAGCCATGTCATCAAAAGCAACAAAGTAGGTCCAGTGACTTTTTCCCAAGCAATGGTATCAATTGTGTTGGAGGCTATTCTAAACTGTCCTCCTCAATTGTGACAGTAAAAAGAATTTTCTTGAAACAATTAGAGATTGTGGTTTCTGTAACATTATTCCATGCTTCTGTTATTATCCACATGGACATCCAAGACATTTGTTGGTGAACAGCTTTCTATGCCTCTAAGGAACTGTTAAACAACCTCTTTCATATAATTCATTTTAAAGCTCCATATTATGCCCTGGTTAAGTGGTTGCTGTTTGGAGGTTGTGTTTGAAGGCCTTAATGTTACACAGTTTAGGAATGTCTCTGTGGGCTGTACAGTTATCAATGAACATAAGAATTTTCTTCTTCATCTCTTTGTTGAGTTGTTGAAGCCATGCACAGAGAGCATTACAATTCATCAAAGTCTTAGTATTGCTCATGTAAGTTCAGTCACATTTTTAAAACTAAGACTGCTTTTCAAACAACTAGTGGTTTTAATTTGTGAGTATTTTTTGTTATGCTGTTTGTGCCAAGCATAACTGTTAACCAATGGTTGAGTTCCTTTAGTATGGCAGCTTTACTGGTAACTGGTGAATTTTACTGGTGGCGTCTGATTAGTCTACTCAAATACAAAGACATTAAAATATTTGAATAGACCAATCAGATGCCACCAGTAACATTTACCGGTAAATGAGAAGGCTCCCATGAACTCAAGCAATGTTTGCCATTTTTCCCCACCATGGCAATCATCAACAATTATGTTTTGTGTGGTAAACATATTTAAAAAATCCAGTTTCATTGGCGTTGTATATGTTTTCTGGTTTATATCCCTTAGTTAGCTTGGCAAGTTTATTTTTCACTTTCTCCACACGCTTTTCTAAGAACAAGTTATTTCTTTTTTCGAAGTTTTGAAACTGCTCTCTCCACAAATTTTGAATATGTTACATTGTCCAAAACTTTGAGGTTAACATAGACTAAAAATTTAGATTTGATAAAAAACTTCATTCAAAAATTAACAAATTGATTAATTTTCACTTAACGACTATTGATTTGTCAATTATAATAAAACTTGATACTCTATTTCTGATTAAGATGGCTGGGATGACTTTTTTCTAAACTAAAATTTACATTATTATTTTATTCTTGTCAGCCTTGTATTATTCTCTAACAGAATAGAAAGGCTCATCTCTCAGCCAGGCCTCAGTTCTTGTCCTTAAACTCCGTTCACTCAGGTTCCTCACCTTGTGCGTTATAGAGTTTCTGGACGAGTACAGGGAAACAGTCCTTTTTCTTGTTAAGTCTGCAAAATGAAACATAAATTTTCGCTTTCTCCCCTGCTATTATGGGTGTGCATGTCTGCTCTCTTAGTGTGTTATAGCTACACCTTGTGTGTAGCAAAGAGAGCAAGGTTTATTACAGTATATATATCCAGTCTGACGATAATCGGCAGACAGTGATCCAGATATCCTGCTGGGTTCAAAATTCGCAGTGCCTTCTGCTGGAGCAGTACATCCCCACATCCAGGCGCATCTCTCCACAGCTAGCCCTTATAAAATATGGCTACAAAACGTAAACAGAAAACAGCTGTATATCGTAGTTGTTGAGAGTTGATAACTGTAAGGTTGAGTCAATGAGAGTATTTTTTATTCAAAACTCTTTTTCTACCCAGTAAATAGTTTTTAAATTTGTTTTTGACCACCGAGCACAAGGCTTATCGACGGAGTACAAGTAGCCTACATGTACCAAATCTTGCTCTTTTGATGATTCTTTTTTTCTAAAATGACTGGACTTTTAGTCTTTAATGACTAAAACACCATTAGTGGAACAATTTCTAAGCTTGATATTTTTTGCTCTATGATTCAAATGTTGAGACTTGTAATGTGTGTACTAAGCTAAAGCTCATCTTCTCTTTCAATATCTAAACAGAAGTCTCGAGGATAAAGTTGAAAATTTTTAACTTCTTCTAGTAGCCTAACTAGCACCAAAAGTTCCTAAATGATTCACGATTTTTACTTCATATTTGATAAAGATAACTCTGTGCAAGTTCTTCTTCATGACAAAAACAAATATATTTTATAAATTACCACTTCCATTCAGCTTTTGATCTTCAAAGATGTCGTATTGATTGAAAATTGAACCTCATTTTCATATTTTCAGGCTCCAAATATTTATGGTAATAGCTCATCAAATTTGATAGCAACTCATTAAATCTTTGATCAAGTATTTATTTACTTGATATGAAGTTTTGTACTAATACAAAAAGCTGTTAATTCTTAAAAGGCATATCTTGAGTTAAAAAATTTGATTTGAGGCAAATAAGCTACTTAACACAATTAAATAATGTTTTTAAACATTGCTTACATATCTAACACTTCTTGATGACTCTGAGAGTTATTCAAAATTCCAATTGATATTATTTTCTTGTAAATCGATTAAATTATTATATCAATCCTTGCACTTGAATTGCTAGCTTTAACTATTACGCTACTTCTAGCTGTATGAAAGAAAGTGTTTTAAATATTTGTCAAGTATTATTTTGTTATTAGTTATGTTATTGAATAGGATGAAATATTTATAAACTTTTCTACTGTTTAATGCTTTATGATTTTAAGTAGTGTTTTTACTTCTCATTGAAATAAGTAGAGTAATGAAGAATGCTTTATTGTAAAATAATTGTCGAATGTTTGTGAAATAAAAGAAACGTTTTTCATAAGATGAAATTGTTATCATTTATACTCCTTCGCGAAACCGTTAGACATTTTCAACATTCAAATTGTTTATTTCACATCAATTTTTTTATTTTTTATTAATTTTTTTCATTGCTGATGATGCCCACATGAGTCCGAGACTTGCGCGTGGGTAATGAGGTGAATGATAACATATAGATGCCAGACGGAGGAGCGGGACTCGAACCCACGACAGCAAGCTGAAGTTGTGACGCCCCAACCAACTGCGCTAAGCGACCCGCCTATATAATTCATAATAATGCTTTTGGGTAATAGATTGTACAGCACTCATGGTTTATACAGTCTCTAAAATAGGTACACCTCTCATTGTTCAAGAGGGATCACAATCATTGTATATTCTCTTCCAGGTCACCTGTGGAAGTTCTGTATCTTCAGAATTATTCTGTATAAATATCCGTGAGTGCATCTCTACGAATTCAGCAATCAAAGGAGTTAGAGCGTTTTGCCAACAAACGATTTGTATAATTAAAACGGCTGATCTCACTAATAGCAGGACATAAATCTGTAATTCAAAATCGCTCTGGGGGAAATGACCCCTCAAAACCCCTAGCACTTCATTTGAGAGCTCAAACAACGTGGATGGGAAAGGAGAGGTTGTTAAAAATTTTAAACTCAATTTTTGCCCTTTTGGGGGGAAAATTTTATATCCATATGGTCTTGAATGATACTGAATAGTAAACGTTTTAGGCCATGTGATCCTTGAAAACATTTAACCAACTCAATTTTCGAAAGTAGTTAATTCTGGGACAAATAAAAAACGCTAGATTTTCAAAAAATTGTCAAATTGTGGGCGTATCTCAAGAGAATATTTCGGAGCCCTTTCTCACCACACATCTAGGGCCTTATCAACCGAACATGTGTGCTAAATTTCAAAATTTTTAGAAACATTGTTTTCCAGAAATAAACAAAAAATTTTATTTCATCCATATTTTGTGGAAATTTTAGAAAACTTTATCTTCGTTCGTTGTTCATTGATTAAATAATAATTTTGAATATTCTTTCATTTTTACGATCAATATTATTACTTATGATAAATCTGTGATTTATCTGAAATTCGTTTTAATTCTGTTACGGGTTGTGCACGTCTCTACATACGTTCAACGTCTAAATATCTATAGATGTGACGTAACTGCACTTTTAAAACAGTGTTTCCCAATTACTTGAATTTCTTCATCTACTCCACTTTCCAGTTCATATTTCGTCCATTCTTCCTAAAAACTATATCCAACCTTCTAAATGAATTACAAAAAAGTAGATGTATTATGCATTATAAAATGTAAGAAAGTAAAAACTTCAGAAATTACCACGCAATTTCAAATTTGAAAATATTCCCGCCAATGTAGTACCTGCATTTGCAACTATTACATTTGAGCATAGTTGTAAATCTTGTTGACAAATGCATTCAATTCAAGTCCATATTCATCCTAGATATTTTTTGAATAGTATTGGCTTGCATTTCATCTGAATTTTACAATTTTCAAGTAGTAGTATAATTTTCGGTGTCCAATCATGTGTTTCCCATCTAATCATGCGCATTTGCAATACAAAAGTGTCAGCCAAAACCGAACCAGCGTTATCAAGTTATCACTTAATTCTGATTCTGTCGTCTGCGTTACCACCAAGACATTTGACGTCTAGATTTACATTTTATTGTTAAATTTATTTCGTAAATACTCCTTATAATTATGCCGAATATCGTTAACGAGATCAAGTTAGATTTCAAAGATGTTCTTTTGAGACCGAAACGAAGTATTCTGAAAAGTCGATCAGATGTAAGTAACTCAATTATTTGTGTAAAATTGTAGTGACTGTCACCGATTGGTACGGTACCGAATGCAAAATAATATTCCTTCAAATTTGTTTCAATTTTCAGGTTAATCTTTACCGAGAGATTACGTTCAAGAATTCAAAAAGAACTTATAAGGGAATTCCGCTGATAGCATCAAATATGGACACAGTCGGGACCTTTGAAATGGCGAAGTCAGTGTATAAGGTTAGTTACATTAATCACAGTTTGAATCATAATTTACCCAACAGTTTCTATTAGGCGCTTGTCATTCTAAAATTCCACTTTCAAAATGATTCTCTGAAATTTTGATGAATAATATCTTCACTTTTTAACCTCCCATCTAATTTGTTCAACATTTGGATCTTCTTCAAAGTTGTCAAGGTCTTGAATTGGGCGTGTTTGTTTCTATTTCTAAACAAGGTCTCGGACATTAAACTACAACTGATTTTTCTAAGGTCTGTTGTCATTTAAAGTATCTCGAATGTTTGAAAATAGATAATTGCACTTTATTACACTTTGAACCCGGTCTTTGTAACCGAGTTGTGTTGAATTTGATAGAAATTTTTCGAGCTTATAAAATTGCTACAATTAATTTGCAGCAATTACAGCGTCTGCTGTTCAGTTTCAACGCGTCCTCGCAATTGAAACCCTCGCCTCCACCAATTGAGCTGGTGTATTTTTAAATTCACTTCTGTACAAATTGATTCGCAGCTGTATCCTCAAAAATGACTGTTATGCTTTCTTTAGTGCCTATGAGTAAAATTTATACAGTATCGGCATTTATTGAAGTGAAAACGTTATTTTGATTATAATTCCAGTTGTTCCTTGATAAGAGTTTGTAGTATAATATGGTTTAAAGTTAAATTTAGATATTATCAAAAATTAAAAGTGTATTTTTTTTTTTATTTTTTTTTTTTTTATTTGAGGATGAAGCCCACATAGGTCTGAGACCTGTGCGTGGTTAATGAGTTGGATGATTGTGATTTATGAGTTGGACCTACAGTTTTAGGTGGGTTCCGAACCACCGGGAAGTGATTTTCAGCAGAGAACAGTGTCTTTTTTGCTGGCCAATCTAATCGGTCACCGTTACAAACAGGACCTACGAGAACGCAGCTTATCTATCTGATTGAACAGATACCTGCTACGGCTCGCGGCTATCACTTCCCATAAAAAAAAGACGACAGAATCAGAATTAAGTGATAACGCTGGTTCGGTTTTGGCTGACACTTTTGTATTGCAAATGCTCATGATTAGATGGGAAACACATGATTGGACACCGAAAATTATACTACTACTTGAAAATTGTAAAATTCAGATGAAATGCAAGCCAATACTATTTCAAGTAACTTATGTGTTTGAAGTAGGTTATTTATCTACACTCGTTCAGACTAGGGCTAGACGAGTCTACAGCAACAGCCTAGGTGGCCCTAAGATGCTCTAAATCTTACATTCTAATCGAGTCTTAAGTTATTTGAAATTTATTACACTCTTCGTATAGAGGCTACATGATTCATGATAATAACATGCATAAGCTATGGTGTGATTCCACCTCACTATTCGATTCATATTTTGGAAAACATGGTGGATCTACACAGTGGCGTAGCCAGGATTACATTTCGGGGGGGGGGGGGGGGCTCACCAAGGGGGGTCTGGGGTGTAGGAGGGTCCAGATTTTTTTTTTAATTTAGTGGTGTAAAAAGCTAATTTAGACAACTTGTTGGGCTCTAAAGTTCAAAAGAAGTTTTTGGAAAATTACTACCCAAGAAATGATAAGGTTTGATATTTTTGACTATTTTGAGTCAAAATTCTTGAATTGGAACTAACCATACTTAACTTATGTACTGAATCTCAAAATTAATACAATGATAATAAATTGCATTTCAAGTTTATAAAAATACAACTCAAATATACATGAAGAAAGCATACCTTTTTATAAGTTTCATATAATTTATGTCATTAGCCTTAAACGCACACAACCCTAAGTTCATGAAATCGGAATTTTTTGATCAGCACACTGATTTTATACGCTAGCAAAGAACTTGCATTAATTTATGTGTTTTCATTTATAAAATCCAGATTTCATGAACTTTGGGTGCGTTTAGGCTAGTGGGTTAGGCCTATACTGAATTTTAACTTCAAAACTAAATTTTCTACAAGATGAGTTTATTCAGAAAGGTGATTTATCACTAATTAACAAAGTTAATTCACTTCAAAACTTGAAAAATTGCGTTTTATTTAATGTAATAATTCAATAATTATGGTAGTCACAGTTTTCTATCATGTTTTATTCGATTCGTAGCTCATTTTAAATCAAAATTATCCATTTGAGCACCTAATAAGTTTCTATGAGTGAATATTTGAACGATTCATTAATCTGACTATAACTGTAGCTATATTCTATTACACAATCAGGGTTATAATTCTACAAAACAGATAGAACCCTTCGGCTCAAATAAGTCCTTATCTATTAGTAATTTGAAATTTTTTTATTTATTAAATTTCGGGGGGGGGGGGCCTGGGCCCCATGGGCCCCCCCCTGGCTACGCCACTGGATCTACAAACAGATGAAACTCATTTTCAAACCACCGGGTGTATAATTCAGACAGCATACCGGTAGTTAAAATTATTCGACAGCTGTAGTCCCTCTATAGTATTTCAGTAGGCTATAGGTACTTTTTCAGCATTATTGGAGGTCTACAGTGAAATATAATATTATGCAATGAAGATTGCAGTGGAAGTAACATTTATTATAGGCAATACAATTAATTTAATGAGTAAATATAACACAAATATAAATATAGTCCAAGTCTAAAATATAATTATGTAAAAGGCTTGGGTGTGCGATTATCATTGCACAGAGTTGTCCTAGAAGATGGCTAGAGTGTAGACAGAAGATAGTAGCCTATTGTTTACAGATCAATAATTTGGTTAATCTATAATTATGTAAAATGCGGGCTTTCGAAACTGTAGCATAATTATTCAGCAGTAAGCCAAGTATTCTAGAGTGCTTTTAAGCAGTAAGTGTCCCAGTTCGGATAGGCTTCCAAGAACAAGCAGATAAAATAATGAACCAGTAATAATTCGTAAAGAAAATACGTAAGAAATAATGTCCTTTAGCCCAATAGTCAAAAACACACCTAAATCTCATAAAATTAGAATTTCAATAAATCAAGCCATATAGAAATGGCAAGCAGCGCAAAATGAGTGTGTCTTGGTTCAATAAAAGCCAATTCTATGAAATCTGGATGTGTTTTGCTATTGGATTGCTTGACATTTTTTTGTTAAAAATTAAATAGAGAGATACTAATAGTTTATTGTACAATTGACAAAGTTTATCCACTTCAAACTTGAAAAACGTGTTTTTTGTGACATGTTTTACATATTTTCTTGAATAGCTAAAAATTCACTGTACTTAACGACTTCCAACTTGTTTTATTTGATTTTAAGCTTATTTTTACATAGAATCTCATCAAATTACAAGTAAAATGAAAACACTGCAAATTTCTGAATGAGTAGATTGATGGGGCTGGTTGCTAACTTCCACCATCTTTAACTCTGTAACAAAGCACTTCGGACCTTTTTCATTGTGTTAGTAAGTAAAACAACATCACGAAGCATGGGTAACTATGCGAAACACTCTGTATAATGAGTGATTTTTATATTGTTGAATGTTTAGTGTATGGAAAATGAATTTCATTTGACTTATTTGTAAACTGAGTATTGTAATAGTAATGCAATATACAGCTTTCTTTTGTCTTCTGCCGTCTACAATTTATTATGATTACTTTATCATATCAGCACAGTGTCTCTCTATGTTTTACTATCGTCTATTGCGCGTTGTAGACTGTTCTGAGTTTTTTTAGGCTTCAATGAAGCCTCAAACCTTGAATGGCGAACAAGCTTATCAAGTGATTCACTTCAAAATGGTCAAAGTTCAAGATCGCTTTCATTTATTGCAACAAAAAAAATTCTCATCAAATTGAATCACTTCCTTATCAATCTTAACATCTTTATTAGTATTTGATTGATGAATTTTTTCAATAATTACAGTTTATTGGGTTTGAACTTTTTTGACCTTACTTTCATAAAAAGCTAGTATGGTATCAATCATTCTTTAGTTTTTCGTTAAATTATTCTTAGAAAATATTTATTGACAGGAAATGGAAAGAATTCTTTTATTTTGCACTCTTTAATTTTATTGTTATTGTTTTGTTTTTGCTGATGAAGCCCACATGAGTTGGATACTTGCACGTGGGATGTTGTAAACACGCAGAAAATGTTTTATCATTAGCATTCTTCATAACTCAATTTATTACTGTGAAAAATAAAAATATGCCAGTCCAAGTTAGAGGGAAGCCCCAACCTATGCCGATAATGCATGAAACGTTTGTTTATTGTTTATATTATTAAGATCAAAATTATTAGTGAGTAATTGGTAATCGTAATTAATAAACAATAATTTAAAATTTAACGTAATACAAATAATTTAAAGTGTAGTATAATAAAAAATATTTAAATTATTTTACTCTGCATAATCAGTAATTAATAAATAGAATTATTAGTTCGTTCGTATAATAAATATGAGATAATTACATTTTTCAGGCTAAATGCCTTCGTCTCAAATGTTAAATTTGAAAAATATATAGTATCTAAACATTAAAGAGAGAAAAACATGTCAAAAATCAGTAATAAGAGTGAGCATTTTATAAGTTTATACTGATTTATTTAAGTTATCCATTAATAAATGTAAATAATTGAAATTTCCAAATAAAAAAATTCTAAAAATATCAAAATAATTCAAATTGTAGTTGGTACCAACTTATATAATGCAAATATATTAAAATAAAATAAGTTTTGTCTTCGATAAAAATCAAATTAGTTTACGATCTACAAAAATAATTCCTGAAACAGGGCGCGAACCTATGACGCCAAATAGGAATACCATGTTCGCATACAATACGCGCCCTTATCCACTACGCTGCGATCAGGCTAATTGGAATAATGTGCTGACTAACCTTGAATAACCTCAACTGCGCCCACAGCAATTCATAAATGAAGTGATCTATGAATGATATAAATAAATGATCTATCTATCTATCTATGCACAATGCATACTCAATAATCGGTCTAGATGTCTAGTTAATTCTTTGTCATTTGATTATAAATGCAAGTAAAATATTATGAATAGAGCCCGGTTGTTAGAGGCAGTAAAAACACGAAAGTAGGCGGGCTAAAAGACAGTAAAAAAAACAAGAAAATAGGCAGGCAAAAAGGCATTAAAAACACGAAAATAAGCAGTTGAAAATGAAAAATAGGCATTATGAAAATTCAAATATAATAATTGGATAACTTATATTTCACTGGTTGCACATAATTACAATATATTTCAAGTTCTCTTGAGTTGAACTTTGTTTTCTGCCCGAGAAGATATTTTTCATAATTGAAAACGATCTTTCCACATCGATTGATGTGATTAGTGCGTATTTGTGGCATGCTACTAAATTTGGGCTAATTTCAAATTTAATAGATGTGTCACCTTCAATTATTTTACAAATTTGTTTAATTTTGCCCAACTTGAGTTTGAAGATAACACACGCTTGCATTTTCTTTAATTGCACATCCCACCTCACAGCTTCAATGTTATTTACCATTTCATTCACTAGACTTAGTGAAGCGGAGTCTCCCCCCCCCCACTCTTTTCAAATTTTGTTATTATTTCAGGCAATGTAGAATAATAATAATAATGATTACTTCTGCGTTTATTTTTATCGCATTGAGAATATTCTCCAACCTGACATAATTGCATTTGATGAATAATATGCATATATCTATGAATCATGCTACGGTAGTTGAAAACCCTCAATCTTCTCTTTTATTGCCATTTTTATTCCTAGAATTCGTTGAAAATAATTAATTTTTATGCACATTTCTGTCATGTTGTTTGGTTTTCCTTTTAAACCAGCGTTTTAGGCAAAACTAGGCAACTTGTAGTAGAATAGGCAAAAAACATCCAAAACCTAACAAAATAGGCATTATGCCTAAAATAACGCATTTTGCCAAACATCGATTATGACAAATGCACTTATAATAGTTTTTTCGTTAACAGGTAGCGCTAGAATTTTTCGTCACAGAGCCCTCTTTCAAGACGTTTATATATTAGATGTTTAAAACTTGAATCAACCTTTTCGATTTTTTGAGCATTTGTTTCGAAACTGTTGCTAGTTGATTCGTGTAATTCTAATTTAGCGAATTATTTTCAGCATGGAGTGTTTACTGCTATTCACAAGTATTACACGCCGAGTGAGTGGCGTGAGTTCGCCAACGAGTGTCCCGATGCTGTGTCTCAAGTGGCCGTCAGCTCTGGCTCCAGCGAGGGAGACTTTCAGAATCTCAAAGATGTACTTCACAAAGTGCCCGAAATTGAGTTCATTTGTCTAGATGTGGCCAATGGCTATTCTCAACACTTTGTTGAGTTTGTGAGGAGCACCAGGTTGGCTTTTCCAACTCATACAATTATAGTGAGTGAATTTAGATGAAATTTGTTAAGTAAACAATATGTTGTCAATTTTACTAAGATAATAATAATAATAAATTTGATGGTGATGATGACAATAATGATGATGATTCAAACAATAACTAGGTTTCAATACTTCTGACATCATGCTCAGTTGTGCTGAAACCAGAGGTGCATTCTGATGGAATGCTGTTTTGGTTCTGGTTTTTAAAAAGTACGCCTAATTATACTATTGGTATTTTTTTCTTTAAAAAATATATGTTTGCATTTTGAATAGAATTGCGTCTCGACAACACTTAGCTTTCAAATTACATAATCTTACACCATACTTACGTGCTGTTGCACCAACTCCAAATGAACTTGCTAATAATTAATTTTATGATTAGTTCATAATGCCATATCTGTGGTATAAATATATTTTCCTGCAACTGGTCGTAAAGTAGTTCTTTACGTACTGAAAACTAATTGTAAAATACCTCTTTACTGCTCCGAAAGCGGTAAAGTACTTTACGCTCGCCTGTTTTGATTTTAATGTCTTCTCATTGGTGGATCACGGAATCCGTGAAATTCACATAACCTCAACAATGGCGAACGCTAACCAAATACGCGCATGGTCTGTGATGTTATAAACTACAAGATTTTATTGTGTTGGAATCCAGAACTGCAGTTTTAGGAAAAATATTGTATTCAATTCGCGTGTGAAGCTTCTTTATCGCTCTCGAAAAATTACTGCACTCCGGTAAGCGTCGCGTAGTAAATGTTTTGGCTCGAGCGATAAAGTCGCGCTTCACGCTCTTAATACATAAATAACTATTTCATTTCATAGCGATATTTACATACTCCTAAAATTTTTATTCATATCTATTATATAATCGTTTTGAAACTTTCCTGTGTCGGAAAACTCTGTAGAATAAGGGTCTGAAGGAGGAGGAGGGACAGAAGAATGAGGAGAAAAAAGAGAAGATAATGTGGAAGATGAAAAGTAGAAGGAGGAGAAGAATGAGAAGACAAAGATAATGCAGAAGAAGTAGGAGTAGCAGAAAAGAAGAAGGAGAAAAAGGAGACGATAATAAGAAAAAATAAGATACTATTCCATTTCATTTATAGAACTAGTAGTGAAGAAGTTTGTGAACGTATTCTTCTTTTTTAGCGTTCCGGTACAGGAATATTTATGAGTGCACCACTTCGCTGAAACTTTAAGGTGCGTTCAGCATGCATCGTAACTTCGTCACGAACATTACTTCGTTACACAGAATCAGCTGATCGTAACATCGTCCTGCAACAGTACAGAGTACACCATAAACAGAATGATAAGACGGTGCCTAAGATTAGCTGATTCTGTGTAATAGTGATGTTCACGACGGGGTTTTGTTCACTGCCTGGACGTAACTTGATAAAAAATTGGTTTTGTGCTTTGAAGCAGGGTGATTCATCAAATTAAACACACTAAATGAGTCGAAAATATCGGGAGTGAGGTGTTCATGTTTGTGACACAAAACTCTTCCCGTGTCACGTCATCAAGCCAGAGTTTCTATTTGTACTTGGAAATACAGGCGATTGATGGATTTAGTCAGTGATCAATTCATAATTGTCAGCTTTGAAGAAAATCCTTAATTATAGGAGGACCATGTAATCAATATCAAACATCAATTTGTGTGTTTTTTTAAAGAAACGTCAATACATCAATCTCATTGAGATTTTTCCTTATAATTATCCTTAAAGTCATAAATACAGATTAAGATGAATAAAACTAGCCAATATTTACTGAAATTGATCAATCCATTTTCAATATTTAGGTTGACTAACATAAATCGAAATGCATTTTATTTATCGTAAAGATTTTTTCCTGCTGGGTAAAATAAAGTTTCAAATATGTTTTTCTATTTTTTGCTTCTAAATGTGATGATTTTTATAGAACTGCGATTTATAAACAGAAGTTAATGTACTGAAATAATTTCTTACAGGAAAATGTAGAAAGGAAATTTTTGGTTGGACTTGAGAACCTCTCAATAAAACAATTTATCAATTTCTTCTTTGATAACTATGTAGATCTACTTTTTCATGCTAAATACTTTCAAGGTGTTTACTTTCAGTCTTAGGTATCCTCTTTCCTTGTAAAGTTGGTTAGATTTTCAATTAATATTCAAGAAAAATGCATCTGAATATAGTTTCTAATTTACAATTGGAACTTGTAAGATTATGTATGATCTTAATTTTAAAATCAATTTTCAGGCAGGCAATGTTGTAACTGGAGAAATGGTTGAAGAGCTTATTCTGTCTGGAGCTGATATTGTCAAGGTAATTCACTGTTTTACGAGTTTTTATCTCAATGAGTTGAATGTAAGAATTATCATTCTAGAACGCGTTTGAAAATAAACAATCACGTTTCAAGATTACCCCAGGGATCATGGATGAATATCGAGGTTCTAATGCGTTGTGATGTTCTCTACATAATAATATTACACTTCGTGATACACATTGGAATTATAATCTAATATATAAACGTCTTGATGCTGTTCTCTGTCAACGAAACTCCTAATACTACAGACTGCGGGTACCCAAAAATAACCGGAATTATTTTTTAAAAGCTGTATATTTTCAAATTTCTTACAATACAACCTTATCTCCTTCAAAATACTCTCCATTAAAACTTATACATTTGTCCCAGCGGTGCTTCCACTGTTTGAAACATTTTTTAAAGTCATCTGTAGGAATGGCTGCTAGCTCCACCCTCGTTTTTTTCTTGACCTCTTCAAAGTTGTCAAATCGTTGTCCTTTCATGCCTGTTTTCATACGTCGGAATAAGAAAAAGTCGCATGGAGCCAAATCAGACGAGTAGGGTGCGCGGGGCATCGCTACCATGCTATTTTTAGCCAAAAATTGCCGAACAGAGACGGCTGTGTGTGCAGGTGCAACCTGCAATTTGGCAGTAACCCTTGGCATGCCCAAAATCTCCTATTAAAATTCGCTGAACCGAGCTCCAAAACAACCCACTAATCTCTGACAGTTGATCAGTTGTTTGTCGACGGTCTGTGTGCACAAGCTCTCGAATTTTGTCAGCATTTTCGTCGATAATGAATAATAAGACGAAGCTGTCACAACCACATTTATTAAAAATACTGAGATACTAGTTTCGCTTGATTGATCACCATTATCAATCTCAAACAAACTAAAACGAAAGTACAGAGTAGCTTAATATATAATAAACACGGAATGATACTATTGGCTAAGGGATAGGCTGACCTTCAATGACGGTTATGTGGGTCAGACTGGTAGAAGGTTCAAATGTAAAATAAAGGAACATATTAGGGATTCGAAAACCCAAAAAAGGATACTCAAATTTTGCAGAGCATCTCATTAATAATAGGCAAAAGCACAAGGCTGAAGAAAATGTTGAATTTCTGTTTGGCAAAGGCAGGCAATTGAACATTTAGAAGCTTTGGAGATAACTAGGTTGGTAAAAACGATTCGAATACTAATGATCAAATTTATTTCAACCAATTCAATACAACTAACTTGGTTTCAACATAATTCTGGCCTACATTTTAATAACGGCACTTTCGTGTATTTCTCGGTTGACCGTGACTGCATTTCAGTGAGCTTCAATTTTTTTATTTAAAAATGATTTAATTCTAGCCTACTTGTGTATTGTTCTTCTTTGTTACTTCCTAGATGTTCACGGTTTTTAGTTCTTGATTTGGATCTTATTTTTGCTTGTTGCTCTTTCCACCAGTGGGCGTGACTTGTTATGGCCTTCAGCCAATCACAACCGTCATTGAAGGTCAGCCTATCCCTTTGCCAATAGTATCATTCCGTGTTTAGTATATATTAAGCTACTCTGTACTTTAGTTTCATTTTGAGATTGAAACCGAAACTAGTATCTCACTATTTTTAATAAATATGGTTGTGACAACTTCGTCTTATTATTCAGTTGAAGGACGTCCAGAATGAGGTTTGTCATCAACTGACATGTCGCCATTTTTAAAACGAGCAAACCAATCGTACACTTGAGTTTTTCCCATAGCATTATCTTTGTAAGCAGTCTTCAACATTAACACGGTTTCAGCAGCATTTGTTCCAAGTAAAAAACAAAATTTCACAACTACACGTTGTTCGCTTAAACTTGCCATCACAAATAAACGAAATACAGACAAGACAGCGCTCGCGAAAGCTATCACTGCAGACGAACAGAACAAGCTAGGTCAATGAACTAGGCGGCACTGAACTGCGAATGAGTTGTGTTGCATGTCCCTAGCGGGATAATTTTGTACTGCTCTATATTTTTCATCTCCTGTACTGTATCATTCCAATTTCCAAACCTCAAATTAAATTTGTTGTCCAATTTATTATTCCAAAAATTTCTGCCCTGCCCTGTCTATTTGTTATACTCTGAATCATTTTTGACCCTGTGTGGATAATTAGCCCAACACAAGGCTGCTAGATGTAAGTCTGTTTCCTTAACTAAGCTCTGTTAACTGAGCTTTCTAGCCAGCTTGCCAAGTGGAAAGGTTCCTGTAGGATCCGGGCATTTTCCCATCAATAGGAGTTAATATGGAGGCTAATCTTCATTGAACAATGACTGGGAAGGTGTTATAAAAACAAGAAAAACAACGACACAAAGACTAGAAAATACAGTTGAAATATGTTGAAACAGTGACTAGAATAAAGAGTATCTGGCGCAATTTACTTTAATTTATTGACTAGATTGAGGGGGACGATGACAAGAGAGTGCCAAGAGAGCGAGCATTGCAGGATAATTGGAAGCTGCTGAAAGAGAAGGGAACAAGAAACATGAAACGAAATTGAGGAGTAAAAATCATTATCACAGCCTTAAAAATAAAAATCAGACTAGGCTAATATCATAGCTGAGCAAAAGTAGGACTATCAAAAATTAAACTATGCTGTTATCTCAGAACGCGCGATAAGAACTGAAGCCGGCTGGCACAAAACAAAAATGTAAAACTGCATATTTGGTTATTTCAGCTTAAGTTACTTTAAAATCACGATTACATAAAACTATCACTACTTTTTCAAATTCCAAGTCAACCACATCATAGAGAAACACTAAAACTATAGAAATTCACTTTTCAAAATCACAAAAGCGCCTAAAACTCCTATTAACAAGAAAAATACACAGACATAACTTTTATAGTGGAGTATAATCACTCACTTTTATCATTTCGCAATGGTGTTGTGCTTTATCAGACACATTTGGCAGTCTACTGAATGTAAATATATAAATATCCTGTTATGCAAATATACAGGTGCCCCACAATTCTTGAAAAAATACTGTGTGGTACCTACTGTTTCCTGCGCAAAACTTGTACAGAATGTCATATTTTAAACACTCAATTCACCTCAATTAGCCATGCAGTTGCCATTTTGTTTCTTGCTAAAAGATTTGTTTTATCTCATGAACGTATTGTATTAAAATTGAGAATGGGTATTTCAATTCTTTTCAACTTACCATTGTGTAAATATTATGAAAATTGAAATTTTCTGCAGTTTTTGAGTAAATGTCGACTACTCGTTCTACAAATTGATTGATTGATCAATTGCGTTTATGTTGATGTTGCGGTGATGCTAGAACTCAAGGAACTCTCTACCACTCAATTTTAAAACAGAGGTGAATTTGAATTGGGTGAAATATGATAATCTGTAAAATGTGACATCTATCAGTTTTTCATCGTAAACAATAACTATGAGTCATACTGTAAAAAAAGTATCCATATCAGAGTCACGAAGCACACCGATTAAGACCTATTTTTACTGTGGATAGTTCCTCCTTACTTGTTCATAGGTGATACAAATCAATTTTCATCGTGACATGTAGGCAAGGATGCTACTTACCTTTTGACTCGTTTCAATTATTTACAGGTTGGTATTGGACCAGGATCAGTGTGCACAACAAGGATAAAGACTGGAGTGGGGTATCCTCAGTTGAGCGCTGTCATCGAGTGTGCTGATGCTGCTCACGGGTTACAAGGACATATTATATCAGTTAGTATACATATATATTCCCTAATGTATTGAGCCCAATCCCGAACAACTGAGATGTATGTTTGGAATGGATTCTCTACAGCTTGAGCGAGATGTCTTATTTATAAGTTGGTTTTGTTGGAACTAACAATTTATCAAACTAATAAATGTGTAGAACTTAAATTTAATTTCGAAATCCTCAAAGTGCTATTAATTGTACTGATGACTTTTGCAATGGCGGATATTGACAACAGCATTGAATGGGAAGTGATAACCGTGAGCCGTGGCAGGTATCTGTTCAATCAGAGATAAGCTGCGTTCTCCTGGGCGCTCTTTGTAAGGGTGACCGATTAGATTGGCCAGCAAAAAAGACACTGTTCTCAGCTGTAAAATCACTTCCTGGTGGTTCGGAACCCACCTAAAACTGTAGGTCCAACTCATCAATCACCATCATCCAACTCATTACCCACGCACAGGTCTCAGACCTATGTGGGCTTTATCTTAAAAAAAAATAGCTGATGGAAATTGATGAACGTTACTAAAGAAAAATACCAGTCACCGCCGGGAATCGAACCGAGGACCTCTCAATTGTCGGTCAGGCGCCTTACCACTAGACTGCAGTGACCCAAGGGTGACTAATATTTTTGTGTAGTAGCGTTCATCGATTTCCATCAGCTATCCAATGCTGTTGTCAATATCCGCCTTTGCGGAAGTTTTCAGTATAAATTAATAGCACTTTGAGAAATTCGAAATTAATAAATTAAGTCTTTTTTATTGTGATGCTGTATGAGATTATGAATAACACAGTGGACTCACCATACCTATTTGTCATCTCTGTAACCTCCCTAATGCGAAGATTGCATCCCTTGTTTTTTGTCCAAAGATTTAGAATAGAAATTAGGCACTAGACCACTTTGAACCTAGGTTGCTGGATAGTCTTGTTGCATCAGTTGATGTTTTTGCAGATATCCCAGATGTGTTCAAGCAGAAAGTAAAAATGTTGCTGTCTCAAAACCAGTAGCAAGTACTCTTTTCTTTGATCATGTACCTGCCTTCTCTATTTTTGTCATTGACATCCATCATCATCAGAAATCCTCTACTTTATTTTAATTGTCTATTTCTTGATCATATTCCCTTCCATCATTCTTTGCTTCTCTTCTCATTTTTCCTTTGTATTCATCACTACATTACTCTAATTGAAATAATTAGTATTCCGTTTTACTTTAGCTATTATTGGTGCATCACGAAAATGGCATCGCCGACAAGTATGGTAGGGAGAAACAAGCGGTGCTGCCAACCTACTGCTGGTCAATTTTGACATCACCGATTCCATACCATAAATTCACGACCATACGCATGCGCACTAGAGTCCTCCTTCGCACCACTTGTCAGCTGATGCCATTTTCGTGGTGCGCCAACTATAGTGTTTGGTATCTTCTCATTTTCTCTTGTTAATTGTTACTTGTCAGGAGGCACAATTGGGTATTGATCTATTGTTTCCATAAGAATTATAAAAAAGTAAAGAAGTAATTTCTGCATTACTTATTCATTTATCTCGAAAAATATACAATGGAATATAAAGAAACAACAAGCTACAAACCAGAACATAATAATTGTTCTTTTTTTTAATCGGAACGAAAGTTGTTCATTCAAATTCATTTATTTTCCATATGCACAAAATACATTAACAATGAAACAAAACAAAGAACATACATACTTAAAGTTAATATTAAATCCAAACAAAACTATCTAAACATTAAATACGGCACTACTGGCAGAAGTAGGACTTGATCGCCAGCAGTGGTGAAACAAGTCACCCGGGCACGATTTAGGTAAGTTCAGGAAAGCAAGAAAGTGAAAAAATAAGAAAGAAAATTCAGGAAAAGGAAGGGAGACATGTTATTAAGAATACATTAAACTATTATTCAATTCAATTTATTCTCATTTTTCAGCAATTTTACAACATTAAATATCTTTCTAATTTTCAATAAACTTAAGAGATAGTAATACAATATACAAAAAAGCAAAAACATACATCTAAGTCTATCTTAATGAGATAAAGCTAGCATAAGCATAAGCTTGTGCGCTAGCAGTGAGTCATATATCTTTAATTCACTTACTTGTATAGGACATCAAATATATTATTTCAAAACTTCTGATGACCCTGTGACCTTGCAAAAAAAAAATACTTTCCTTTCAAAACCTGTGAAGGTTGATTTTGAGATCAAAACGACAAAGGAAAATAAGATTTAAGATTATATATTAGTGTTTATCCATTCATCTATTTCATTGCTGAATTTCTTAGTAAATCTACTATTTATGAAGTGATTGGGGACTTTATTGGCAAGGTACTCCATGTAATATGTGAATTGGTGTTTATTTATGGTTAATCTGGTGAATGATCTATTATAAACTTCTAATGCAGATGGACGTATATTGTGTAAGTTAGTATTTAATGTGAGAAAATCTTTATTTTTATTAATAAGAATGGTAATTTTTTTAGCAAAGACCTGTCTGAGCGTAGGAATCTTAAATTCATCAAATATTTTAAATTTTGTATTTTTTGTTACAGAAGTATATAGTTTTAATCTCAGCAACTATCCTTCGAATTTTTTAAAGTTGAAGATACTGAAACGGTTTGTGACAGAAAATTAAAACTTTGCACATTGTCCTCTTGGCTAGGCCAAATCAACGAGTAATATTTATTAAATGCCGACAGGATGGAGGGTGCACGTGTCCCGGCGATGTGGCCAAAGCTTTTGGCGCCGGAGCCGATTTTGTGATGCTTGGGGGAATGCTGGCCGGGCACGACCAGTCTGGAGGTGAGGTGCATCACAAGGCAGATGGCACCAAAGTCAAACTTTTCTACGGCATGAGCTCAGCCATGGCAATGAAGAAACGTGCTGGTGGAGTTGCCGATTATAGGTGAGACATTTATAAACAACTGCAAACCTCCATCAAAGTTTTATCTAATACTTGAACAATAGTAGTTGATGCAGCGATCATATTATAACTGTCTTTAAGCCACAAGTGAGATGTAAGTTAGGGCACGAAAGGAACTACAATAGTTTCCTAAACATTTCATGAGCGGCTTAAAGGCTGAATACACTATTTTATCTAAAACTACTAATAACGTAGGTTATAATATAACAATCTAATATCAGAACTGACACTGTATTTCAATTTAGTATATTGCTTTTACTCACTTATATTGCAGATGATATATGACAATATACTAAATTGAAATACAGTGTCAGTTCTAATATTAGATTGTTCATTAAGTATTTTGTCATGGAAAACATCACAGATTATAATATAACTTACTCAAACTAACATAACATAGAATGATTAATTGTTGACGATCGTTTGTGGGTTTGAAATCAAATTCAGACCTAGTTTAATTTCAAAGTATTCAAATCAGGCATAAAGGCTGATAACAGCCGTTGCATATAATATTTTATCTACGACTACTTTATAAAGTAGTTATAAGAGGTTAGAATGCATCTCATAACAAGTTTCTTTATTCATGCCTGATCAAACCCATTGTATAATGAAGCTATTATAATTCTGCTGTCACATTTTGATCAGGCTCTTGACCCATTAGAGCTCAGGATCTCTCCAATTTTGAATCGTAATGAATAATATATGCAATAGTCACATTAGCTGATTTGAAAATGTCGAAATTATCAACAATTTATTAAGAATTCTAGTTTGTTAGTTTGAGTAAGTCATCCAAGTGTTTTGTAAGTTGATATCGTATTATTAGAAATATTATATTGAAAGATCTATAAAACGTTAATCATATGGAAGAGAAGAAGTAGGTTGCCTAGTAACTTGGAATAAATAACGACAAAAAAACATCAGTTGAAAAATGAGACTCAATGAGTGGAGACCTAAGAAGAAAAGTATTTTCATAATTATTATTGTAAATGTGTGAATAAAAATATTAATTACCCTGAGATTAAGAGTGAAGTAATTAGTAACATTACAATATAAACTTGAATTATTGGTAGTCTTAGATAAAATACTGTATTCAGTGATTGTATTTTGCATTTAAGACTCTCGTAAGATGTTTAGAATATTTGCTTACACTAATATTAATTGCGAAAAGCATGCGAACACTAACTTACATCTCTCTTGTGGCTGGAAGGCAATCATAGATAAATAATCTTTGCATAAACTACGACTATTATCTACGACTACCAATAACTTACGTTTACTTCTACTTTACAATTACTTGGATAACTTACTCAAACTAACCTAACCTAGAATGCTTAATATTGTTGAATTTTCAGAACTAATTTACAAATCTAGTTTATTTTTTCCTATTCATATTTATCTTCTTATTCGTCGACCTC
This sequence comes from Conomelus anceps, assembly GCA_948455865.1. NCBI lineage: Eukaryota > Metazoa > Arthropoda > Insecta > Hemiptera > Delphacidae > Conomelus > Conomelus anceps. The sequence continues at coordinate 24,613,506 of OX418222.1, read as the reverse complement.
CTCTTCCGTCTCCATCTCCTCCTTTTATTTTCTTCTTTCTTCTCTCCTCCTTCAATTCCTTATTCTCCAGCGTTAGAGTTTCGTCAACAGGTAACAGCAAGTAGCTGTTTGATGGCATCTGGAATTATGAAACTGACAATATTCATTTTATTATTTTTCGAGTGAAGGTTTTCAGCATATCTTAAATTTTTAGTCTGTGTCAACCTCAATGTTTTGGACAATGTACCACATTCAAAATTTGTGAATGGAGCAGTTTTGGACTTGAGTCTGTTGCACCTTCACACTCGTTGTAAATTTTTCACAATAAATAAATATATGAGATATAATTGTGCCTGTATCGTCGATTGCAGGACCTCTGAAGGTAAAACCGTGGAAGTGCCATACCGTGGCGATGTTGAGGCTACCATCCTGGATATTCTTGGAGGTCTGCGCTCAGCATGCACTTACACTGGAGCCGAAAAACTCAAAGAACTGCCTCGCAGAGCAACTTTCATCAGATGCACACAGCAAGCTAATAGCGTTTTCAACTAGTGCACATCAATTCAGTTATTCAAAGTCGTAAAAATAGATTGTCAATGATTCACACTAAGTTATAACTTGATCAATAACTTATAATCAGTCATAGGTTATTATTTGCAGGTTATTATCCGGCAATAATAATAATAATAATAATAATAATAATAATAATAATTATTATTATTATTATTATTATTCCAACAAAGGGGTATTCTACGTCAATTCAGTACACTTTTTTCCTTCGCTATGTAAGAAATATACGTAATATTTATTATACATGTACTAGATACTAGAAAAAGAAAAAAATATAATATTAGATTTTTATTCAAATCCGTTTTCGAGTTACAGCTATTCAAAACATCGTCAGAAATCGTAAAACGAATATTTTTAAAATTACTGTAGCAGCTTGTCCAATCTTAGCTACAGGGCTGTAATTGCTATTATTTTGTGCTAAAGGTCTGTAAGTGGTATCATTTTGCGGCATTCTTCTTGTTCTTTTCAGTGATATGTAACACAATATGAGTTTTACTTGAAAAACTTTCTTCGAAACAAAAATATATTTATTTTTGATTTTATCAAAAATATCATCTTTAAAAATGGTTTTCTTAGATACTCTGTACTTTCGTTTATCACATGCCAAAATGAGATCTAAAATTATGTATTTTTCGTAGTCCCATATCTCACTATGAGTTGAACAAATTTCATCGAAATCTTAAATGTGATGGAAAAAAGTGTGTTGAATGGATTTGGAATGACCCCAAACATTATGATTATGTTGATAAATATATTTTATCTGTAACAGTATACTTTTCTGAACAAGATTGTCCCAATTTTATTATCGTGTTATTTCATTTTATATTTGATTTATTTTATATCTATATATCATAACTCATATTTATATGTAATATCAAAACTGACACTGTATTTCAATTACATATATGATTTTCACTCACTTTTACTAGAGATACTGGAGGGATGTATCTCACTTCTAAAGAGAAGCTTCGTCTTTTAAGCTGAAGAAGCTTCTCTTTAGAAGTGAAATGCATCCCTCCAGTATCTCCAGTAAAAGTGAGTGAAAATCATATATTTAATTGAAATACAGTGTCAGTTTTGATATTAGATTGTTCAAGTATTTCGTCATGGAAACATCACAGATATTTATATCTTTGATTTATTGTAACTCTATTGTGATATTGTAAGGATGTGAAGGAGGAATCTTTTGTTCGTTTGTTATAAACATTTTTAAAGGAAGGAAAAGTTAAACATAGGGAAGTGTAATTTATTCTTACATTTTAATTATAACTCGGTTAGTTATATGGTTAGTTCAACTGATCTAAACACAAAAAAATGTTTTTCTAGTTATTAGTTATTGTTTCATAGTAGGCTATATTTAAATCATAGTTTCATAATCCAATCTGTTTATGAATTAGACCATGGACTTTGCCTCGTGTTTTTCTTCTTTTCAATATAATCTATAAGAAATTTAATGTCGACTACGTATAAATAAATAAATTTACTCTTCTGAAACTAAGAATCATAAAAAATAACATGCTTCTTCTAAATTTAATTGTTTTTATTAAATGGGATTTTTTTAGTACTTTTCATTTATAAAAAGAAAATAAAAATACTGCACTTCAATATTTCAGTGAGCTATACGTTCAAATACATTCTGTGTTTATAGTTAATTCTAGCAGCTTATATTAATTTATAACATATTTTGATTAACAACAAAACTACTTGACTCTTTTGAGCTCTCTTAGGAGCCAAGAAAAAGCACAATTCAAGGTGATACAGTCCACGCACAATAATTTTAAAATCATTATTTGAACAGTTTAATTAATCCGTTAAATTTATTGTATTATGATGTTTTGAGTTATATGGAAAGAGAACGGCAACACAGATGGTCCAATCACTAATCATTAGTTTTATCAGTTATAAACATAATGATTTAGATTCACAATATTGATTGAAGAAAGATATAATCATAGTTTACTTTATTTCATGAGTTATGTCTCAGTACTTGTGAATCATTGACAGTCAATTGAATTTGGGAACGTTATTTAGAGAATAATTTAAGATGTATTTGACGGCCGATGTCTTGGATATTCAAACTTGAAATTGTATGTCATTCCAATTATTCCTCCCAAAACTTACTTTCTCCTATTCTGTACCTCCATCTACATTTTACCATTGGATAGTTAGTCAAATGTAAGTTGTTAGTTATGCAGTTCTAAATCAAATTTTGTTATCTCAGCGGTAACAAGTTGGATGATCTGTTATTTAGTGGATTTCATTGGTGCTTCCCTCGTAAAGTGCTATAATGTATTCTAGTCGAAAAATATATATTTAGTCTATAAAAGTTGTCAAAATGAATTTAACTCGCAACAGCAAGTTGAATTGAACGTTATTTAAGAGAGCTGCTTTGAATGATTTTTGCTCATTTTTCAAAGCTAAAATTACGTCCATACTAGGTTGACCTCCTCAATATATATATATTACGGATGTTTCTTTCCTTTTTTGAAATATGGTGTCATTGTTTGGGGATGTTCATCGGCAGCTAAAAGAGTGTTCAAGGTTCAAAAGAGGGCGGTAAGAATAGTGCCACCTAAACACACGAATTGTTTAAAAGAGAAAAACTCCTTACACTGCCATCTCTCTTCATCCTTGAGACATGTTCCTATGTAAGAAAAAAATTAACAGTTTCAATCTTTATGGAGAGATACACAACTACAACGCTCGTAACACCAACTTAATTTCTATGGTAATGTACAGAACTGCTCTTTTTGAAAGATCTCCTCAGTACATTGGCCCAAAAATGTATAATGTTTTGCCGATGGAATTAAAAAATATAAATAGTCATAAACATTTGAGAGTTAAATTTAGGGATTGGCTGGTGAACAGGGATTTGTACTCGGTTGAGTTTTATAATTGGGCAACATGATCTGTATATGTTTTAGTGTTTTAGTCTTTATGTTTTTATTGAATTTTTTACTCATCCTCTGTCTGTTATCTTGGCCGGATGTTCTCGGGATGTAATTATTTCTATCTATCTTTAGCTATAAAATAGCAGGGTTGGATTTCTATGAGACATAAGCCTTGAGGCGCCCTGAAAGATGTGCTGCGCTGTACGACGACCGATTTTAAAACAGAACAAATGGTTTCCAATATACACCCGGCCACTGGCACAGTGCAACACAGCGCAACTTTTGGTGGCCGGGCATTCACTGGAAATCACTGGTGCGCTTTTAAAAGCACAGCGCGCAGCGCAGCACATCTTCTAGTGACCTGGTACCCTTGTGGTCAGCAGAAATTGATTAAAAGATGTCAGGCAACTTGGAAATTCAAACATTCAAAATACTATTTATGTCAAATTTTCTAAAAATATTGTTATGGGAAACATGCAGTTCAAGGCGAAAATTCTCGTCTCCAACACTTGTAATGGAGTGGGCCCGTTTTTTAAAAATAAAAAACTACTATTGTTGTTATGGGAAACATGCAGGTTAAGGCGAATGCCCTCAAAACTTTTAGTGGAGTCAGTGTTCTGGGCCCTATTTCATAATTACAAAAAATACAACATGCAGTTTTTAGTCGAATGTTCAAAAAACGTCTAGTGGAGTCAGTGTTCTGGGCCCTATTTCATAATAAACAATTACAAACTAATTGTCTTGGAAATTGTAGGTACTACTTCTACGTACTGAAAATTTTTGCAAAGTTGTATTAGTTTGTAATGAAACAGGCCCTCAGTTGTAACTAGCTATCTTTTTAGCTACTTAGGCTACTGGCTGGTAATTACGATTTCATTATTATCATTTTTGTTTAAAATTTAAACTTAGTTGAAAATTACAAGTGTTGTAATTATCATAACTGATCCACAGTACGCTCAGTTAAAATTATTATTCCATCAATTACCCTCACTACTCTTGTTTTTCGATCGCTTGTATTTTATTCAAAATTCAATCAACTGGAATAATTGAAGCTTTAAAACTCTTATTCGTAACTGTATCTTCATCAATAATAATCAACAACGCATTTTTTGAAGAAATCTTTCAATTACCTCTTTTAAATTGGTGTTTATATTCAAAGATCTTGAGCTGCTGATTGAAGGTACTGAATCGTGATTGAACTGCAACGATTTCCAAAGGGAATTTCGCTTCATTTATTTTTATCGAACCTTTTTAAATGTCTATTGCTATTATTATTAGGTGCTTGATTTAGCATAACTCCTGTTATTCTATTCGATGCTTCCATTTTCTGATTAATTAATAAAATCGGCCGTCGACAGTTAGGAAAATAAAAATGCTATCAAATTCTTCATCATTTGCCTTTCAAAGTTCGGAAAATTTGCTACTGGAATTGGTGTTAAATTTGTCTTGGAGTTGCTTCCCTTTTTGGTTGTTTGTGATGCATATGCAAGTTCCCCGTTCCGATGACTTTTGTGTATGAGACTTTCTCAATCCGTGAGAATTCAAACGACTTGAAGACTATGATTTACGAAGGCATTGATTAATATCTCGTCTCAAACTGCATGGTGCTGCATCATCAATGATTTCGTTCCTTGATAGTTGATTATCAAAATTTTTATTAGTGAAACTGAATTTTATATTTCAAGCCATTATTTATCAAATGTTAGCATGAATAATGTTCTTTGCAAACCTAATCTCATGATGAAAATTTGATAACATTAGTTCAATGTAATGAAAGCTTGTTGTTTTAATGCTTGAACATCGAAGATTATATTGCCAGTTTATTAGTGAAATATCTGTACGCTTAACTAGGAAGATATGATGTACATATTCTATTTAATTAATAAGTAAATATTACTATGATATCAGAGAGTCTCAGGCTTTATGTATGCCATTGTTGGAATAATCATTGAGGTAGTTTCCAAAAGTGATCTTTTGTCGAAGCAATGAGGAATATAATTTCGTTTTAATTTTACTTATATAAGTATTAGTAGTGTTGCTGAATAGAAGGCTAATCGAAGCACAAACGTACCCAGTAAATGATGAAAAAAAAATATATATATTTCTAAATGAACAGCAGTTCTGAATAGCCAGTGCCATAATTTAATAAGAAAGATTATGTATTGTACTTCAGGTGATCGATCTAAATGATCATCGAATTATTCAGTAATATCGGGACAACAATCATTTTCAATTGATCCTACCTACACTGTGATAGAAGCCAATATGATAATAGTGTTAGCTAAATATTTTTGGTAAAGTATATTATTTTGCACAACTTGCCATCTCGTAAAGTCTTTGTTTAAGAACAAGTATAACACCAACTATAGCACAAGAGCTGTAATATACATGAAAGATAATCTGTTAGTTTTCTAATTTGACAACACATGAAATTTAAAATAAAATGGTAACGAAAATCATTGTAATATAATTTCAATTTTGACTTTGTGAAATTTATTGAAAAATATTGTAATAGGTACTCAGTTTAAAAACAAGTTCGAAACTGTAACTAACATATCAATATGTTGTTGTAATTGTAGTTATATTTCATACGCTTTAACCTGCCTTGTTGAAATATTCGTTTTGAGATGAGTCTTTCGATTGGTCCCCTGTTGTAACAATTATTAGAGTTTCCCCACATAGAATTTAGAAAGATGATGTTTAAAATATGTTATGTTCTAGAGTAATGCTGACAAAAATAGCACACAGTTTACAATTAAGGTATTTGAGCCACTTTCATGCAATTATCCTTTCAACAGACCTTAGTGATTTGTTCAATCTAAGTGTAGGCTATTTTATTTTCATGATTACTTTAATCTGCCGATCAGGAAAGCAATACTATTTTGAACGGATGCATTATTTATTAGTAAGATGAGCATTTGTTATACTTACGAGTATTTATTATTATTCATTTTAATGTGATGATTAGAGCCCGGATATTAGACAGTAAAATACACAAAAATAGGCACTAAAACACGAAAATAGACAGTTAAAATGAAAAATAGAAATTTTATAAACATTGTGAATATAAATATAATTACAAAAATATAAATTGACTGCCAGTCTTTGAATTTATCATAAAAAGTTAATATTATCAACAAAGATCTTCATGGATAATGAAATTCAAGAATCAAATATAATAATTAAATAATTTACATTTTACTGGTTGCACATAATTGCAATATACTTCTTCAAGTTCTCTTGAGTTAAACTTTGTCTTCTGTCCGAAAGGACATTTTTCATAATTGAAAACTATCTTTCCAGTAGCATGCTACTGAATTTGGGCTCATTTCAAGTTCAATAGATGTTTCACTTCAATTATTTTACAAATTTGTTTTATTTTGTCCAAACCTGAGTTTGAAGATAATACTTTTCTTTAATGCACATCTCACCTCACGAGGAACAGCTTCAATGCTATTTACCATTTCATTCACTAGATTTACTGAAGCAATAAGAAAACAAGTACATGAAGAACCCCCCCCCCCCCCCCTCTTTTCAAGTTTTGTTATTATTTCAGGCAATGTAGAATAATGCATTTGAATAAAGGATAAATTTTTGCGCTTATCTTTATCGCATTGAGAATATTCTCGATGCTGTCTTAATTGAATTCGATGCATATTTCTATATGCATCATGGTAGCTAAATTTATATGTCTACTCTAGGCTATATAGTTTGAAACCCTCAATTTTCACTTTTATATTATCATTTTTATTCGTTGAAAATAATTAATTTTGATGCACACGTTCTTTCATGTTGTTTGGGTTTTCCTTTTAAACCAGCGTTTTAGGCAAAAATTGGCAACTCATAGTAGAATAGTTAAAACATCCAAAAACTATCGAAATAGGCATTATGCCTAAAATCAAGGCATTTTGCCTAACATCCGGGCTCTAGCTGATGATAATGTACTTGTCCTCTGTTTTTTTTTCATTTACTGTACAATTATCTTATTATGTACAATTATTAAACAGTAAATAGAAAATCATGATTTCAACATGGCAGCATATTTATCACGCATATTGCTGATTGTACGTTGTATTTTATTTTAGTCATTTGTTCAAAAATCAACGAAGCTATTCTATATTTAATCCTATTTTATTATAAAACTATGAATTATTCTTATATTTTTTAAAACTATTTATAATTCTATTTAATAGAATAGATACTGGAAAATGAGTTTTTCTTGCATGAGTAATTGTTACTGAATAATACTTCTTGGTTTATTTATCATATTTGTTACTTTTAATACTTTCTCCTACTCAATCTATTTCTTTTAATGTCTTCTTGTCTTCACTCTTATTAATTTTTATTGTCAGCCAACGCTTAGAACATGTCATTTATTTCTTATACCGTATTCAGCGAGATCAAAATTCAGTATCAAAAATATATCTCACGTGATACATAAATATTACTATTATTAAATATTCAAGTTTGATCCCAATGTCTTTCTCTCCTTCACTTATACACTAGCATTTTATCCCCCTCCTTCTGCAGATGTGCAAGCTGCAATGAAAAAATTTCTTCCAAGTATGAGAAAAATTGAAAATTCAAATTTCTGTTTCCATCCAAAAAAATCTTTAGACGCCTCAGTAAAAGTGAGATGTGCTGTGGAAACAACAATTGAATTTTTTCAGATTACAAGTATTGTAGTGACGGTATTGATGTTAATTTATCCATGAGAGAAAGTCATAGACACTGAAGGGTGAAGGGACTTTCAAACTTTTATATTTGATTAATTTACATTAAAATTTAGAACTGATTCTTAATATTGTTAGAATTTTTATTGTTGAGAGTATTTAAATATTTTTGTGTTAATTTTTAAAGAAAAAACAATAAAGCTATTTTTGAATTAAATTGTGTAATTGTTGACATTCCTCTTGGATTATGATTACAATTACTTATAGATTTTTTTGGAGGATAAGCCCACATAGGTCTGAGACCTGTGCGTGATGGTGATTGATGAGCTGGCCCTACAGTTTTAGGTGGGTTCCGATCCACCGGGAAGTGGTTTTACAGCAGAGAAAAGTGTCTTTTTTGCTGGCCAATCTAATCGGTCACCCTTACAAAGAGTGCCCAGGAGAACGCAGCTTATCTCTCTGTGATTGAACAGATACCTGATTTTAAGGCAGCTTATGATAGTGTAATAAGAAGTAAGTTGTAAGAGGCTAAGTTGTATTGAGATGAACTTTCCAAGGAAGACTGGTCCATTTGACAATGAAGAAGGTTGTGTGCCATGTGAGAATGCAAGGCAGCTTATCAGAGCCAAATCAAATCATCTTTATTCCACAATAACATATAACATATTCTTTTTACATAACAAACTAAAATTATTTTCCTCTATGTACAAGCTTAAACGATATTATGATGTTGAAGATCCATCTTGTTTCCACTAACATGTATTATAAACTTAAAAAACACTTTTAAATGGAAATTGACTCACGTTATGGCGTGACGGCCAGTACACTGTGGGTCGTCTGATGATGCTCTAGACAACAGAGCGAAACGGCCGTCACGCCATAACGTGAGTCAATTTCCATTTAAGAGTGTTTTTTAAGTTTATTAAACGATATAAAACAAAAAACAGTTACGTAGAATCTACTTGATTTCTAATCACTCTTTTGTGGAATTAGGTACCTCCTAGAGTTAAAACTGTATTGGAGGTTACCAACCTAATTAAATTCCCTTGGAAAGAAATAAATTGCTGAAATAAAACTGTGCTTTTGCTTATATTTATGTCATATGAATTTGATGAAAACAAACTCTTTATCTTCTCTTACGTCTTGCTGTCTCTTAACTAGGTATATTTCCTCGAATCAACGTATATAATAAAACATTTGAAATAAAAAAGCAAACAGTCCATATGGATCATGTATTATTGTTATATAATAGCATAGTTTAACATTACTCATCTTATGTAGGCTTCTAAATCTTGGATTTTCAAGAGCCATTCTTTCACGGCATAGAAAAAAGCTTTATTACCTCTAATAGACTTGATTTCTTCAGGTAACTTGTAAATTTTTGGAGCCATATACAGATAAAAACGCCTAAACATTTCCATTTGTGGTCTTGGTGTAATTAGCATACCCTGTTGTCGGGAAGGTCTATTTGAATGTAAATACTTTATTGATTCATCGTTTTGTAAAATAAAATCTTGATGCTTAGTCAATATGCTCTGTACATACAAATGTCTCAAAGGCAAAATCTGAAGCGTTTGGAACAGTGGGAATGAAGCATGCATTCTGTTTTTCTTTGATATTATTCGTATTATATGTTTCTGAGCTATATACAGAGGCTTTAAGATGTTATAATAGGCTCCTCCCCAACATATCACCCCATACTTTAACCGTGATTCAACTAATGCATAATACAATCAAATAAGAACTCTAAGAGGGCAATAGTCTTTTAAATAATAAAATTTATACAAACTCCTAGTTGACTTTTTAGTTGTGTCTTCTAGTTGTGGTCTCCATGATAGCTTGTGGTCTACTATTATACCAAGGTATTTCACAGAATTCACTATTTCTATTTTTTCATTAGTACAACCATCATCAGCTGGTAAACTGCACTCCAATGAATGATATTTAATAAATTTTCGATCATTTTCTTGATCGAATTGATTGAATATCATATAATTAGTTTTTGATATATTCAAGGAAATTCCATTTCCTACCAACTACCATCTTATTCTCTGCAAATCTGATTCCATGTTACTTATTAATTCGTTTGTGTTAGAAGACTTGTAAAAAAGAGCTGTATCATCGGCAAACGTAGTAACTTCCCCCTTAAAAGAACCTTCACACAGCTCATTTATATATACAGGAATAAAATCGCCCCAAGTACCGATCCTTGCGGTACCCCATGCCTTATTGCTCCAGTTTCACTTACAGCATCATTTACTCTTTCCTGCTGATATCTGTTGGTCAGGTAAGACTCAAACCATTTGTTACATATGCCTCTAACTCCTGTTGATGAAAGTTTATTCAATAATAGCTTATGTTCTATCACATCAAAAGCTTTTTTCATGTCTAAAAATACTGCTCCTACTTTTCTACTCTCATTTTTCGCATCAATTATTTTAGAAATGAATTTAAGTAAAGCTGCTTCTGTACTTTTATTTTTCCTAAACCCAAATTGATTATTACTAAAAATGTATTTTTTTCTGAATAATCGATCAATCTAATTTTCACAACTTTCTCCAAAATCTTTGAAAAAAACCGCTAACAACGTTATTGGTCTATAGTTTCCTACATTTTTCTTATCATTGTTTTTATGTATTGGGATTACAATAGCTTGCTTCATTTTAGTAATAAACTTTCCATGTTCATATGTTTATATGTACTCATATTACATATAAAAACTAAAGGGTCACAAATTATTTCTGCTATGAGCTTAATAATTTCTATTCCAAAACCATCTATTCCTACTGATTTTTTATTTTTCATTCCCTTTATTATATCCAGCAATTCTTCCCTATTCGTAGGCTCAAAAACAAAGGAGGACTAGAGCGTTTAAAATATTGCTATTATGCATTAACAAATTTGATAAAGAACCGGTGTGTCAGTAGACAGATCAAGCTGCTGTTATACAGAACACTTATAAAATGCCTGTTCTTCTGTATGCAAGCGAAACGTGGGCGACTATATTGGCGTTTTAATTGAGTATTCAATTTTTGATTACCATTCCATTGAAGTCAGGTTCTTTTTTGTTTTAAAAAATTGTTTCATTTTGATACAATATTTCAACAATTTTAAAACTTTTTAACAACATATGGAACTCTAGATGATTGGCTGGGTGAAAATAAAACCGCAGCCGTGGTGTCGTGATGCTGAGTTTTTGTGGAATGCAGACATGAAATAGACTACGCAAATTGAATCGTGGTTCAGGACTAATCCATCAATGTGTTTCACAAAAATTCATCCTACATCACATCACTTATCCCGATTGTAGAGTTTGTATGTGACAATGGATATCAATTCAACGTTGTATTGGGCTGTTGACTACATGTTGAGTTGTGCTATTCTGTATACCAAAAAGGAATATTCATTCATATAGTTTCTATAGCCAAAATACTTGCATGCAAATAATGACATTTTTTGCCAATTGTGCATTCTATATATCTGCCCCCCCCCCCCTGCTGCAGAAAGTAGAAGGCTATAAATAATATTTTTCAAGTAATACTATAAATAATAGCTGAAGAAAACTATTTCTATTGTGACACTTTCAGTGGAGATGAAATGCTTTTTTAAAAATATTTACCACCTCCCTTATATTTTTCAAGTTGTGTTCCTCCAAAATTCCTGAGGGGTTCGCCTTAGGCTGGGGTGCATAATAAATAATATTGTGTTGGATCTTAAAGATTTCTTTCAATGTGATGGTTGTGTGATTAATATTTTGAGATAATGATTGTATCATCGAGTACTGTACCGTACATTAAATACATTCCTCTGTGCAACCCTTATTTTTGGGTGTGAGGTATACTGTTCACAGGACTACTATAGTAATATTGACCGAACGAAGAGAGGTCTCTGTTTCAAGTCGACCGTTTTGCATTTCTCTGTCTGTTTGTAACGCATTTATGGCTATGTAATTTTGCATGGATCTTCTTTTAAGGAATTCCCAGCCATGTATGTGTGTAACAATTTTCAAAATTTGCTAGCATTTAAAGCATACCGCATTTAAAAGGAAAAATAGGAAAGGCACTTATGATTTTTGAAATGCGAGCTTCATCATATAAATATATGGGGTGGAATCAGATTTCAAGATAGTTCTTAGCCCCTCTTATTCAAACAATTCATCTTTTATACACCTAATATATTTCAATTATAGTATAATAACAAGTGATTGGTAATAATTATACAGTCAATTATTCATGTGTTATCTGATTTGAACGATCAGCTGTCTGGATGAAAATAAAAAAAACCTTTGTAACGTGTAATTTAGAATGACTTTTTGTGGAAAACAGACATAATAGACTATGCAAATTAAATCTAGGGTTGTGTCTGATGATTTTGTTTAATTTTGCGATGGTGATTATCATTGATTATGTTCCTCTGTGCAAGCACCCTTATTCTTGGGCGTGAGGTCTATTGTTCACAGAACTACTATAGTACGGTATATAAACAGTCCCGTATTTGATCTGTGTGAAATTCATGTGATATTAATTTGAAGGTTTTATGTTGCTGTTTCCTCGAAAAGTAAACCACTGAAAACCTATAACTTTTCTATGCAATAAGAGAATGTTCAGGACTTTCTTTAAATATTCATTTCTTCGTACAGTTAGTTATTTGTATAGAAACATCCAGAATTTAAAAACATGTAGAGAATGATGTATTTGTATTTCAAGTTTACCACGTTCTTTCTACCAAACATGGCTGACCAGCTTCGCTGCCTTCTTGTTCGACAAACACAAACAACAAATTTCGTTATCAAGCTTCGTCAACTGTCGTTACAAAAGAAATGTAAGAAAGATTATTTATAATCAAGTAAGGTCTTGTCAAAAATAAAAAATAAAATAATAGATTTTCTTCAACTCAATAATCTGTATAACTTTTATGTAAAAGTAGAATTCCACTTGAAAAGCTATAGCTGGAGATGTTTAATTGATTTGAATAAACTCAAATACTATGTATTTGATGAATAAATATTCAAAATATAATTTTTTTGAAATAAGTTTACAACAGTTTTCCTATGTAAGTGGCCGATCAGTACATGACTGATAGGATAGGTTGTTGTGTATGGGCTTGTTTGCTTTTGTATTCATTTCATTATCGCTTTCTGTTCTATACAACGTTCATGGCGTCCAAGCAAGCAGCCAAGGTAAGTTTTGTTTGAAAATGATTTATCCATTAACATTATTTTCTTTTAGTATCATTCAGAAGTGCTCCATCAAAAATAATGAAGCACTTTATTGGTTTTCAATATTATAGTCTGGAGTTAAGATTCCCATTACTTCATTATATGATAAAACAAATTGGCGGGAGATGAAACTTATGAAGATAATAATTTCAGATCTTCATGTTCTCTTTGTTCTCAGGAAATATATATTTGACCCATAACGATTATGAATTGAAATCGTAATATTGAAAATTGTTATTTACCTGTGGTTGCATAGGATCTATATTTAAAAGATTCGTGATGAAATGGTTTTATAATAGGAAGGCTAGGTATGTTGCCGGGTCTGGATATTTTAGATATATGTAGGATTAAAAATTAATACCAATCTTTAGGATGATTTATACTTTCATATTTCTATGTTGCTTTAAGTTCATCTGCCTATGCGAATCATTTTCCTATGTGTTTCAAGATAAATTGTTTTTGTTCCTATATTTGAATTTTTTTGGTAGGCTGTGACTCACAGTTACACACCCACTATGCTTATAATCCCATTTCTTCTACCTAGAGTTTAGAGCAATAATATTGAACGGTTACATGAAGTTTTTTAAAAATTTTCAAATTGATTAAGAGACATTAATATCTTTTGACCAAACTTCTGGTGATTTGCACAGTGGATGTCCAATAGGTAAGGTGACCCTACGTCACGTTTACAACGGGACAGTCCCGTTTTTGAGTCATGTCCCGTTGTCCCCATCACCCTTGTCGGGACACCCATTTGTCCCATTTTGTCAATATTAGTTACTGATATTCTACTTCATGAATAGGGGTTTTCCATTTATTATTGATTTAAATGAACTACTAAAAGCTAAACTTAAGTTCTTCTTACAATTGAACCGTAGCTCCAAAATCCCTTGTTATTATGAGCAGACTTATTATTCTTCGGATGGTGAACATCGATGGCATTAAAATCTTCGTTCTTGTTTTAATATAAAATGTGTGAGAATGACTACAAAAAAATATCTTTGTATAGAGAAGAAATAACGTTTTTTCCTATTTTTTGATCAATTTTCAAATTTTAGGATTTGTGATTCATGTACATTTCTTACTTTATGTTTGAATTGAGCGAAACTTGGAATATTGTTAAGCTTTCCCTTAATAGAAAACCCCTGAAAAACTTTTCAATGTTGAAAATTGCATCTTCACCTGATGATTTATGCTGGGTTGGTAAAAGCGCTCAATAAGCTATAAAAAATCAATAATTTTAAATAATCTAAAACAACTAACTCATGGACAAACCACATTTATTTTACACCAACTCTATTTCATTTAGAGTATTTTAATCAAAAGTGCTGAACAAAACTAGCACTCCTTTTCAATAAAGATTACTATTAAGCTAATCTCAGTATCATATTGGCCGAATGTCAAGCTTTGAAGTATGAGATACTGAAATGATAATTGCAAAGTAGAATCATCTACTATTAAATAACAACATGTTGATAAGCAACTATAGTATGTCAACTCATTTTTGGCATTGCGCAGAAACAAATTTTGTTTGGTACATGAAGCGTACACAGCGTTCCAAGCGGCTGTACTGAGAATGATTCATTCTTCCTATGACGAAGTATGTGTGAACATCTTTCAGCATAGAACATCTTTCATCAGTTGAGTAACGACATGTGAGAGGCAACATTTTTATTTTTTCTCCATGTAAACGAATTTCTGAGATTGGACCTGAATGCTTTCTGGAGAGGTGTATTCTTCTGCAGATGATACTGTGTTGTTGTTTGGCAGTGGAACATGGCCGGAAGTTTATGGAGCCGCCTCAAAGGGCATATCAACACTAAAGAAATGGCTAGATATCAACTTGAAAAGACAAAATATATTGCATTTTCAAGGAATATCACTCGACAGGAAAATACAAACTGTAAACTACATATGGGATATGGTTTTTTTTTTTAGGATGAAGCCCACATTGGTCTGAGACCTGTGCGTGGGCAATGAGTTGGATGATGATGATTGATGAGTTGGACCTACAGTTTTAGGTGGGCTCCGAACCATCGGGAAGTGATTTTACAGCAGAGAACAATGTCTTTTTTTCTGGCCAATCTAATCGGTCACCGTAATGATAGTCATGATAGTGATAGGTTGTAATGATAGTCATGCTTTCTGTAATTGTACGGAAATTGAAATATTGAAAAGTCTAGTCATTTGAAATATCTGGGTATAATTGATGAGAGGTTTAGATGAAAGAGGAATATTGATCATTTGTGCTATAGATTAAGGTTGTCTCCTACAAGTTTTTCAAATTGAGGTTGTGCTCCTGGTACCTATGCTGAGAATGCTATACTTTGCAATCGTACAGTCGCTAACACAATATGGTTTGGGGAGACACTTTTAATTCTCATTTGTCAGCTATATTTATTGTGCAGAAGATGAATATTAAACAAACCCACTTTATACTCTTCAATAAGTGCATTTAATGAGATTCGAGTCATGTCAATCCGCCAGCTGTATGTGTTGAGCGTTTTTAAATACTTCGAGAACAAATTTCTAAAAATCGATAATGAAACTCATTGATATAATGATCATAAAATATAAATACTATGATTCTAATCTGTCAGCCAACGTAAGCAGCTGATTTATACTGCCCCAAAGCTCATAAATTCCTTCCCAATGGAGCTCAGGGTATTACCAACTAAACTGGCTCAAATGAAGGTTAAAATATGGATTATCGAGGATTATTATTTTGATTAGGGTGTTTTGTAAACATCAGTATTGATTGACATTACTGTTCTGTGAACTTTTGTCTGTTATTGTTTTTTTGGTATGTATATAATTTTTCTATTGGTTTGTAAAATGTATACTGCTATATTAGTCATTAATATGCATAGATGATTTCGGTTTGAAATTGACAGAAAAGTTTTAATTCTCCTACTCCTGCTGGCGAACAAGTGTTTTTCACTTATGCCAGTCGTTTTCTTTCCACCTCTGCCAATGCTGTTGTAATTACATGCTCAGGTACTTACATTATTAATTTCTCTGCTATTGTATTTTAAAATGTCATATATGTTAAATTATAAATTTAACAAATTTATATAATACATTTGAAATTCATACAACTGCCAAGAATCTACAAACTAGTACTGACACTGGAAATAATAAAATGGGAAATTGGTACTAGAAATACCTTTTTTCGGATTGTATATGATATTTGATATGTGGTTCAATAACAACTCTGTTACCGATTCAATTTTGCAAGTACAGTGCCTCATATTTAGCATGATTTTTGGCCAACATTGTACAGAGATTACTTTAATGGTAATTTTAATTGTAAAACACAGGGTTAGTGTTCAAGATAGTCTTCAAAGAAATAGTTGGTGTAAAATAAGTGGTTTATTCACAAATTAGTTTTCTATTGCTTATTTTTCATGTCACAAAGCTTGAAGCGTTTTTACCATCCATCATTGTCTCTGAAAATTTTTGTAGAAATGACGTTCTTAGCAATGGTGAATTTACAACCAAATTTATCATTGAAAAGATGTGATTTAAAAAAAAAAAATAACATTGTGTTTCATTATGAAACGTGTACTGTCGATACGATAGTATCTAGGTTTTTTAAATAATGAATGCAGTTGTGACAACATCCAGCCTTGTTCATAGTGAACATGTTCTATATCCTTGCTGAAGTGGATCAATATTTCAAACGGTTTATTGTATCTCCTGTTATTAGGTTCGGTTTTATTTATGCATAAGTATTTATTAATGTTGAAGGCGATGAACTCTTTATTCTTCCATCAGATGTCTTTTATCATTTTAATCTATTTTCACGATATGCTGAAATCGATAATCATTATCTCATGTAGCAAACTGGTCTCAAGAACTGACTGAACAGATATATTTTTGAACTTATCAACTGAATCCCGATTGTAGTGATTCTTCTAGCATTTAGATAAACGTGTTTCAGATTGTCTGTATTGAAACAATTTTCTATCTATTGCTGCATTCACGACTTTCAAATCATATTATTACAATTATTCGCTTTCCAGTCATTGTTAAGCCATCTGTTCTATAGTCAATTTTGTAAAGATATTATTATTTTTATTAATTATACAAGGAAGTATCTTGAAATCTGTAATTATTTGAAATATATTTTTCGGAGCATACAATCTCTTCTCTTTTTCTGCCCATTTATTTATTTTTAGGATAAATAATAAAGCCCACATTCACAAAGCCCAATTCCAACTCTGAGAAGTGATAGCCGCGAGACGTAGTAGGTATCGTTTCAGTCAGATAGAATAAGCTACGAACTCCTGGGCCCTCTTTGTTAGTGTGAGCAATTGGATTGGCCAGTAAAAAGACTATTGTCTGCTATAAGATCACTACCTGGTGCTTCTGAACCCACCTAAAACTGTAGGTCCAACTCATCAATCACCATCATCGAGTTCATTACTCACCTAAGTGGGCTTCATCCTCCAAAAAACGACATTTTTCTTATTGCAGGCTAACAAAATGAGCGATTCAGAAAATGAAAACGAGAAAATTGATGAGAAGAAAGGAGGGACTGATAAACCCAAACGAAAGGCAATGCGAGGAAAAGTACCCAAGAAACGGGCAGAAGAGGTAAATAGCCAAATATATTCAATTTCAGTGTTAATTCTCAAATTATCTGAAGTTTAAAAAATTTTATGTTGTACATTCAACAATAAGCTAGAGATGCTACTATTTATTAATTTGATAAATGCCCAAAACATGATTAATTTCGAATTTCCTTTATGTGCTATAGAACTACCTGACCGGCTCTTTGAAGATCCGTGGTTCCCGGCGCGGACTGAATATTTTTGTGTGATGGCAATCATTGATTTCCCTAAGCTGTTTTATGCAATTGTCAATGTCTGCAGTGGCGGAGGACTTACGCATAATTTGTAGCACTAAAACGGAAATTCGAAATGCTATGAAGAATTATATTTTACTTTGAACCTGGAGTACATGCCAGTTTTGTCAATTATTTATTGCTAATTTAGACTTGGAACAGATTTACAGTGTTATTATTCAAGAATGAACCAGAGTATTAAAAGATTCTATCATGTTTTGATTTTATTGTAATGTTGATATTGGCGCTTCATGTGGTTGTGACAACTTCAATAATATTCATGATTTCATTGTGGTTAATTGTAATTTGACACAATTAACTAGACACACATGACGCAGATCTGTGCTCACACTCAGGAAATTTCTTTTTGAGAAGGTAATTTTGGTGTTATATTCTAGTTACAACGGTATAATATATATAAAAGTTTAAAGCTTTATTTGTATCAATGCCTATTTATTCTTTATTTTTTGATACATGTAAAGGCTTTAATCATTCTCGACTTTTCATTATTACAGGCTAACAAAGTGAGTGAGTCCGAAAATGAAAGTGACAAAGAAGTCGTTGAGAAAAAAGGAGGATCTGATAAACCCAAAAGAAAGGCTGCTGGAGCTAGCAATTCAAATGCGGCACCAGCAAAAGCTCCAAAAAGGGAAACTAAGAAACGGACAGGCAAGGTAAATCCATTATTAAATACAGTAAATTAATAGAGAAATGACACAAGTTCACTCAACTCTGGGTTGGTGGTGGCTATTGAACTATTATCCATTGCAATCAGATTTCTTCATCAATAGCATTTCTTATTTTAATTATAATGTTGTTTTTTTAATCCTATAATATTCAATTGAATCTAAATGGTAGAGTATATCTGTAATAAAATAGCCTTAACATTTTTTTCAATTTAGTTTTTAACATCTTTATAGTATTTGATTCAGTTCTAATTGTGTTCTATAGGTTGAGGAAAAGAAAAAAGAGGTCTCTGAGAATGAAGATGAGACTGCCTCAAGTGATGATCAAAAAGGTAAGTTGATTTTATGTTATTTTATTGTATAGTTTTTATTTTTTAAATGTAATTAGGCAGCACTAACTGTCGTAACTTCATAAATTTTGATGTTTTATTAAACCTCTATCAAACACCTAGAACCTATAAAAATATTTTTTCTTTGGGAATTCAGAAGATAATTACAGAGCGTTTCGCTAGCAGAGCTCAGTTCATCCAAAGATGTGACAAGTTGTATCTCATAAAACCATTTGTCAATCGTGTTAGTCTTTCAACTAATTCTTGGCACTGCGCAGAAACACATTTTGTTCTGTCTAATCAGTGTACATAGCGTTCCAAGTAGCTGTACTAAGAACCAGTCAGTTTTAATAATGGCAAAGTATTTGAGAACATCTCAAAGCATAGATTAGTAGTCATTAGTAGAGTGCCGACATTTTCCTAGAATGAGTTGGCAAGTTGACAATGTCGAAATAGGATGCTACGGAATTGGGAATTTGGTAGCAGCCACAAAAACATGTGAATGTGTAAAGAAAAGCGATGCTGCTAAATAGACAGCTGACTTTGCTAAGAACAGTGTAAAATTTACATAAAAAGTTTCTTTACTTACCATAGTTTGTACGCCACCTTAGTAGGCTATATAATTTGTTCCACTGTGATTTCATAATGATTTTTTATTTACGGCAGTTGAACTACCTCTGTTGGAACATTATTTTATTTTGAACCATTTTTCTGTTTCAGTTCCACTCTTGGACCAGCCCTTGGAAGTGAAAGGTTCGCGAGTTAGGAGGATAGTCGATATTTTCAATGCTGGCTTGGTGAATGAAGGAAGCAGAAGGCACTACGATGTTGAAATTCTCGATGGAAAGGGTACAAAATTGAAAGAAATACCCTGCATCGTTCATGAACTGAAGGTAAGTCAGTCAATTTATTTAAGTTCTTGATGCGGACTATATATGTATATACTGTTCTATTTATTACGGACTATTTTCATTCCGAATAATAAGACGATGCTGTCACAACCACATTGAAATTAGTGAGATACTGGTTTCGGTTGTTGCACCATTATCAATCTCAAACAAACTAAAACTAAAGTACAGAGTAGCTTAATATATACTAAACACGTAATGAATACTATTGGCAACGGGAGAAAGTGCCTCTAATTGACTGACCTGTTGTGACGGTTGTGACAACTTCAAGTCTTATATCTTCCACGATATCACCTTCACCACTGCAAAGAAAGATTTGGTCTTGTTTGAACTGATGATTTTAATATATACTTAACAGGGAACGATACTATTGGGTGAGTGAGAAAGTTCCTCTAATAGGCTGACCTTCATTGAAGGTCTGTGGTTGGCTGAAGGCCAAAACAAGACCCGCCCACTGGTGGGAGGAGCAACAAGCAAAAATAAGAGTTGAAACCAAGAACCAAGAAACAGTGAACATATAGAATGCAACAAACAAAAACAATACACAAGTAGGATAGAATTAAATAAATTTAAAATTACAAGTTAAAGCTCACTGAAATGCTGTCAAGGTCAACCAAGAAAAACAGGAAAGTACCGCTATTTTCATTCCTTTTCATTATGTATTTGCCAGTTTATTGTCGGTGTGAAGTCTGAAATCGTTTTTAAATTAATCGTGATCATTCAATCTAACATTTTGAACTTGATAATTTAAAGATTGTTTAGAAACTGTTTCAATAAAAGTGCTCTGTTCAAATTGAACGTAATCTTCTAGAAATAAAGAAAATTTAAGTTATATATTTTTCCAAATGAAAATTTTTGTAACTTGTAGGTCAACATAATTAACAAGTATTTGACTTTGTTTAAAATGTAGTTATAGAAGAAGTATTTGGCTAAATTCGTGTTGTTTCTTTACATCCAGTTGTATTTAGCCTATATAAATAAATTTAATTTATCATTGATGTTACCATTAACTTTATTGCTATAGTATCAGATAACGTATCGATGGCGGCTCTGGTAGCGCAGTTGTTTGGTCTGTGAATCTCATTCATCCATGGATGTTTCTCATCATTCACCTCATTACCCACGCACAAGTCTTCGGACTCATGTGGGTTGGGCATCATCCGCAATTAAAAAAAAAAACTTTTTAAACAAAACTATTGCAAAACTATTTAAAACAACCAGTGGCACTATACAGATAGATAGATTTATTAGTTGCTTAGAGCCACAAGTTTGAGCAGAGCTCTGGTGACATGAAACTGAGTAAAATAAAAGCATTACAACATTCTTCTATAGTATAAGGACTATACATCCCCTAGTGTTTTGGTCATCAAGGATACAAATAACCTATGACTACCACAGAACTTAATATCTTCAGTAAGAAAATTTAAAAACTTGAGTCCTGAATAATATGGCCCCTTTTTTAGTAACGTCAGCCTGTGTACTGGGTATTTGAAAACGTTTGGTTTTTTGTCTCTAGTTCGATAAGACTGGGTGATATGGTTGACATTGAAAATTTCTCCATTTTTGAAAACAAAATTGACAACTTCCAGAAAATATAGAGCTGGTACTATGAGTAGTTGATGATTGATGCTTTCTAAATATAGGCAAGTACTCTCATTATTATTTCCTTACCTTTTCTAGAAAAGCGGAAGTGAAGACTTGAAAACACTCCACAGAATTCTTTTCAGTCGAATTGGAAACGTTCGCCAAGTGAAAGACAACATAATGATGTTCAGTGGATTCAGTTTTGAAAAAGACGCCACAGAATATCGAAGAACGCACACAGCTTTGTCCAAACTCAGCATGGCAAAGCTGAAAACCATATCGCAGCTGCTATGTTTGCCCAAAACTGGAAAGCAACCAGATTACATTGAACGAATCCTTGAATTTCTTTTGAAACCTACCGATACGGGCAAAGCAGTGAGAGAGTCTAGGCCAGAAAGAAAAGGAGCACATTCCAAGTCTTACAAAGAAGAAAGGTTAGTGATTTCTTTTTGACTAAAATTATAATGGTATGAGCGCGATATCCATTAAACTGTAATGACGTCATGGACACATAGCTACGGACACCTGCTTTTGCATGAACACAGCAATGTCTATCTGCTTTATTATTATTATTATTAGTCCGGTGGTTCGAATTTCACCTGAAACTGAAGTCTTATTTACTTTTTGCAATGACGTGATCCATCATTACCTCTTTATATATTCCTAAAATAAAAGCTATACTTTTTGCATTTTTATAAAATTCAAGTAACCGCATCTAGCTTCAATTTGTATTTAAAGGAGGAGAGGGATGACTATGGAAGTCTTATGAATTTCAGTACAAGTACTGAATTGAGTAATGTAATCCATCCCTTAAAAGAATTCACATTATTTTAAAAAGTGCCCATAGTGTACATTTATTTTATTGCCAATGATTTTATGATGAAACAGCAATGAAATGAGGAGGCTAAACTGCCAATATGCTAATACAACTGCTTATATCTCTTATTATACAGGCCGAATCGATTGAAGGCGCACAATAATTATGCTGAACACAGTATGCACATGAACGCCATCTAGCAGTAATAACTATGCTAGGTTTTATCACTACTTCAAAATATCGAGTACCTGTTTCCCGAAAATTACACTGACAATTACGTTGAAATTGTTTTTTCGTGAAACAATAATATTGTTTAATACATACTTGATACTTGATTGATGAATTGATCAAATTGTAGGTTTTTTATTAGATTTTACATAGCAAATCCCCATCTATGTAGTTGTAAGCTTCTGTTTCTATTTAAATTTTTCTATTTCTATTTAAATATTTGTCAAATTTTTATAGATAGTGAAAGAATGCACATTATTTTAAAAAGTGCCCATACTGTAGATTTACTGATGCATAATGATTGCAGATGCATTGATATAATTTAACTAGCTGATATTTGATAGTAGATTAACATGTAATGCAATGATAGATATAATAATTGATACTCTAGAAAAATTATGCATATTTTAAAAAAGAACATGATTTTTTATCGAATGAAGACAAAAATAAAAATTTATTAATGTGTCAACTCCAGAAATGTGGAAGAACACTATTTGAAATTTACAAGTCTCGCCTTTCTTGTACATAGATTCAAATCATTTTCCAACTGCTACATACCG
The DNA here is from genome assembly GCA_948455865.1 of Conomelus anceps. Taxonomy (NCBI): domain Eukaryota; kingdom Metazoa; phylum Arthropoda; class Insecta; order Hemiptera; family Delphacidae; genus Conomelus; species Conomelus anceps. The sequence continues at coordinate 24,590,214 of OX418222.1, read as the reverse complement.
TATAGTAAATATATTATGTTGTAATTTATCTTTTTGTATCTTCATAAGTTACGTGGAAATTATCATGATTAATATAAAAGGAATTCAATCTTAATAATCTCTCAACTACGATTGACAATGCAAAATTGTTCAGACGAATCAAGGAAAAATGTTGGAGGGCAATGATGATAATTACACTTATAATTGCCATGATAGGAAGATTTTAAAAAGAAATTAGAAAGCATCCATTAGTTCATCTATCAACTTCAGTGCAAAGCCGGACTGTTTCTAGTCTTGAGATTTAGAAAATAAGTGTAGTGAGCATCAAATTGATCTCAACCATGAGTGTTTGCATGCAAGCAAAACACACTGCCCTAATACATTTTGCTGGACAATTTAGGTTAAGCATAAAATTGCTCCATTTTTAAGTTTTCTTGTTTGTACGCCAGATGGTATGCGCCTCATTGCTCGTTGAATGCGACAGCGCTTATTCAAACAATGACCATTAAACAGCGCATGTTGTGTCGACCTTGGGTGGAGTATACATGTTTCTAACAAATGTGTAAAATGATTTTTCCAGTGTCTTCATATTTTGGTGATTACAGTGCTTCCAACAATTGTCAATTGGAGCATTGATCTGCATAATTGTATTTCATTCTAGTTTTACTTTTATTTTTTCTGAGGTAGGTTATTATTTGTAATAGTGCTTTTCTTTTTCTATCTTTAGAAATTACATGTAAGTTGTTTTCTTTCAAGCTGTGTTAAGGAGGCAGTTGTGGGGGGGGGGGTGTTACCCCTTTGGAGAAAGAGATTGTATTAAATTAATAATAATTCTAGTACAAAATAATTTCTTTTCCATTTTCTAGTGCTGATAAAGAAGGAGGTACTACCCGAAATAAGAGGAGGGGCAAGACTGCGAAAAGCGAAGAAGAAGATGATGGAATGGGAAGTGAAAATGGAGGTGATGAGAATAAGGATGACGTTGAGAGCGATGATGCCGGAGCTGACGGAGATGATGAAGAAGTAAACGAGGAACCACCAGTGAAAAAAAACAAAAAAGGAACTAAATCTGATGACTTGAAGAAAGCCAATAAGCCAATAAAAGCCGAAGAGGAAGATGAACCTCAACAAGAGATTGAAAATGGGAAAGATGACGAGGTATTTTACTTCATTGGCTATTTATTTATCATTTATACAATTAATTTATTCGTTTTCAGAACTGTGTATTTTTGATATCTATAATTTAACTCTACAATTAATTCATTCGTTTTCAGAATTGTATATTTTTGAAATATTTAATTTAACTCTACAGTGTTCGCGCACCAGTTAGTAACATGAACGATCGCGTGGAGCCCAATAATAATGGAATCTACTTCAAAATGTGTCAGTATATCTAGAAGTTTTTTTAATATATTTCTTCTTCCTCTTTGTCTTCTCCTGGTTACTTCTTCATTTTTCTCCTCATTCTTCTTCCTCTCCTCCTCCTTAAATCCCTTGCTTCCAGAGCTTGTTTCGTCTACAAAGGACAACATGAAGATGCTACGTCATAAATTGTTATTGCTCTCACTTTCTCTTGAAGGAATGCAGACGGAACAGCGAAACTCCTTTTTTCTGATTGATAGATAAGACTATAACTAGCAAGTACACGAAATTACAATGCTGTCAGTGGAACGGTATTGAATATCCCGAGATAATGTTGGAAGTAGATCCTATTTCGGCTCCACGTGACCACTGCAGGGTGAAAAAATTAATCTTTAAAGGAGATTTGTGGGAAAAAAGAATTTTCAGTTATTGAAGTTCATATCTTTTTTACGACGAAAAATATCCCAGAAAGTTCACAGTTACTGTGAACATAGGATTCACATCCGGATCAATGAGCGACCGAAAAATCCGGATATCACTAGACCTTTAATCTACAAAACTCTTCTGTAATCTACTGTATAATCTGGATAAATTATCCAGATTAGATTTTAAAGGCCTGAAATATCTAAAATTCATTAAGTTTTCTTATATCGCATATAATATTAGGGCTTGAATAAACTATTTTACAGAAATGTGAAACAAGATATTTGTGATTTTTTCTTATGCAAAAATTGAAAATTTGTTCCACAGTACGTCCGGTTTTGGGAAGATCTGTTTGTGACTGTCCTCTAAAATGTAGCATTGTCTGTCGAACCACCGAAAATATTCACAATATTTCCTCATGTATATGTTAGCAATTGTTTTTTTAAATACTTGCTGTCGTTTATCTTACTTAATTTGTTTTTTAATGCAAAGCTGAAGGTCCCTAGATCAATTCCCGGTCTAGACCAAATGAATTCCTATAAATAGTAAAACGTACCCGTCTCAGATTAATGGTTTCTTGTTTAGTGAGTATTGTTTCATCCATATTGATTCTACTAATTATGACAGATTTTTATTTTTAATGTTTGTTTCAGACTGAAGACAAAAAATCGAAGAAAAATCTTAAACCTAAAGCGGTACAGCCTAAAAAACGGCCAGCAGCTGAAGTAGAGCCAGCTCCAGCTAAAGAAACTACTGGTAGAAGGCAAAATTCAGCCCACTCCAAAAAACCTCAAGAAAAAACCACTGTGGAAGAAGAATTGATCTTGAAAGAAGAGAGTGAAGAAGAAGAGGAAGATGATGTGAAGGAGGAACCCGAAACTTCCGAGAAAACAAATAAACGTCCACCCACAGTAAGTAGACCAGTCCAGCCCTCTAGTATAAACAATAATCTTATTGCAGTATATGGTAGAATACCTTCAATTTATTTAGTTCCGTTACCTTTGGATGTGTTGGAAATCCTAAAACGTTTAATTAATTATAATTAGAAGAGAATATAGAAACAGTACTAAGTATAGTATTAAACGTACTTTGAACAGCATAAATTTTATCAATCAGTTGGATGTTTATTCATTTTGGTGCAGACTTGAATACAAGCTCATTTTCGTTTCTCATGTGATTTAACAAAAAACCTTTCTCAGTTTGCACAAAGCCTAAATACACACCACAAACTTCAAAATTATCAAATTTATAGGGATAGATGTCATCTTCCACTGTTTTTATTTTTTAAGCAAATTTCTTCATTTTAACATAAAAATGCAGTTATGTCGTAAGACATTAAAAAAAGAGTTTCTTGTTCATAAAAATCTTTATGTTATAATTATTCTTAAATAGATGGTCTGGACAAAACTACGGTATAGATAACGCTAATGCTAACCTTAACCATCTAAGATGCTGTAGAGCAGGTTAGTGTTATTTTTAATTTAATGTTGGCCAAACTATTAAGAACAGCATTAATTATAAAGATTAAATTGTGCACAATATAGTTGAAGTTAGAGCGACATTTGAAGGTCAATTTCGGTTAGGTTCATACAGGCAACGGCGAGCTGCATGCGACCCAAGTCGACTATGAAATGTTACCCTACTCTTACTCTTAAAGCTGAGCTCCGAGTTGCACATTATATGTTTACTGCTATAGAAAAATGAATCGATTAGCAGAAGGTTTTTGAGCTTAAGTATAAATGTAACACTACTTCTCTGCCATTGTAACATGAGTATTATGTCTATAACTGTAGTGAGGTATAGTATACTATAGCTATAACTCGAACGTCAATTACACTGGGCGAGTTTACAAGCTAACAAGCCAGTGAAACGACACTACAAGGTAGGTAACCCAGCTCCCCTCAACAAAGGCCACAAGGCGAGCTTGGTGTGCCGAGCTGGGTTGGTTCATAATGTAAAGTCTCACTGGCTTGTTAGCATTTAAACTCGCTAAATGCAATAATTGCTAATTGTCGCTTTATTTTAGCCACTTGAGTGTTCTACTATTAAGGGGCCCACACACTAGCGAGTATGGCTCGCGAGCCAGACTCGCGAGTCTGGCTCGGCGAGTAAGACTCGGAAGAAAATCACCACTAACGTGTTGTGTACTTCCCGAGTCCGGCTCGGCTACTTTTCAAGGTCGGCTGGAGTGCGCCCATGTTAATTCTGATCCATATAGCTCATCTAATCTCAGAATCTTCAAATTACAATCAATATCTCATTTGGAAGGTCATTCTATGCTCTAGAGAGAGTATTGGTTTTGCTAAAATTTCATAATTCTTGAAATTTGATTATTATTATTATTATTATTAAGAAATGTTTTATTTCTTCTAATTTTTTTCTGACATAAGAGAAAAAGATGTCCGAGCGTTTATAGGCACGATTTATGTTTTTTATAACAATTATTTTCCCACCTCTAAGTATCTTTCTTATAGATCTATAACATAATTATAGATCTATAATTAGGGAAGTGATAGCCGCGAGGCGTAGCAGGTATCTGTTCAATCAGATAGAGATAAGCTACGTTCTCGTAGGTCCTGTTTGTAACGGTGACCGATTAGATTGGCCAGCAAAGAGACTGTTCTCTGCTGTAAAATCACTTCCCGGTGGTTCGGAACCCACCTAAAACTTTAGGTCCAACTCATCAATCACCATCATCCAACTCATTACCCACGCACAGGTCTCAGACCTATGTGGGCTTCATCCTCAGAAGAAGAAGAACATCTACAATTAAATATGCAAAAGTGTAATAGGGGGCCATAGAATTCAAAAAGTCAGATGAAATATAGGATTAATTTCATCTACTTTTTACTCAATTTCTATTTTTTAATTACTTCCATTTTTTTTTTCATTTGTATCGAAGTAATTATTTGTTATATTGCAATTTATTAAATACTGTTATAACTTATTTATAATGATAATGTTATAATAATAAATATAAAATGGGCATTGGGCTTACATGCAAAGGGATGTATTATTATTATTATTACTATTATTATTATTATCATCATCATTATTATTTATTTATTTTATACACAATTTATCTGTTAGCAGCTATTATTATTGAAATTATTTTTTAGAATTTTGTTTTTATGTTACTGTAGGTATTTTTTGTTGAAAAAACAACATTCGAATATTTATTTGTATTGTCTTAAAAATAAGCTCTGCACTGCAATATTATCATTTTTATTTTTTCTTGAATATTCAAATTTTAATATACGGTTCCTTTCTTATTTTTCTGTTTATACATTAGTTTAACTTGGTACCTATTTCAGTCATAGTATTGTCATAGTAATAGTAAATATACAAACTTAAATAGATAACTCAATTAACTTATTTTCACGTCTTGTGAACAGTGCAAATACTTGCTTTCTGAGGATCTGCTATGTTATAATGAGGTGCCGAGCCTGGCTCGGCTCGGAAGACGTCCACTAACTAGCGAGTCCCAGCCGCGCCCAGCCGCGCCCAGCCGCCCTTGTAGCCCTGCGCGAGTCTGGCTGGGCTCGGCTCGGCTCGGGAGAAAACAGCCCACTAACTAGTGATTTTCTCCCGAGCCCGGCTGGCCGAGTCTTACTCGCGAGCCAAACTCGCTAGTGTGTGGGCCCCTTTAGGACCGTATTTATGAACGTTTATTGTCAAACAGACTTGGATAAGTCTTACCTTCACTGACACAGTGAGTAGCTGTAACATTAAAAGCCAACCCAGGTCCCTCCAACAAAGACCTGACTCCTGACTAATAATTCAACAATAATAATTTACATTTCCAAACTAATTTACTATAATATAAGAATTTACACTATACATAAATATTGCAGGGACAACTGGGTCGGCTTGTAACCTGACTTGTCAGCTAGTAAACTCACCCAGTATAATCAACGCTTCAACTTAAGTTCGTATTTAAGAACCTCACTTAGAGAAATTCTTAACCTAAATGCCAAGGAATTTCTTAAAATCGGTTTCTCAAGTGTGTTCTTAGCCAAGCTAGGTAGAATGCTATCTTAAAGCTGTTCTTGAGATTATGTTCTATCATATTTTGGCTTCGATTTTTAGTGTAGCATCAGTTTATCAAAATAAAATCATCACATTCAATTTTTGCGCCATTGCAATGTAATTCACTCTATATTATTTGACCTATAATACTATTCGAATTGTAACCTATAAATTTGGAATTGAAGAAAAAACGAAGTTCTTCAAGTTCATTGGTTTGCAGTTAGATAGCGCTACTATCTTTATTTTTTAATGAAAGTTAAATTATGTTTGTTAGTGTTTGAAATTACGTTTCGAGGTTAGGTCAGCTTGTGACCACGTTCAATGTAATTGAGCCTTTCCAAGTCGTACTAAGATCAGAACGCTTCAAGTTACGTTCATAAATACGGCCCTTAGAGTCTTAGCGGGGCAGTGAATTGACCGGGCACGTGTAACGTGTAAGTGATTTCGTAGCTGATGACACTGGATAATATGCATAATGCCTGTCAATTTCATGAGAAATTTGCTCACACACAGAGGAAACGTTTGTCTTTTTCTCTCGTTTCTTTGAACAGATTTCGTTCTTTGTTGATGCTGTTAATTTTCAAGTTTCTGAAGCCGAATAATATTAATCAAACATCGAAGCAATATTTTTTCCATTATTTAAATTTATTGTCAAAATAGAATTTCGATCGTTAGCAATCGTTCGAATTAATTTTGCAGGATGATGAAATAAAAGCATTTGTGAAAACAATTCTCGATGATGCCAATCTCGAAGAAATAACAATGAAAACTGTTTGCAAACAAGTTTTCGAGCATTACCCCGGCTTTGATCTCAGTAACAAGAAAGAGTTCATCAAGGTTACAGTCAAATCTGTAAGTATGCAAATCTGCTGGATTCGGCTAATATCAGTTTTTACTAGATAGTTGCTGTACTCGGGCCCCTTTCTTATTTTCGGTTGATATCTTGTGATATAAAAAATAAATAAATGTGACGAACATAATAATTATGATTTAATTGAATCATCAATTTGAAACAGATACGCAAAGAATTGTACCTGCTGAATAATTTGTTTTGGAATAGAAATGAATAGAGTCGAATTTTATAACTGAAAGGGACAAGGACCTTGGATTAAGTGTTTCTCAGCGTAATGTTCGTTACCAATGACTGAACAATAAACTTTCAGTAAAATTTAGTTGATCGAATTCGGCAGAATCTTTATTGAGAACAATGTTATTTTCAAAATGAAATTATATGGCTCGAATCTCTTAGTTGTTTGCTATTAATAATCTTTTTTATTTTTTCAGTTCATCTCAGTTCATTAATGAAGATGCATCGACATGGACTTGAACTCACAATATTGAAAGACTTATCTCCTTTTTTCTATGTTATTTTACTATTATGTTTATTATACATGTATCAGTTTATTTTAATGCTGAATGTTAAGATTTGAACTTTACATATGTTTCTGTCGCATTTCTACAGTTGAACTGTTGTTGGAGTCGATTTTACAATGTGTCTAGTTTTTTTTTTGTAATTTTTAGGCCATCAATTAGTTTCTTTTCCAGTTCTCTCATCCAGTCGCGAAGTTGAGCATTTCACCATTAATGAGTGAACATAACCTCTTCATTCCCAATGAATTTAAGCTTCGTGTTTATTGGAAGTAGCCAGTAACTAACTAGTAACCATAACTAAACAGCACATCACATTTCCTGAAATAGTCGATTTAAAAAAATATATTTGAAAAATGGGAAGCTTTAGTGCACAATACCTTATTACTATTAGGAATGAAATATCTATCTCTTAATGTTCCTATTGTGTGTTTTTTATTAAGTTTTTATGTTGATGTTGAAAGAATTTACTTTGAAATGGCAAAACTTGTTCATTTAATATCATTTTATTTGGTTTCTAGAAACTCAGTTATACAAGTATCAGGCAGTCCGCACTCGGGCCGTTAGCCAAGCGTTTCAAATCGATGGTTGTCATTGGACATGACGACTCAGCCAATCATAGACATTCATTTAGGACGCTTAGCGTCTTGAGGCGCTTGCCCGACGGCCAGTGTGCGGAGGGCCTAACCTGTGCTATTCTAGTTCTATCGCTTTTATTTATTGATACGGATGCTTCCAGAAATAAATAATGAGGCTTGAGTTACCTTTTGCTATTTTGGACAGTTATGATTATTTCTCGAAGTGATTTCTCCATTGATTACCAAATTCCCGAAGGAATAAGACTATCGGGTTTTTATTGCAGCTACTACTTCTTAGTTTTATAAGCGAAGATTAGTATCTCATAACACTTTACCAAACAAACGAATTGCTAAATTCTCTTTCGATACCTTAATTTTATGGCCTGTAGGTGGACTAGAATGTTCAATATTTTTAAATTTCCCGATTAATTTGTTACGTTGTAATGCTGTTCCTAAGTGAACAAAAAAATTCTAAGATGTTATCAAACTGTTGATCAGTATTAAACTTGAATAATTGACACTGATAAATACATTATTAATTATCAACTGTTTACACAAGTATAAAATTTCAATTAACCAAATTTTCATCAGTTTTCAATACTTGCAAATGAAATTATTTGTGAAATTTGTTGTAATAATAATTGGTGGAAATTTAAAAAAATTTAATATATTGAATTTATTAGCCTTGATGTCACAGTTATTGATATTAACGCCGATTGTCTTATATACTGTTTGGTTTAGATTTTGATTATTATTCATGCTTCTAATTCTAGGTTTGGTGTATATTGTTGCTGAAACTACAGTACTTCTTGTGTCTAATGTAAATGTCTGTTTGACAAGATTTTTAAATTTTCAGTGTAATGAATATTAGCTTATAATGTTTTTGATATAATTGAGATTGATGTTATGGAATAGTTGATTGTTAAAAGCGAATATTGATCAATTTCCACTTTATACGTTGATAAAGGTGCGTTTCACTGACGACGCGACAGCGTTATTGCGCTATCCTTTTCAGTTTGCATAATATGTTTCTCACGATCGGCGCTTGCGCATTATCTGAGGTTTAATAACGCTAACACGTCGTCAGGAAATCACTCCTTTTGATTACTGCATCCGTGAAATACGCTCATCCCCTCTCTGACTGAATTCAACTCATTAAATGTGATTTAAAAATATTTTGATTCGCTTTCGATTTTCGACAAATATTTGCTTCGTGTCTTCTTTTTAAAAAAATACAAAGATATTTCAAATACATCGTTAATTGCAGTGGTTTCGTACAAAAGTGAAAGTGTATTTGATTTGAAATTTATTATCGTCAGTTCTTTTCAACTGTTATTTATAAACTAAAATAAAACAGACTTTCAAGTGTAAATAAATTCACTTTTTGTGTGATGGTCGTTACACTCAATTGTTCTGAACTGTTCAGTTCACCTTAGCAGTTCTTAAGATGCTCTTACAGTAGAGCGAAACGATCACACCATAATGTGCTTATTTGCTCTTGAAAGTAGGTGTTATTTCAGTTTATTATTTAAGTTAACAAGTAGATTCATGAGATATTTTGATTGTCAGGGCATATCGCAAAATTGTGTTCAAGAAAGAGCTTGTAAAATTTACTGTATAATATTTTGTGTATTTTGATTATGTTAACAATTCCCTTTGAGTCTATTGAGTGATTTATATTATATTTGAATTGATAGACTGTGGTAAAAGATTTTTATTTTCATTCTATTTTAAATAATAACGTCTGTACTAAATTGCTACTGAAACAGATTTCTGTAATAAAATATGTTTACTTTTGATTCGTATTCCTTTTTATATCCTAAAAGAACAATGTATTTTGCTAATTTTAAAGTGTTTGAATACGTTGTACGGTTCCTTGCCGTGCCCTGTTAGAGCAATTTTATAAAGCTAACTACTGGCTGTACTAAACTTCACCAATACAGTATTATTATTAACTTTTCATGTGAAATTTAACGACTTGCAGTCAAATATTTGTTAAGAATAAGTATAATAACTCACTTATTGAGAGGCCTCTGAAGATGGATCTCATAGATTCGAAAGCGCTCGGCCAGATTAAGTGAGTTATTATACTTATTCTTAACAAATATTTGACTGCAAGTCGTTAAATTTCACATGAAAAGTTAATATTAACAACGCAGTTCGTCATGGAACAAGAAATCCAGGAACAGTATTGTTATTTTTTAGTCACCCACATGGGCTTCAGACTAGTGCCGGGGTAATGAGGTGAAGGATTACACCAAATATTTAAGGCCGAACGAGGTACGAACTCGTGACCGAAGAAGTAGCAACTGACCAGATTATTACCAACTGACTGCGCCACCACGGCTGCCGAATAATGAATATTATTCCCATATAGCCTATAGCATTTTTTAAGAGTTCGAAAATTTCGTTAGTGGAGAGCGCATACATCCCCCTCAGTTTGTACCTGTTATTGTATACGTGTCTCGTTCTTACTAAAATGTGTGGTCAAACTCATGCCTGAAATACGAAAAACTGCACTAGCAACATATAGAATTTAACCTATTTCTAAACCTAAAGCGTCGATGACACTGGTAAGCGAGTAGAAACGCTATAGGCCAACCGTGATTTAGCAAGCCGAATTATAGAATTAATGGAAATTCCAGAATTACCCCCATACTATGGAATTTCAAAGACAATGAATAAAATTGCAAGGAAACCAACAATTATTTAATTAATTTTCATTAAAACAGTGTTGATAGGTGTTATCTCAGAAAATTCTATATGTTGGCAACCTGCGCGGTTAAATATGCATGTCGGCTTTGGCTACAATAATATTGTATTTTGTTGGCTGCATTGCCAGTGAGTAGCGAAAAAAAATTGAGTCAGTCTAATTTTTTTGCTACTCGCTGGTAGTGTAGTCAACACCAACATACAATGTTATTGTGGCCAAAGCCGACATTTAACCGTGCAGGCTGCCAACACAACACTTCAGATGAGACGTATATTATTGAATTTTCTGTGATAATCAACTGTTTTGATGAAAGTCTTATTAAATAATTGTTGGTAAGCTTCATATTTTAATATTGCGTTGCAATATATTTATTGTCTGATAATTTCATCGTATGGGGGTAATTCTGGAAGTTCCATTAATTCTACAATTATTCGGCTTGACATGCCGAGCTGCTATAGCACAGTCGGCATAAAACTTTTTTACACGCTACGAGTTAGTAGTATGTGTCATCTACGCTCACCAAAGCAATTTGAAACATGGCGCTTCAAGGCGCTGATAAGCGTGTGTCATGCACCTTTCCATTTCATCGAAAACGAGGACACAGTAATATTATGTTTCTAATTTATTGTGAAATTCGAATTTTTAGTATTATTTTTAACTTGAAAATGTTAAAATTAGATTCGTTTCAAATAATAAAAAATTCTTACTACTTCAAAGTGCGTATCAACTATTACTAGCAACCAGCTAGCCTTCAGTTCAGTTCAGTTCATCATCAATCTAGTTGTGTTGTGCTCGTGACTCTCTTGAATATGATGTAAAGAGATGGTTTAGTGAAATACTAGTAGATTCTAGATTATAAATGGACAGTTGAAATCGAAAGGATAGTGGATATCAGACAAGATGGTTTTGTGGTCATGGTGTTATGTGTGTCCATTTTGATTGGCAGTGAGTAATAATTGATTTATTTAGTGTTACGATTTGCTGAGAATTCCAGTTATCTAGAGAAATTTCTTTCAATCTTGATAGGGCTGTTACTCATTAACTCTATCGTCACAAATGCGAATTGCTTATGATTATGTTTACTACAGCAAATCTAATGTGATAGCAAAACTTATACAGTTCTCGGTTTTTATGGTCTAATGCATTTAATATCTTGCTTTTGATAGCTATTATTTCGCTGGGGTTAAATCCGTAGTGTAAGTTGGATGGACTTCACAAGTAATCATCTGACATTCGTGGAATAATCTCATTGCAAGGTTAAGTTAGTTCAATAATATGCAGCTCTTATGGCAATCATTGTTAAGTGATTGCATATACAGATCAGGAGATAAACTGCAATGTAACATGAGTTACAGGGCTATATTGCCATGAGTTATATTGCACGATAGTTCATACTAATTTTATGATGGCTTGTTGAAGATTATGCTGCACAATAATTGGTGTTTTGGTCTTCTTACAGGCACACCCAATGCTTTGAGCTGAGAATTTTATCTTTAATTCGTTGAAAGTATTGTCTAGTTTGGTTTATCATAACTTGTTGTGCATAGAAAGGCTGCAGTCCCATATCTTCCCCCCCTACGAAACAATCAACTAAGATATGAAATCTAAAGCCGATATGAAAGGTTTAACTTTGGGTTTGATACAGATATAGATTGTCAAAATTTATATCGTCTACATGATTTCGTCTGGTTTGGAATAAGTTTCCTTGGAAATTGCTTTCTACGATCAAAATTCTTGGTAAACTATTGCCACAATTCCCGATAAATGAAATCTCAAATTTCGCAAGCGGTTCTAGAAACCTTAATGTTAAGATTTTGTGGATATTTTGATATTAGAATAAGTTAAACGATGTTTCATGCAGCTAAAATGTCATTATATTCGAGAGGAAAATATTATACATAACCTCAAAACCTGCCCAGGCACTCATGTTTTTATTAGCATCGATAACAATAATATTGAATTCTACAATGATTTTCTGCAAACGTTATGTTGGTTTTTCCACTTAGCCTAATACTTTTTTGGCTGCAGTTCAATATCCTTCAAACGAAACAATCGAATGTGATAGTCGATATGAAAGGAACTTTGGGTTTAGCTTTGGGCTTGGTATAAATATTGATATCGAAATCTCATTCGATTGTTTCGGTGGAAAGATGCGGAACTGCTACCCTTTTTCTCTTTTTATCAGAATACGTTTTTGACTGAGAAAGTCAAATGAAGTACCGTACCGTAAATAGAAAATGGTTGTTGTCCTTCAAACTATTTACAAACATGGTAACTTGTATAATTTATTCGTAAAGGTACGGTACTATTCCCTCAAAGGTATTACAAATGGGGGTGAAGATTTCGAGAAATTTGGAGGGTACCTGAAGTTGATATGGCTCACCTCTGATTTTCTTGAAATTTACATAGATATTGTGTAGAAGACTATGCAGAACACAGAAAAAATGTAGCTCGCAAACACCGGGAAGTGTTATAAACGCATTCAAAGTTGTGATTTTGTGCCTACGTTTTTGCTTAGTAATTTCTTGGCTTGTGCCTTTCCAATTTGTTTTAAAGTACATAAGTCTGCTTTCATAAGCAGAAATCAGAATGAATTTGTAATGCAGCGTTTACCATAGGCTCAAAAAAGCAACTTTGAATGCGTTTTCTGCACACTTCCCGGTGTTTGTGACACTTATTTTTGTTTTTTCTGTGCTCTATTTCTATATTGTGTTCATTGTTAAATGTCCCACATTTAAAACATAATTGAATTTCCAGAAAATCGGAGGTGACCTATATTAACTTCAAAATTACCATTTGGAGTTGTTCTCGTAGGTTCCGTTCGTAATTGTGATTGATTAGATTGGCCAGCAAAAAAGATACTGTTCTCTGCTGTAAAATCACTTCCCGGTGGTTCGGAACCCACCTAAATCTGTAGTTCCAACTCATCAATCACCATCATCCAACTCATTACCCAAGCACAGGTCTCGGACCTATGTGGGCTTCATCCTAAAAAAAAATATTAAATCAATGTTGTCTTCGATTTGGAATATTTTCATTTTGTGATGCTGATTTTTGATTCCTTGGAATTTTCAGATGGTGGTTAGTGGAGGACTTAAAGAAAATTATACCATCCCATACAACAATAATGATCAACTGACTGAGAATACTAAAAAAATGGCTGGCAAAGCAGTCTTGCTGTGCAGACCAAACTCTCATCCGTTTCAGGTTAGTTACTCAATTGCTTTTATAATTGTTTAGTCAACTTGAATACTTGTGGTTTGTCAGAAAAACGCTAATTATGTTCAATAAGTTATGAAAAATGAAGTAAAACTAAAATAAAACTGACCTTACAGTAAAAATAAACATATTTTGTGAATTCTGAGTTCTCTATCAGGTGTATGTACAGTACTGGTGTACTGACGCTCATACATTTGAGCCAAACGATCGTCACACAAAATTGGAGTGTTTATATTACCTATGAAAAGTTAGTTTTATATTAGTTTAACATCATAAGAGGAAAATAATCAACATCAGGAAGTATTAAATGTTTTATAATACTGTACTTCAAACCATCTTCAGATGCTTTCACATGTACAGACACAACGTAACGTATCAGACATAGGAATACTCTTCTATGGGATTTCAATGAAACACATCTACATATATGTGATTTAACAGACACGTCCACTATTCTCTGAGAGAATTCCTTGAACTGTATCAAAGTTTTGATGCAAAACACTTTCAAATGTAACAAACATTTGAAACATAACTCAACTTTGATACAAAACAGACCTTGAACTGTATCAAAAATTTGATACAAATCTGGCCCAGAACCCTTTCTTTACCCTACTGCTATCTGCCAACTTACTACACACACTCACAGACATACTATAGTCTACTTTACCAGCGAAATATGAAATCAAATATCAGCAGATGGTAATGTTGGAAAACATTGATTAATTGTAAAATTGTATTTATGATGGCCTATAATAATCATTTATCACTCACTTCCTCAAATTTCCGTAGTTAATTGTAAAACTACCCATAGGCTATTGCTTTTGATGAGGTAATCAAAAACAGTATAGGAATAATAATCGACAATTAAATTGATGAATTTAAAGCCTAATCTTGAAGAATAATTTTCTGTGTTCAATTAATTTTCAAGTATTTTTATCTAATTATTTTGTGCCTTCAATGAGACGAAACTACAGCATTTTTCAATAGCTTCTTTTTCTTCATCATTTGGAAACCTAACTTAGTTCGTCTCGCATGCTCTTTTGAATAATTATTGTTACATATAATTATTATTATTACTGAGTTACATATTTATATTAACATACAGTATCTATAGATATATCTAGCTCAGTGCGTGCAATAGTCGGTGCATGCGCAGAAACGTGTCTTTTCATCGGTCTGGTCTGATACGTTATGTGCTATGCTAGTTGAGTGTCTGAAGTTAAAGCACCTTGATGCTATTTGAATAAATGCGTAGCTTGAGTGCAAAATGGTTTTGAAATTTTATCGTGATAATGTGGTATTTTAATAAAAAATCGTAACTTAGATATGTTCTACTTTCATGTGTCACTTTTTTGAAGACATTTTACAAGTACTGTAGTCATTTTACTTAAATTTTGTATTTCATGAATGGCAATAAAAGTATTCTATTTTATTCTAGTCATCCATACTCACAATCTAAGAGTGCTTGCACAGAGTAGCATCAATACTCGATAATTAAATCAAACACATCCTTTATAATTCACTCTGTTGCAATCTGTCGTACACAATTCCACAGCATGTTTTCGATTTTGCTATGGTGATTATCATTATCGAGAATTGAATGCTCTGCAGTGCAAGCACCCTAAAGGGAAATGTGCAACATTTCATTTAAATGCATTGTGGTGCTTAGGAACGAAATGAAACACATGCTGTGTAATGGTGTATGACAGATCAGCTTGAATACCACCATTCTACAGCTTATTCTTGATTTCTCATCTGTGACAATTGTACAGTATTGATGCTTCTTTGTGCAAATATGTTACTCTTAATCATTTATAAAAATACATTATTCTCCAGAAACTACTTAGGCTACTAGTGTTTAGTATAAATGTACAATAATGCTAACTCTATTTCAATATCTTTTCCTCAGGATCGAACATTTCTGTTGGATCAACCAGTGAAGATTGGACGATCAGTAGCTCGAGCTAGACCATCGCCAAACAATGGAATCTTCGACTGTAAAGTACTCTCTCGCAACCATGCTATATTCTGGTACAGTAATGGAAAGGTAAGAAATCACTAACATTTTTGAAAATGTTATATCCCTCTTGGGTTTCTACTGAAAATATTATGATTAGAAGGTGAGGGATTCTCTGAAAATGGATCACAAAGGCAAACACTTGGTCTGACAAGTTAAGCGACTTCATACTTTGAAAATTTAACGGTTCTCTCCTTGCAATTAGCTCGAGAATTGAAAGAGTTGATGAATTCTCTGTTGCTATTTATTCTGCTTGTATGCTCAAAAAGTAAATTCCCTTTTGACTTTTCAACATTTTTTTCTTGATTGCGGATAAAGTCTGAGACTTTGCGTGAGTGATGTGAAAAGATGATACAAAAATACCAGTTATAAGCGGGAATCTAACTGGGGACCAGCGAGATAGTAGAGGTCAGCTAATCTTTGTTGGTTTCTAGATTTTGAAAGAGCATTACATGGTCATGCGTCTCATAGTCCATGTGGGATGTGTTTATGTGTTCACTTTATATATTACTATGTTAGACAATTATTGTACATTTATCACAAAATGATTTGAAATTCTCTGTGCGAGGTTAGCTGACCCTGTCCAGCTTAAGGGTTAGTGATAAATATTACATAATATGATATATTAATTATTATGTAGTAGTGTTGAAAATGATAAAGGAGTAATGAATATTTATACGCCTTAACATTTGTCAACGAATGCAAGTGGACAAACTTTATCATTGTGGTGGGGGTAATTTCTATATTGCTTTTCTGGACCCCTTGGGCTGAGAAAGATTGGCCAACCTCTAGGCAGTCTAGTCAGTTAAGGCATGTTCAGCCTACATCGTAACTTCGTTGCGATCGTCACTCTGTTACACAGAATCAGCTGATCGTAACATCGTCCTGCAAAAGCACATCATAATCACAATAATAAAATGTTACGCGATGGCACATCATGATTGTGTTACGCGCTGGAGCCATGTTAGTGAGTTACGCTGCTGTCTGAACGGCCTTTACACTAATCACATCATGACGAAATTAAATATTTGAATGAAAAATATTTTTCATTTTAAATAATACATTCTTTACAGAATACAGCTACTATTGTGCTCCAAAGCATATGCACTTTTAACCTATAGTGCTTTGACGATTCATTGGTTAAAAATAAATTAAATTATATTAAATGAGTGGTTTTTCGTGTGTGATTGTTTCTATACGTATATTTTTGTTTTAGTTCTATCTCCAAGATACTAAGAGTAGCAATGGGACATTTGTCAACAACCAGAGACTTGGTAAATCCGGAGAAGATTCTCAACCTAGAGAAGTCTGCTCTGGTGATATAGTTCAATTTGGCGTCGAGGTGTTAGAAAATTCTAGAAAAGGTAATAATGGATTACATATCATGCTATCTATTTTTGGGGAAATGTTCGGTATTTATTTTTACCAGATTGAGAGACATACCTCTGGCTAAAGCACGGAAACATGGAGTGAGTTTATCCTTTTTGGACGCAATTGTAACAGTTATTGCCGTTTGTACGAAAGCCAATTAAATCAGGAGTTCAATGTCATGTGTTACACGATGGAGCCATGTTAGTGTTACTAACTGTAGTAAGTCTAACGGATTTATTTCTGTTGCACAAAGATCCATTAGTTATTTTTCGTTAACCGAACGGGCACAATCTGGCAACACTAATTATTTGATTAACAGCTTATTCTGAAGTTGAGAAAAAAGATTCGAATTAGAATCATTTCATTGTGAATTATTTGAATCATTATTCAACTATCTCAATATTATTATATTCTTAATAGATTATATTCATTTTGAAAGGCTTTTAACACCTACGACCTAATTTGCAGTTCCGTGTTCTGGTACAATAAACACAACCTATAAAATGTAACTTGAAGGGAGTTCGTGAAATTAGATTCTCAGTTAACGGGCGGTCAGTATCTCTTACGCCGGTTAGTCTAATCGGCGTTATCGTTTGTAATTGTGCTTTGTGCAACTAAATTTGCTCCATTAAGTTTAATGTCCATAGAATGATGTCATTCTACGCTGATTAAATTTAATTGGCTTTGTGCAACCGGCCGTTAGACTTAAAGTCCTATAAATAAACATTCCCTTAAATTCTCACTAACCTCACTGTGAATCAATAAGTGATTTGATTATTATTTACCAGTTCTTGATAATCATACATGCCGGAGTTGATGGACTTTCCTCTAGTTTATCAAGGTGTTCAGTCGCTATGAAGTTAAGATATATGAGTGATAGATGGACAACTTTAAGGTTGTGTTCGATTCTGCTTAGTGTGGTTCGATTTTCATGCTTTTTTTTGGATACAGATAACACCTGAAATAGTAGAATAAAAACGTTTGTCCTTGTGTTCACATGCCCCTAAAATCTGACTCTATCATTGCAGTTCAGCCAAAAATGCTTTTGTAAGGAAGGCTTATAATTTCTATCTATCTATCTATCTATGATGTGAAGAAAATTGGCTGTTGTTAACGGAAAGTTAAGAATCTCTACATAGGTTTATTGAGTTAAAATTGGAGCATCTGATTTTCTGAGTTCAAGTCAACAGAATGCTTTATTTAGCGAATTTAAGTGAATTTTCAAAGAAAAATTCATAAGTTCTGACTTTAAACTTAGCCTTATGCTATATGTTTCATGAATGGTGAAACCTAGTTTCGCCATTCATGCCATTCTTAATCCCAATCAAACTGAGACTGAAATACGGAGCAATTTCACCTTCCCTACATGGACTAATCAATACTTTTGGCTATTTGAATACTACAGGCCGAACTACTCAATGTTGGAGGCCTGTTATAACCAAACACACTCACCTCCAGAGCAAGCAAATAACCAACAAATACGAAATAGTAATGGGAAACAAGTAGAAAATAGGAAACTAAATACAAATTAACATTATAGTAAACAAAACAAATGCAGGCGGTCAATAAATCAACCACGGTCATGCAACAGAAAGAAGAAAAATTAATTGTCAAAACCTATTCATTATAAATCCTCTAATTGTTTTAGTGTGTATAGACAAACCTTGTGTTAGAAAAATTTATGATATTTAGAATTGGTTTAGTGGTAAGGGAAATTCGATAACAAGGTTAGACTTATTGAAAAGGCAAAGAATGTTTCGACAAACTTTTAGAAACAGATGAAGTAACACAGTAAGCAAGTGCAACAAGTCTTTCAAATTGAGCACATACCGAACTTTTCAATATTAGTGGATTGCATTTGATATATTTTCAGTGTTTTATCTCTGTAAAGTTCGCAACATATTTCTTTTCCACTTGCTACCCTTTCCTTAATACCGTTTTTCTAATAGGCTACTGTTGCTCATTCCAATCATAATAATTGAAAAAAATATTGAATTTTTCTAATGGACTAATGTAGGCTATCCCATTCTATTTTTACGTTTTGCTAAAAATTTTTTGTTGTATTTTGAAACTGAGAAGTTATAAACTACCAGTTCTTCCCGAATGGACTGAGTATTCCTCGGATAAAAGAATCGGTTAGAACGGTAAGTTAATTTCTCGCTATTTGCAAATTACTGCAGTCTAGTGACAGAAATAATTGAAGCTCTGAATAGCTCAATCGTTTGTGAGTATATTAATAATATAAAAATATGTTAATTTATGTTCTCTTGCACACTGATATTTCCTTTTTGGTTGGTTTGGAAAGATTAGACGTGACAATTTCAATAAATAGCGAAGCTACTACGAGAATAATAATTATACTAAAGGATAGAGTATTACGGAGATTTGGATAAAGAATTAATAAATGAATTAAGAAAGGATTAATGAGCAAAAGGTCAAATAATCGTTAATGAACGAATTCGTCATTTTTCAAGGATTAGGCGATAATACCTGTTCAGACTTCAAACATTCTCCCATCTATTTCGCGATCTGCCTATACTCCTTTCCCCTTCTGTTGTAAAAGAGATCACAAATTCACCGTTCTCACAAATTTACAAATGAACGAATTCACATTAGATAATAATAATTACTGTTTGTTAGGCAATGAATCAGGGACTTCTTTTATTGTTCTAAAATTAATTACTTTTACGAAGTGCATATACTATTACTTTTTTATTAAGTTATTATTTTCTTAATTTATATAAAATATGTATTATTGTATTATGTATTACCTTAAAATCTTTATCCATCGATCTTAATTGGGGGTTGAATGAAAGAGAAGGCCGTCTGCACCTCAACTCCGCCCTCTTGGACAAAATAAAGGCCTTAATTCTATTCTAATCATTTTCATTCAAGAACTTCATTACTGTGATTCAGACTTCTATTTGTAGAAATGAAGACGCTGTAAAGTGTGGTATATATCTATTTAGGCAACGCATGTTACAAAATTGTAATAATCGCTAATATTACTCATATATATTGAAAGTGTTTGAATTTTTCCAAAATTTTGATTACATGGGTTAGATGGTTGATAATAAGTTTCGAGGAAAGTAGAAGAAGTGCTCAACCAGTTCTGTGTGAAGTTAGCTATGGAAACCCCCAGTGGGTGGGGGTAGTAGAATTGCACTCACAGTATCCCTGCTTGTCGTAAGAGGCGACTAAAAGGGCAACTGTCCGTTGACCTCATTATCCTAGAAACCTATCCTTTATCCTGCTCTTCATCCCAGCCCCTCCCTCCACCCTTTCCTCTATCTAACGGTGCCTGCAGGACACCAGGCGACCTCCTGCAGTATGTAGCCTTGCCCGGGCATGCGGGGCTCTGTCCGGGTTGACTCCACTTCCCTAGCTGCTCGTGGGAACCACATGAATTTCCAAATACGAACCAGAACCAAACCTCAAGGTAACTCCAGAAGTTGCCTTCCCCTCAAACCTATCAGGTTCCACCCCATCAGGGCAGGTTCCTCGATTTGAATCAACAGTCAAGGACAATGCCCAGGGTCCTTCAGATCAATTTACATCACAGTAAAGCAGCCTCGGCTGCTTTCTGCCAGTTCTTCCTCAGAGAGGGATTTGACCTAGCAAAAGGCTGCTAGCAGACACAAGCTCCTACTTCACCAACTGGCTGGTGAGGCTGGGTAGAGGTCAGGTCAAGCAGTTGATTGCTCTGATAACTGGACATGGCCACTTCAGGAAACATCTCCACACAATTGGACTCAGAAATGAAAGTCAGATGTGTAGGCTTTGCAATCAGTCTGAAGAGACTGCCAAGCACATCATACTGGATTGCGAGAGACTCGGAGCAAGGAGAAGGGCTCTGTTTGGCTGCAAACAACCAGGTGATGAATGGGACGTTAGCATAGGGAAAAACTCCTGGATCTTGTAAAGGGCACAGGTATTGGTTTGCCCAACTAACGTACTAGGGACACACAATAAGCTTCGGTTGACGTGTGAGGATCTTTGAATCTTTGGATCTTTGAATCCGTCCCTTCATAACATAACATAACATAACATAGCTATGGAATTCTTTGTACTATTTATTCAACACTGAAGCAGAGTTTGTAAGTATCTGTAAGCTTAGAACTACGTAGCTGTACTTGGCTGTATAACCACCGAAAAGTTCTTGATCGTCGTGGAACATTCTCCAAAAAATCACAATCAACTGGACTAAAACAAAAATGGAGAATATAATTTACGCACCAGTTTCTGCATTTCATCAATTGATCAGTTGGACTGCATAATTGAGATATGACAAAACTTCTATTGTCAAGGCACTATCAGTCAACTGCGTGTAGTGGATATGTTGAGTATTATTTTATCGTACCTCAAGATTCTTGTGCTATAAATATAACATTTATACTCATTATTTTATAGTTGTAAACCAATTTTATCATATTCGTGGATTTTCAACATGATTCTGTAGAATACATATATGAAAATGTAAATTTAAGAGAAATATGATTTTTACTCTGTCAACTTTTCTGAATGCAATTTCATGCGGCTAGAGATCCGGCTTTAGTCCCGGCGCAAATAGAAATACAAGCTTGGTAACGTGACGCAGTGACAAATTGTGAAGCACGAAAATTGATTTAACCTAGTCTTAATCATTTCTTTTAACAAAAAGTCATCATGCTTCACCAATTATTGATATTCATATTTTCTCTTGAGGAATTTTGTAAAATTCACGAGCATGTCTTGGAAGAATTTCTTGATTTTTTGCTAAATCATCATGTATTTGTAATATTTAAACATTATCTGTCTTCCAGTTACTCACGGTTGCATTGTTGCAAATCTAAAATTGTACCTGCCTGATGGGAAAGGAGCTAAATGCAGGTAAAAAATTTTCCATTTCTCTTTATTTTATTGATATTTACTTCCTCAATAACCGTTTGGAATTAGTAGTAATAAATAAATCATTTTTTAATTTAACCAATCAAAATGTACAATACATTTGCATATAAAACACAATGACATTCCAAGATGCAAAATATGTAAGTATACGATAAAATAAATAAGCTTTTCTTTCTTAACAGTAGCACTGTTGTATTTGAGTTTTAAGTATATTATTCTCACATATATTTTCTAGAATGTTTTGTACAAGAATCACGGTTCACGAACCGTCACGCGTACTACATTCAGTTGAAATTTTGTATGTGTTGGTGGTCAATTATTTGAAGAGTGTGCCAGAAATTGAACATTAATAACATTATTCACTTCTAACACAAAAATAATTATTTTATACGCAAGTTTGCATATTTTTTACTTTCTTAGTCATTACTAAAGTTACAGAATGGCCTCTTTTTGCTTATTAGTAGTGCAATAAAAATTTCTCAACTGAAATGTTTGTCGATTGTTTGTATTCTCTTTGCAATCCGTAATATATTTTGGCATTCCATATTTGAAGTTGGTTATTGAATATTGTGGTATTATATATTTTATTTGAATTTGGCTATGGAATTATGGTAATTTATATTTGAAACTCTATTACATTGTCATTTATTGTTTCACAGCCCATCAATTCCAGAGATTAGCAGCAATGAAACAGTTCCTATCAAAGATCTTTACAAGCTGAACCAAAATATTCAGGTAAATCATAGTTTTCATATTATATTGCTGCTTTTTTTTGTATCATTCAACAGTATATGCATAGGTAGAATTACCTACTAATCACAAGAACTTGTACCTAACATACATCATCTCATGTAAATGACAACTTATTTCAAGCTTTGCAAGTTGTAAGCCTTGTACCTAACATACATCATTTTATGTAAATGACAACTTATTTCAAGTTTTGCAAGTTATAAGCTCGTAGACAATTTCTATTATACAATTGAAAACAAATTTGGACATTATCAAAAATGTTTTGAGCTTTTGGCTCATTTAACTAGTTTGGTATCAGACGTTCCTTTCTTGAATGATTTCTATTTAATGTGTAATTTGTTAAAATATGTTTCAACTTTTGCTCTTTTAATAACTTTTTCCTACAACTTCTCGTAAAGTAGTTCATTACGTACTGAAAACCAATTGTAAAATGCCTCTTTACTGCTCTGCAAGCGGTAAAGTACTTTACGCTCGTCAGCTGTTTTCTTTACGCTTCTGTTTTGATTTTGATGTCTTCTCATTGGTGGATCACGGAATCCATGAAATTTACATTACCTCAACAATGGCGCACGCTAACCAAATCCGCGCACGGTCTGTGATGTTACAAACTACAAGCTTTTATTGTGTTGGAATCCAGAACTGCAGTTCTGGAAAAATGTTGTATGTAATACGCGCGTGAAGCTTCTTTATCGCTCTCGCAAAATTACTGCGCTCCGCTATGCGTCGCGCAGTAAATGTTTTGGCTCGAGCGATAAAGTCGCGCTTCACGCTCTTAATACATAAATAACTATTATAGCTCTAAATTACTTTGTACACTAGTTGAAGTTTTTGTTGGAATTTTATAGGAAGCTCTCCACAGAGAGCATACACTGAAGAAGAAGATTGATTCTTTACAAGAGATGATTGCAGCTTTAAAACAGTCAGCTGAGTGTGGTTGGAAGGCGCTTATTAGTGAAGATAGATTACTTTCTCGAGTCGAAATTCTAGAGAATCAACTACGAATCTACTCGAAGGTATGTCATGTGCTTTAAACATTCTATTAAACTATTGGCTGTATCGCGATAGAAACTTTATAGCGATTGACAGAACGGATATTTTTTTCTTATGTATGTTGTATGATTTTCCCTGTGGCTGATGGAAAATAATTATTTATTGCTGTATTTTTATTAATATGATTGATACCTTTTTGACGAATACCGTATCAAATTGTTATCTTTTTATGTGATTAGCCCATTTCAACCTTTCAAGCAAACTAAGAGAATAATGAGGGCTATTCAAAAGGAAGGAAGAGATTTTAATAATTTATTTCTTCAAAACTACAACAGATAGAAACATAATTCCAACGTCCATAGAGAGAGGAAAGTTTAACATTTTAATCAGTCCAATTATAAGTTCCTATCTTGGCCGCATTGGTTCTGTTATTGGAGTGTAGTAAATTGGCAACGGCACCACAGGAAAGATCATTTTGTGTTTTTGGGCCCACTGAAATCCTTATGAAAAGTAAGAAAGGAACTTTAAAATCCTGAACCAACTGTATGGCGAGTACTAAAGTATCGTAAAGAAATGTCATATAAACTATGTAATTTCAATTACTAATTTCTCTTTTGCGGTTTCTTTTCTTTTCTTTTTTACAATTTCTCTATTGCGGCACACAAAATGTCTGTTTCCTAGTGACGTTGCATTTTACCACGGACAAACAACAGCGCCAATTTACCAAGATTTGAACTTTTACCAGGGCTGTTGAATATTTTAAACTTTTCTCTCTTTAGAACTATTGGAATTAGGCTTCTATCTGTTTCAGCTTTGAAGAAATACATGTTTGAAATTTGTTCTTTCTTTTTGAATATCCCTATATCAGCTAAAACCAATGTGATCTATAAACCTACTTTAGTAGGTGTCAAGCAATAAAGAGCTAATTATAATGATTTCCAAATTAGATTGTTGGGTCTGCATTTTGCTGGGTGTCCAACGTTCTATTGTTAACTGTTTTTCCATCATTCTGGTGTTTTGGGTGCCACTGGAGTTCCCGTGTTTCGGTGGGTACCCGGCATATTCCTGTCACCCCAAAAATGCGCCTTCTTTAGTAAATTGATTATTTCCAGTGTATGCCTGCCAATTAATAATCAATATTATAATAATCTTTCGTTGGTTAACTGTTTCAGAATTTCTCTGAGGATAAACTAAGAGAAGAACTGAGAAAACTTCAAGAAGATAAGAATGTTTACCAAGGTGCAGCGAAGGAGTACCTGAAAAAAGTTTTGGAAGAGAAACTAGAAGCCGTTAATCGATGCCAACAGTTGGAATTGTAAGCTTTGTTTGTTGTCTTAATTTGGATATTTCTGTAATTTTGTCTTGTCATAATCAGTTTCGTTTAGTTGTGGGTTTTTTATTCACCAATAAACATTGCTTTTCAGGAAAGCTATACCTGCAAGTAATAAAGCTTTTCAGTTCACATGAGTAGATTACAGTATCTTTTTGAGTATTAGAATGTGAAATACATGTTAAATATAAATGTGAAATAATTGTATGACTTCCAGTTTATAAGCTCTATCCCCTCACACAGATCAATGCGGGAAATATTTTTCCATTGATCATCATGCAATTTGGTATGTTGTTATTGTACTAGGAAATAAACTGAAATTGACATTCAAATAATTGAGTAAACCGGAATTGACATTCAAATAATTTAATAAACCGGAATTGACATTCAAATAATTGAATAAACCTTGATTCAAACGAAATGTTACAGAAGATTTTAAACTTTTTTATTTTACAGGGAATTGACAAATCGAGAAACAGAATGTACAGAACTGAAAGAAGCGAGTAGAAAATGTCAAAAAGAACTGCTAGAGTTGGCTCAAAAACATAGTGAACAGATGTTGAAATTAGAAACATTGGAGGCTAAATTGGAGGTAATTATTTTTACTGAATTGAATAAAACAGCAATTATCTTCAATTTCTTTTGTAAATTTAGCTTTATATTTCTTGAATAGGCCTCATTCAAATGATATTGTTTGAAATAATGATTATGCTTGTTAGGAACTATGTCAGATTTCAGTAAATAATAATATAATCCAAGTTTTGATCTTTATATCTTGAAAGTGATCGATCGAGTATTAATAACTTCTTCTTTTGAAAAATCAAGTTACTAGTCTCAAGGAAGTAACAATCAAGAAACATTCTGCTCAGTGAATAATGTATGCAAATGCAGTCTATAGTCCAATCACAGGTGGCGAAAAAATGTCATTGGTGGAAGTAATTTCGCGCAATGTTTATGGAGTTTTAGGTAATCTAAACCCAAAAAGTTGATCTGTAGCGTATTAAAGGGCGCCCCAAAACACTGAAATACCGGCTCTGTTTTCAGCTTTTTCTAATTTACCTGCTAGTTATCCAAACTGAGCATCTTACGAAAACCCCCATTCTTACATTTTTTAGTACACTAATTTCACAAGAGAATGATACCAATTTCATTCTCCTAGACTGTATGTGTCCCAAGTTTCACCTTTTCAAAATATATGTGAATTTCACAAAAAACTGCAAATATGAGGTTGGCGGGCCGCTTAGCGCAGTTGGTTGGGGCGTCGCAACTTCAGCTTGCTGTCGTTTAAGTGGTCGTGGGTTCGAATCCCGCTTCTATATGTGTTATCATTCACCTCATTACCCACGCACAAGTCTAGGACTCATGTGGACATCATAAGTAATAAAAAAAAACAAGTTTTGATCTTTATATCTTGAAAATGATTAATCGTGCATTTATAACTCAAATCTCTCCGTGGAAAATTTAGTTCTCTTTAATTTAAAACTGATTTCACCTTTTTATCTTTAGTAGTTTTTGAGGCAGAGCTGTACAAAAAAATTCGTGCATACCAAAAATGCTGAAATTTAAGTGCGGATCTAAATGCAAGTTTCTAAATATCGACATCAGGATGTTTTTATTCGAATACTATCCTGAGTCTGAACTATCAGAAACATAACTTTGTCGCCCCAGAATAGTACCAACTTTTTCAGGGGGCCTTGAAATGGTATTTTTATCGTTCATTATGTTTGAGACGACTCGATTTTAAAAAGATGGTTGAATCCTGTCAAGCGATCATTCTTTTCAGATCATTGAGGCGGCCCATATTCATATATTACAAGTCGCATTTGGCCCAAAATATGAAATTTTATATCCGTGGGTATTTTGTCTGTTTGGTCATCTTTCATATTTTCCGTAGGCCTACAAAATGACTTTTTATGTGCTTAATAAGACCTAATGTCTAAAACCCCAAAAGATTGGAAGTTGAAATTGATTTCAAATTGAAGATCATATTTTTTTGTATTCATAAAATACAAATTTACTTCCTTGTTTGTGTGATCGCAGAATTGGAAAAACTGAAAAAACACGAAAATTTTAAAAAATGCATGGAAAGAGCTCAATAGCTCTTACTTGGAAAATACTTGGGATAAAAGAGTAGAGATAGTGTGAAATTGTGGAGAACATTGTGTTCTTCAACTTCTCATTATACAGTTTCAGGTATGCCATGTCATTAGAAAGTTGCACCCAAATAAAATAATCAGCAATTTGACATTTTTTATTTACTTGTGATTTTTCCAATACTTGAAAAACTCTAACTAGTGACTGATGCAAGATGGAGGCATGTGATTGGTTTCAAATTGTTTATAATAAATTTCCTATCAGCAGTAAGATAAATCTCACTTCCCTGTACAACACTCAGTTTGAT
Source organism: Conomelus anceps (assembly GCA_948455865.1). Lineage (NCBI taxonomy): Eukaryota > Metazoa > Arthropoda > Insecta > Hemiptera > Delphacidae > Conomelus > Conomelus anceps. The sequence continues at coordinate 24,562,797 of OX418222.1, read as the reverse complement.
CGCAGAATCGGAAAAGTTGAAAATGGCGTGAAATTATGCTCTTTTATCGACTTGTACAAAGTAATTTTGCTCAACTGTGATATAAGTTCCATGTATTACAAATGAAAGACAAAATCATGAAATTCAATTTGAAATTTATTTCGAATTTTTATCTTTAGTGGTTTCCAAGTTAGATCTTCTTAATCACATATAAATAGTAGTTTTGTAGGTATAGGAAACACCGTGTCGAATACCCTTAGAATTGAAATTTCACAACTTAGGCCAAATTTGACATGCGATGTATGAATTTAGACCGCCCTAATGAGTTGAGAAGAATGAGCTATCACTCGATAAGATTCAATCATCCGTTCACAAGTTAGGAGCCTCGAAGTTATGAACTCAGATGACTCAGTTTTGGGCCGCCTGAAAATGATTGATCACATTTGACCCGATACTTGTAGTTTCGAGACCCCTGGTCTAGAGTCTTGAAAACAGTATTTTAAGGAAAACATCCTGATGTCGGTCGATACATAGACATTTGTAGTTCAGAACACCACTTGAATTTTAGCATTTTTTGGTATGCATGACATTATTTGTACAGCTCTGCCTCAAAAACTACCGAAGATACAAAAGTGGAATCAGTTTTAAACTGTAGACAACTAAATTATCCCCAGAGGGATTTAGAATTATGAATGTACGATCGACCAGTCTCAAGATATAAAAATTAAAACTTGTCAGAATCTCAAATTTTCAATTTTTTGTAAAATTTACCTATATCTTGAATAGGTGAAACTCGGAATACATACGGCCTAGGAGGATGTAATTGGTATCATTCTCTTGTAAAATTGGTGCACTAGAAAAAGGCAAGAATGGTATTTTCCTACGATGCTCAGTTTGGACGTAAGAAAAAGCTGAAAACGTAGCCGGAATTGAATTTTTTGAATTCAGACCACCTAAAACCCCATAAACATTGCGCGAAGAATTCGCTGGGTTATTAATTTTTTTACACGCCAAACCTCTGATGACTGTGTTGTACGATTAAATTTAAATTTCATTATAAAAATGTATATTTTCCAAAATTTCAGCGTCCGCGAAGTTTTTGGTTTGTGAAATTCATCTTTAGTTCACTAGAAATTTACATTCAAAATTCTCATTCATGGTTTAAGCTTTGTTTAACTTGAACGGCTCCAAGTTAAACTGAGATTCAATTTGAACTCAGTTTAAATATTATGTTGGCAATAGTGCCAATGCTATTTGCTCATATATATGGTCAGAAGTGAAAAAGTAAGGTTATAACTTGTATGCTTTGGTTCGAAAATAGGTAATATTCGTGTGTTTAGTGTTGATAATGGTTGACGTTATCACAAAGCGTACAAAAAATTTCGTGAAGAGAGAGCGCAAAATTTTGTTTTTCTTATTAAAAAGTATTGTGGAACATTAGAAAATAAACTATTGTTGTCTGAACCTTTTCTAGCCTTTATGAAATATTTCCACTGATTTCTCCTCTGATTTCAAACTATGATTTTATTGAAAGCATTTTATTTCATGAGCTCCGTTGTAAAACTTAACTCTATAAATTGACATTATAGAACTTTCTTATAAGATTGAATAATTATGATGCTGTCAATTCCTGTTATTCATTTCAATTTATTATTTATTGAATCAGTGGCATTCGCAGCAGACTTATTCAATTTCACCCCGAAAACCTAGTGTCAACTCTCAGCTTAAGTTAAACAAACACCAAAATCTGCCAGTTAATCTTAGTTTGCGGTTTAAACTAAGATTGATAATACAATCCAGAGTTAAACTCTAGATTAAACTGCAATTGAGAATACGGCTCTTAGTGAGAATTTTGATCGAGAGTTAAATTCTTGCCTACCTGTGTACATGAAAGGAAGGAATGTTCTCAAGGTATATTTAAAATGTTTTCCCAAATTATTCTTCCAATTTTTTATACGTTCTGGTAAGAACATAGATTATATACAGTTTTAAGCAGAATTTGATTGAAAAATTATCAAGTTTTAAATTCTTGCCTGCTTGAGTATGGGAATGGAAGGAATGTATTCAAGGCATATATTTAAAATGTGTTTCCAAATTATATCTGTAACGTATATGTACAAGTATTGAATATAGATTATGATTTTTTTCAATTTCTTGTTTGATGAAGTAGCAGTATGTACAATGAGTTATAGAATTGAATAATAAATTGATGAATTTTTATAGGAAATGATCGAGCAACACAATGTCGAAATCAAGCATTTGGAATTTCAAAACGATGAGTACAGAATGAGCTTAGAAAAAGCCTTGGAAAATGGACACTGTCTTCAGCAGAGGATAGATAACCTTGAATCAGCTGCCGAACTTGATTTACAACAAATAATGACTTCGCAGAAACAGCTTCAGAACTCACTTCCCAATCATAACTTAAAAAATTTGTCAGGTTAGAATGAATTTTAATTTAAAGTTTACTTATTAATTGAAGTCCTGGCAAATCAGGCATTTGGTGGACAAACATTGGTACAAAGCTGCAACTTTTTTAATCCAAAGAGAGAGTCTCCTGAGTTTGCAAAAGTTTCTGGGCTGTGCATAACTTTGGCTGTGCCAAAAAAACAAATTTGGCACATTTAAAATCGGCACATACTAAATCGGTTTACTAAATCAATCATCTAAAATCGGGTATTTGTAAAAAATGAGTCATCTTCAGGCCTCATCCACTGTATAGCGCAGTGCGTTGGGCAACTGTTTATCATGCTTGAGAACTTGGGTTCAAATCTCGGTATTAGCAAATTTATTTTGCTCAAAAGTCAACTCTACCAAATAATTTTTCTATTTTCAAACCCAATTTGGTTGAAATTATTTAATTTGTATATATTTTTCTCATAGTTTGATCTGAATTCTGTTGTGAAAGAGAAACTGTTATTTCCATTCTAATCAGCATAATAAATGAATACGTAGCTTTTTAAAACAATAAATATTCTTAATTAATTCAACTAAATCCAATGTTGTTTCGGCTTGAATAGGGGTTGTTGGGAATTATTTTTGCCTATTAATATTATTAAAAATAAATCAATAAAAAACACAGAATTAAGTTACTTGGATCAAAACTTACTTGGATTTAAAAATATTAAAATTGAAGGATCTAATGGATTTAATATGAAATTCAACTCAACTCAATTTTGTGACTGCTACCATAAGTTATCTACCAGAAAAGAGAAACGACAAACTAGATTCCCGGGCAAGACCGGATAAAATGGTAGTTATGCTATGAGAGGACGCTGATAGGTTCTCATATAAATAGTTTATTTTTTATAAATTTAAACAAAAATAAATAACTAGATTGTGGCCCATATTAATTTATGAACTGACCTTGAGGCTTCCTTTTCCTCAAGATTTTGGAAGGAAACCTCAAGGTCAGATCATAAATACTTTTTGAAGACCTTGAGGTTTATATAATGTAATTAATAAGAGAATTAGTTATAATAAACAAATGATGGGAGTTCTTTCTAAAATGTTCCAATTTATGTTTATCTTACATTGTAAATGATTCATTATGATTCACAATTTTTTATACAACATTTGATTTATTTTTCATTTTTTTCTAGGCGCAATCACTGAAATAATAGCAAACGAGAATGAAAAACTGAAAGATGTTGGGCTAAACGAATTGGTAGAATTACGAGAGAAATTGAATCGAGAGGTTGATGATGACAGGCTTAATAACGAATTCATCAACCTTATTCATGGTAAATTCGTCTTGAAGTACAATATTATTTAATACTGGTTTTGTTGACCCAAATTTGAAATGAAGAATTTGTTATCTGCTGTCTGACGAAGTACGCAGCTCTTAATTTGAATCAAGAGATTTTAGAATAATTTAACTTATATTCTCTTACAGTAGGTACTAATTTGTAGTTTATATAACTCATCCTGTAGGTTAGATTAGAGGTACTGTAATTATTAGATAATCGCTTGTTTTTTCCTGAGGATGATGCCTACATAGGTTTGAGACCTGTGCGTGGGTAATGAGTTAGATAAATCATGATTGATTAATTGGACCTACAGTTTTATGTGGGTTCCGAACCATCAGGAAGTGATTTTACAGCAGAGGCCAGAGTCTTTTGCTAGCTCACCCTTGCAGAAAGAGGAAAGCGCTCGTGTCCTATCTTATCTGACTGAAAAGATGCCTGCCATGGGCTGCTAATCACTCCTCAATTTTTCGTTGTTTAATTATTGATGTATCCAATTAACAAAACTATTGTATATTGTAAATAAATACAACATTATTTTAGCTTGGGGGTTGACAATGAAGTAAATTGGCGAATAAAAAATACCAGATATAACAAGGAAACAATATTGACAGGATCTCTGCTTTTCAAAGTACAAAGTCGTTGTTTTAATAATTTTAGTTGCAGCTTGTTTTTCGTTTGTAGCTTGACAAACCTACAAAGGTATGTATGTAGCTTGACAAGTTTGTAGCTTGACTTTCATCGCTACAGAAAAGATGGAAACTGATACTTGGGGTCCGAATAAAAAAAAAAACGCTGTTTCCTGTTGTCTAAGGTGAAAAATTATTTATGGACAATGAATATTTTGTGTATTTAACGAAGTTTCAGCTTCTTCTCAGTTTGTAGAGCTAGGAATGCGTCTCTGAACCACCCCGAATTAATAATAATTTAACTTACATCAATAAAACAATTGATCAAATTGTTCTATCTTTGTGTGATTAAGAGCGCCCAACCACTGAATTCTGTGCTTTGCTGCCCGGGGGCTTTTAAAACTGAATTAATGGTTTTTAATGAATTTCGGGCCACCGAAAGTTGTGTTGTGCTGTGCCAGTGATCGGGAATTCTTGAAACTCATTGGTTTGATTTTAAAAGCTGTTCCACCAACTCAGCACAGCCTACAGTGGCCGGCCACCTTCAGAGTTGTGTATCATTACACTTAGCGAAATTGCTTGTATTAAATTATTTAAAATATAGTTGTGTTATGTATTGCTTTTGTTACAGCTCAACTGGAAATCATGCAAAAAGAAAAGTTGAAAAAAATTCAAGAGATCAACAGTATGGAAGGTAGGTGAATGACTAAATGCTCGTATAAACATGACTTGGCCTGAATCACTTCAATAATTATGTATAATAGTGTAATATATTATTAAACTATGCATTTACAACTTTGGCGTCCTCCATGAGAGATATCTGCAAATATCAGAGTATGCCATTATACTGGCCTCAGATTGTTAAACCCTTGTTTCCCTTGAGGCTTTGGGGAGGAGATGCAATTTAACAACCTCTCTTCTACTGCTATAACCCATCAGTGAATTTAAAGGAAAGATACTGAACAATATTATGAGAAACTTTTCTTTTGAAGATTTCAAACATTTTATTTCTATTAAAGCAAGACTATAAACCTCCTGTCACAGGAGCTATTTCATTAGAGTTAGAGATACATAAACTGATTTGCCTATGGGCCAATGCTATTATTTGTATAAGATGTGCGAGGGTGATGCCCGGTTGCAGAAATGTTCAAAAACGCTTAGTTACTTAATTGAAGATAAAAATCACCATTTGAAAGGCAGTTGGGCTACTTGAAAATTTTCCTCTGTAATTTATGATTAAACACCAACTAAATAATTATAACCGGTCTTATAATATGCAATTTATACAACTTTAAAGGCGAGATAATATTTTGTAGTCCATAAGATGAATTCTCCTGCAGCTGACAAATTATAACAGTTTTTTTAATTTGCGAATAACTAAGAAGCCTTTAAAGCAAGATAATATTTTATGTTTTATGAAATGAACGCTGGTGTAACCGTGAATGAATGCATAATAACCCAATTTAAATTTATTTTTAATGCGATAAATTAAAAGTCTGTTATTTCTTCAATCCTATTCATCAAATATTTTGATTTTAGCAATCGTGGAATCATTCAGTGAGGATGTAAGCAGTTGTAGAGAGGAGAAGAAAATGATAGAAGATGTCATCAACTCATTGCCTCCTAAAATCGAGAAAGTTCTTGTAAGTTGACTAACTTTGGTCAAATATTATAGAATGTGCTTAGTGCTTGGCATTCCTTGAAAATTGAAATTGATTTATTCTTCTTCATAAAATGACAAAATACAAATTCATAAAATAACATTGAAAAATGTTCCTCACATGGGCATAGCCAATGTTAATGGCTAGCAAATAGGCATAGCAAATGTTAAATGAAAAATGGTCTATTCATAAAAAATAGAAATGTTTGCTAGAAAATAATCAGTAGTTGAACGTAGTGGTTTAATTTAGCCTTATATCGAGGCAATGTTTGGAAGTGGCAATTTTACTATAAACTAATTGAAGGAATCATTTTCAAAATAAATATGTTATAATTGGTGAAAAACAAACACTAAGAAACCTTTTGTATTCACTGTTTTCTGAAGATGGGACCTCAGGTCCCATGATCCAATACTGTAATACTTATAAAAATGCTAATTTTGCCTGCAAAATTAAATTTACAAACACTAATCTTGACAAGAGATTAATCTTTTATCTTAACTACAGAAGAGACCAGTAAGTCAGGGCGCCCGATCACTGAATGATGTGCTGAGCTGTGCGATAACAGCTGTTCAAACTAAATCAATCATTTTAATTAAATCATTCATTCAACGACGCCCAGCACAGGATCGCAATTGGTGGCCGGCCATTCATTGAAACCATTGGTACGGTTTGAACAGCTGTCAATGCGCAGCACCGCTTTTAGTTTCCGGTCGCCCATAACAATCAATATAAGTGTCAATTAAAGTGTATTTCAGCCTATCAGAAATGCATGTTTTGTGAACCAATAATATTTCAATAATATTAACATGAATGAATATTTCAGTTTGATAGCAATTGAAAACGATGTAACTGTGAAACTAGTATGGTTTTTATATAAATGTGTGCTAGTTAGAATATCTTGGCTACTTATATAACACTTGAATTTGGGTTTCAACATTTTTATTTCGGTTCAAAATGCTATTTTTAATGGAGACCGTTGACATGAGAAAAACTTTTATTGCACAGCTGTTGATACTGTATTGGAGTGGGTTATGTACTGGTTTGCTAACCCAAAGGTCCCGGATTCGATCCCACTTCTGATCGAAAGATTTTACCTTTAAAGATTTTACACGGGCCACTCCCGTATTCCGGAGGACACGTTAAGCTGTCGGTCCCAGCTGCCTAAAAACAGTCGTTAACAGTCGTCACGTCAGAGGCCCTGAACCTATTCAGGTGCGACCTGATAACTCTGACACCAGACCTGAGCTAGCCAGGTCACACGATGATATTATTATTAATAATACTGTATTGAACTCTAAATCAATTATGATTTGCTGAAGATTCTTATGATGGTAGAACCTGAGCTGGTGATTAAATAGATTAGAAATTTAGCTAAATAAGTTGGTATCAATGTTGGGAGTGAAAACACAGAACATTTTGGCAACATAATGGTAGACAAATTTGCTAGTAGTCTTGCTGCTAATTTAGTTGCGAGCATCAAGTTTTTGGAGTGGAAACAGCAAAATGTTGGCAACGCTTCTGTGCAATTATAGCGAGCTCTAGGTACCGCGGATCTGGGGACGCGACTTTACAGCTCTTTGCGCTTTGATCTTATTCTCCAGTACAAAAGTTGAAAAAACATGAAATTTGAGATATTTGAATTCTTTTAAATGCTATCATATTCTAGTGGCTCTCAAAAAATTTAAGGTTTACATAAACTAAGTTTGAAGCTAAATTGACAAAATTAGAATATTTGATTAAATACTTAAGTTTCAAGATAGGAAAAAAAATCAGGTTGCCAAGTACTCAGGAGAAGTACAGGTTGTTTAAAAAATGATGCAACCCATGGAAAATAATAATTTCTTATTCAAATTCTCATGATTAATATACTAATATTAGGGAGTCCGATGTTGGATTTGATGTCCTGTAACCTGTAACTTCAAAAATAGATTTGTGCCAATTTCTACACATTTGTAGCAATTTCTTTCAAATTTTCTTTGTTACTCTACTCAAAATAATCTTTTGAATGTTGTTTGAGTTTTGAAGTCAATCAATTATAATTGTATATGAAGTTTGTTATCAACTTCGTAATGCAAAGAGTTTTCCTATTGGACAACATCAGACAGGATAAGTTCCAATAGGATCATGGTTACAAGGGTTCCAAGAATAGAATTATCTTGAAAAAAAAAATAGATCTGACACAATTTAATGAAAAGACTGCTGTGACTAAACTAATGCTCGACTAGTACTTACAATTGATCAGATAGTTGACATTGAATTGAATGTTGCATAAATATCGATTGGATCATTGGGGCCCAGAAAATTCACCCTCATGCATGACTGCCATTTTATCTCAAGTTCCGTCACTTTTTAAACATCCGTTAGAATATGATAGCCTTTAAAACAATTTAAATATCTCAATATTTTTATTATTGTAGTGGAGAAAAAAATTTCTGTTTTTTTGTCCGGCAATAACCTACACATTGCACAGACGGCAGACCAAACCAAGATCAAGAACGTCTTGTCCGTGGTTCGCTGTGGTGTCCGCTAGAGTGTAGGCCGTTTAAACAGGAAATATGCTAGGTAATACAGTATTCATACATAAGCCACCACCAAAACAACAAACGCTGCACTAACTTGAACGTCCATCCTGCTTGACAGGCATCACCAGACTAAATAAATTCGCGTGAATCTGGCAATGAGCTTTGGAAATGTTGTGGAGTAGAAAGAGTGGGTTTTTGGTCAGGGGCAATATGGTTGCGAAGTTGGTCAGAGTTGAAACCAAGCGTTAAGAGTGATGTTTTGGTTCCCAGGATTTACCAATAGAACTTCGAGCGAGATTGGGCAATAGCCTCAACGAATCAGAGCCTATTACAAAAGAGAGTTTGTTGGGTAAGCGAACAAACTATCAAAATTTCTCGAATTTATTCTATTCCTGTCTATGTTTTAATCCTAACATTTGGTTGGTGTGCAATTGGGAATGCAATCCTCGATATTTTCTCACATGTTTTACCAGTTTACTGCTTGTTCATTTACTTAAAACTGACGGAACTTTAAGAATAACAATTACGTAGATTCTTTATTTTTCAGACTTTCGCATGTAGAAAATAGGGTGTGTCGTTTTTTTATTAAATTGCATCGTTAACTAACTTCACTTATGCACAGAAAATCACTAATGGGGAAAAATAATAAACTATTGTTTAAAACATGAGCATCTTTTAGAAAAAATATGATAATAATTCTATTACTGATAAAATTCAGTAAACTAAAATTCAAGGGCTTGCTCAACAGATTCAGTTTCACTTTTTTATGAAATGAAATTTAATATTGTCAAATTCAGTTATCAATAGAACTGAATCTGTTGAGATAATAATTGAAATAATCATCAACTTATTATAATAATATTGTTACATTAACATCTGGTTCTATGAAATCCATTAAAATAAAACATATGACAGATTTTTACTCTTAGTAGATGCTTACTTGAATCGGTTCTCACTTCTGGTTTTCTTAATGTTTATCTCAGTGTTTCCGTTGATATAACTTGCGATTATAACTTGGCTCTTTTATTTACACTTTTTAATTTACATGTAAGTTTTTCGTGATTAATAATAATATTAACTGCACAGTACATTTTTTAGAAAACGCCAGTAGAAATTGTTGTTTGTAAGCTATCAGTTTTCATAGCTATGCTGTTTACAAAGCTGTACTGGGTAACCAATTTTGCTGGTAAGGATTTTTTGCTGTTACTAATGACGTCATAACCTCTTCTAGTTACTTTCTGCGCATGCGCAAATCTTGTGCAGCAGAGGTAATGACTGATCGTGAAAGCCCTCTGTCAATTGCGAAACGAGCGTCGGGTGGGGGCACTGGGACTCTTCAGATTTTTATGATTTGTCATTATATTATTTCATTCCTTTCTATTTCCAATAGATAGTAATCTTGCCATTGAATATGGAAAAAGTAGTCCCAGGTAGAAGAAAAAAGTGAACTTTTAGATTCCGCAAATTATGGCAAATACGCAATTTGTAGTGGTAAACAATAGAAATTTGTTTATTATATCGAACCATTTCTGTAGAAAAAGAATGATGGTTATAGTGATTGTTTTTTAATTTTACAATAAAATTATTGAAAATTCAATCTGGTAATTTCAGGACAAATTCCTTAAAAAAATATAAATCATTGGTCAGTGCAGATAGAGTTCTATCACTGCAGAGATCAGTAATAATGTAATTATTAACATTTCCAATAGTTCTATCATGATAGTGCTGAATTACTCAGTGAAATTTGTGTTAATCATTATTATATAATATTGAACACTATTTTTTTAAATATTATTCTTTATATGCACTCAAGAACCAATTGCATGTATTCCAGATTAATTTAAATTATTCAGTTTATTTTATTTTTTTTAATTTATAGTCTCAGTCCCAGTTATTGGTGGGACCTTGGACGTTCCATTCGGCTGTGAGCAGGGTTTTCGGTCATAATTTTTTTTCGAAATTTCTTGTATTGAATATTATTGTCATCTATTGCTGTGAGGAAAATTTTTTTTCTTCTTGATTTTGTGAAATATGGGGGCTCAAAGTTGAAATTGTTTGGTTTTTAGAAGCAATTGATCTCACTTATGAGTGATTTTAAACTTTTGATAAATTTTCTGTAACTGAAAGACACATTGAGGAATAAAATGACAAACTTTTTACTCCAATCAAGCAATTAGTTTTTCAAAATACAATTTTAAATCTGAAAAATTTCAATTTTTCATAACATTATTTTGAAAAAACTATTTGTTAGAATGAAGTAAAACATGTCATTTTATTCCTCATGGTGTCTTTTGCATCAATTGCCCCCAAAAACCGAAAAATTTCTAATTTGAACCCCAATACTTCACAGAATAATTGAAGAAAAATATTTTTCCTCAGCAATAGATAACATTTCAAAGCTCTAATAATATTCAATACAAAAAACTTCGAAAACAAATTATGACCAAAACCCCTACGCACAGCCTTAACTTACACACTCATTCATGTATGTATGTATCACGATCCATACTGAGAGTGTAAAGTATCCGAATCGTGAAAGTCTAAAAATTAACATCTCACATTTCTTCACTGGTTATGGGTCGATTGCTCGTAATTTTTGTTTGTTTTTTAACCTTTCTTCAGCATCAGTAGACTTTTAGAATCAATTATTTATATTATTTTGTTTTCCATTTCTCTTTTTATAGATGTCATCTATAGTTTGCGACTAGATGCAAAATTCGACGCTTGCACCATTATTATATTGAAAGGTTGAGTTTGTTGTAGTATGCATGGCGAAATAGCTTTCTTAGCTTTGTTAATAGCTTGCCAATGACATTACCTTCTTAATCTGTTTTCTCTTTCCCCCGGTTTGCCTCACGGCGTTGAGGTTGTCTCAGGCAGTTTCTCCAACCATCTCGATGCAATCTTTCCCTTTACCATTTATGGTCTTGCCTTTTTGCTCTCCCAATCTCCTTATGTGCTCACCATGTGAGAATCTTCGACTTGACTTATTCCTTCCTTCTCCCTCCATTCATCATTCAACTTTTTCTTTTAATGATTATATTATATATTTTTTCTTCTCTTCATTACAATACTATTTCTTATGTTCATTGTCACAATGATTGTAACATTTGTTTTTGTTTTATTTTGTTGCAATAGGCTTAAGCCTGGCAACATTCATCAATAAAAAACAATCAATCAATCCATTCCCATACTGTTTCACTTTCATTCTTTTCACAATCCATTCCGATGATACTTCATATAATTTAAAATATTGTGCTTCTAATTGTTTGTTTTTAAATGTATTCATTTGCTTTTATGTTTAATGTTTCCAATGGTGAAGATTGACCTAGTCTGTGTTCTATCCAGTTTGAAGTTGAAGTTCTACCTAGTTCAATCTACTGTTGAAGTTGTTCAACTTCCATAAATCGTACTTGAAATCAAGAAGATATTTTCGAATTCTTGATATATTCGAAAACTATTGATTGTTGTACAATGGTTTTGTGACATGATCTACATATCCTGTCTGAGTATTTGAATGCTCTGTGATCCTTATACTGCAGCTGAGGATGTGACAGATTAAGGGCTGTATATATGAACTTACCTTGAGGCTTCCCTAATTCATTTACGTGGGTTAAGACTAGCTTACACTACTTTTGTAATGTAAAGTGCAAAAATTAAGACAATTTATATATTTGGTTTCGATTCCCATGAGTTATTCAATGCTGTTTTTAATGTCTTCCATTGTCTTTAGGATAATTGGTAGCACGTTGAAAATTTCGAAATAAATTATGGTAATTTATCTTTTTCTCGTATATCAAAGATTTGAAAGGCCTTTTAGAGACACGCTTTTCAAGTGTGCCTTAAAGTGTCCCTAGCTACAAGTTGAAGCTCTTTATCTTGTTCAAGAAGTACATTGTTTATCGAATTCTTATTTTCAGTTAATTCTCTATGTATTGCATAGTTGCATGTGTCAAGAGTAAATTATAAAATAGCTTAATAGTCCAGGCAAATTAAGACTTGGTGGAAAAATTGATACAAAGCTGATTTAAAAAAAATCCACTCAAGGCATCCCAGGAAAGATTCCCCAAAGTTTGCCAAACAATTTGGCTTGTGTATAACTTTTAAGAGGATAAAAACTCCATAAATTTGGCACTGTTCAGTTTTTCGTCTACAACTCGAAAACTATATACCGCATTAAAAACATTGTTCAATTCAAAATTGAAGAATGTAAAATTCTTCGTCGATTGATGGATATCAATACCAAATCGGTTCAGTTGTTCAGTCACAATCAATTTTTAAAAAATCGGGTATTTTTCTTTCTTAGTAATGGCGAAGGTGATATTGTGGAAGGTATCCATAATGAATAATAAGACGAAATTGTCACAACCACATTTATTAAAAGTTCGAGAAACTAGTTTCGGTTGTTACACCATTATCAATCTCAATCAAACTCTCAATTTTCAATTCAAACTCAAAATAAAATAAGGTGGGCTTTCTAAGCGTCAAAAATTTTAGACTTTTCAAATATTGATTTTTGCCATCTCTATCATCAATGATTAAGCAATAAAAATTGTGTCGGAAGTGCTTTTGGACTTTTATCGAAAATATCATCCTCTTTTGAGTGAGGACTATTGGGCGAGTGAGGTTCACTGTTCACAGAACTGCTAGTATTCATTTATCATGTTTATATTTGCTGTTTATCGCTCTACATTCTGCTGTTATAAACATTATAATGTGCTAGACTGCTGTATTAAGTTCATTAAAATAAGTTTTACCTTTCTATTGTGAAGAATAATACAATAAGATGTGATTTATCATTTCAACTTTAATAACGCAATAAAATGGCTTGATTCAATAATGCATTCTGCTTCTATGTATTTTATATTTTTACTAATTCGTTTGTATTATACCATTATCCAGTTCGCTATGCAGGAAAAAATATAATATTGAGCACAAAGTAATAGCATACTTACCAAAAAATGAAGTAACGTCCAATGAATGATTGATAGCTGGATATTGTCTAATTGAATTATTAGGCTATTGGTTTAGATAGGCACTCAGCTCCAGTAAAAAAATATTACTGTAGTAAGCATCTGAACATGGATTTTTTTCCAATTTTTACTCCCTTCAATGCTGTCAGTATCGTTTTGTTGTGTAAGTTTAATTATGTAAATTTTGGTATTTTTGGTTCGTGAGATTATCGTCTGAGGTCCTTATTAGATAGAGCCACTGCAGTTGCCGTCACTTACCACACTTTCAGGCTAAATTACATCAGCTGACCGTGTGACCGAGCTCAACAATTTCAAAGTACTCAAAGGTATACATTTCTTTAAAGCCAACAGCTGATTTTTTAAAATCAAATTCACCCGGCTGGTGTGATTTAGTCTGAAATAGTGGCGCGCAACGGCGACTGCAGTGGCTCTGTCTAATGAGGGCCTGAAATTTTTTTCTTTGTGGCTTATTTATGACTGTACACGTAAAGTATCACATGTTACAAGTTACATGTCAAGGGATATCTTTATCTTTTAATAGTCATTTTTATTTCTCTTATTGATGATCTTATTGCTAAACTCAAACTAGAGTATATGAAGTTTCTCGGTAGTATAGAAAATAGATTGAATGTTCCTCAGAGAGAGAGAAAACATTGAATTATAATGGAATTCTCAGAGCATAATTTTTTTTTATCATGATACTTATTTTGCTGAGTTCTATCTCAATTCTTGTACGTTGATTTACGAATTAGCTAATCTTTATTCTTTGTTTTTTATTTTAGAGTTACTAGCCGAATCAAGAGAGAAAACTGAAACTGCTGAAAAGAATCTAGCGTCCAGGAAAGCAGAAGTTGAAAATACCAAAGAGAGTCTTGTACAGCTGACTGATATCTACCTTAAGCAAAATGATAGGCTTGTGGTAATATCACTATTTTCCATTTGGAATTAGAATTATTTTATAGAAACTTTTTCTCTTTAGTATTGTCTAGAAATATATATCTATATATTATCATTAACTGACTTCAAACAATTGTGAAATAATTGCTAAACCATTAATTGGAGGATCTTAAAGAATCATTTTATAGAGACGGGCTCAAGTTATCTCGAATTTAGAACTTTTTTAGATTTTATTGAATCATGAGCTGTCATTTCACAATTCAGTTTATTCCCAGAAAAAATGTGTCCACAATAATGTTCTGAAAATAACTCCTCCAACTGAAAATCTGTGATGAGTAAGCAAAACAAAGTAAGCAAAACCAAAACAAAAATCATAGTCATAAAGTAACAAAACTAGGTGAAAAAATTAAATACTACAGAAATACGAAGATTACGGCTGTGCGCAGGGTTTCTGGTCATAATTTTTTTTCGAAGTATCTTGTATTGAATATTATTACGGCATTGAAATGTTATCTATTGCTGTGAGGAATAGTATATTTCGCACCTAGGGCCGAAAATGTGTGTTTGCCGGCTCGAGATCGCGGTTTTGGATGAAGCGTTTGAGAGACGGCAAAACATTTTTGCCCGCGTTGCGAACGCTATTTTACGCCGCACCACAAAAAAAACAAACAAACAAAACAACAATGTTAAGAAGTGAAATTTTAGAAGTGAAATTCTATATTATAAAAAACAATTACTCTACCTCACTCTTAAATATTGATACAAAAGACTAATAATACTGTACTTCAATTTAAAATACAGTACTTTAATACGGTTCTTCACTTTTAAATATTGATACAAAAGACTGTATTACACAATGCAACCAACACAATTGTTAAGATTATGAAAATATCATCGTATTCTATTGTTTGATATCAAAATTACGAACAGGATAATACATATCAAGTTATGAAACAATAGTTTATAAAATATATTATAAATATAATACTACGATATATATAGCTTATTACCGTAATATTATGTGATCATCTCTCTATGATATGTGTGATCGTTCACGATCAGCTGTCATTCAAGGTCATTTTCTTTTTCGCCCAAGGGCGGTAAACGTTTACGGACTTCGTCAGAAACTGAACACTTTCGGCTTCCACATGACGCGCGAAAAACAGTTCATTACGTCCTAGTGTGGCGAAAAAATTTCTTCTTCAATTATTTTGTGAAATATGGGGGTTCAAAGTTGAAATGTTTCGATTTTTGGGGGCAATTGATCTCACCTGAGTGATTTTAAACTTTTGATAAATTTTCTGTAGTTGAAAGACACCTTGGGGAATTAAATGACATATTTTTTACTCCATTCAAACTATTAGTTTTTTCAGAATACATTTTTTAAAATCTGTAAAAAAATTATTTTGAAAAAACTATTTGTTAGATTGAAATAAAATATTATTCCTCAAGGTGTCTCAGTTATGGAAATTTATCAAAAGTTTAAAATCACTCATTGGTGATGAGATCAATTGCCCCCAAAAACCGAAAAATTTCAACTTTGAACCCCCATATTTCACAAAATAATTGAAGAAAAAATTCTTTTCCCTCAGCAATAGATAACATTTCAAAGCCTTGATAATATTTAATACAAGAAACTTAGAAAAAATTTTTTGAACAAAAATCCTCCGCACTGCGAGTGTAAAGCGAGTGTAAAGGAAACAATAATATAAAATGTAGCAATTAATGCCGTCAACATTTCAGTATTTTGCAATTATAGAAAAATACAAACTCTATTCGTATGAACAGTTTTATTTTTCCTCGAATTTCGTTTTTTTTATTTTTTTTTTAATTTTTTTTTGATCAGCTCAGCTCAATTAATGGATGATTGATTTAGGTATAACTTGAATCTTATTGATTCCTATTCATTGAAATATTTATCGAAATATTTCCTAAATACAAATTCCTAGACCTAAAAATACTCTGTCTAGTTGACATTTTCTATTTATCAAAATTGATTATTTTCTCGAGACTAAAATCAGACTGATATGAAACGATCTTGGAGCGGTATTTTTCACAGTTCTGTTTGATAAGTTCTGGTTCTTTACTATTTTCAGCATGCGTTACAACGGCAAAAAGAACTGGAATCGTCAATAAAAGGTCTCAAGGAACAAGTAGAGTCAATGTCAGCTATAATCATTGCTGAAGAAAAAAAAGAGGAGGTATCTTTATCGGACCACGAACAAGTAGTGACAAACAAAGATATTGAAGAAGTCGAATCTTTAAAACGTAAGTATTCTCCTTGTCATATACGTTGTATTGTATAGAAAAAAGCGGCCCTATTAAAATATTGTAATATAGAAGTGGCGGCCCTTAGGGTTAAAAGAGATTGTTACACTTGTTTCTCGCTCATTTTTAAACAAATAATAGAATAATAAGAAGTATATAGAGCGTACTATAGTTCGTGTGAACCTTAGATTGCAGTACAGAGTCTTACGGCAATGCTTTTTCATATTGATTGATGCTTTTTAATAAATTGATTGATTTTGATTAATATTTTGATTATTTTTTTTAAATAACTTTTTGAAAGCTTAAAAGTTTTAAAATCAATGCATTTTTAAAAAAAATCGATGAATAAGAGTGCTGTATTTTTTTTTTTTTTTTTTTTTTTTTTTTGAGGATGAAGCCCACATAGGTCTGAGACCTGTGCGTGGGTAATGAGTTGGATGATTGTGATTTATGAGTTGGACCTACAGTTTTAGGTGGGTTCCGAACCACCGGGAAGTGATTTTCAGCAGAGAACAGTGTCTTTTTTGCTGGCCAATCTAATCGGTCACCGTTACAAACAGGACCTACGAGAACGCAGCTCATCTATCTGATTGAACAGATACCTGCTACGGCTCGCGGCTATCACTTCCCTGAATTTTCCCGTTTCCATTCTGTCACTAACATGCTGTTGTTTTAAAACATGGCGGCTTGCTTGGCAACTGTGCAACTCTTGGAAACACTGTACCCCATAGGAACACTGCAAACTAAGGTTTTCACAAACTTTACATACTCTTACGATCATACTTAACAATCTTATTTACACATACATATGATCCAGAATCACTCATCCTTGTAAAAACACAAGTCAAAAATCGTTTATGCAGCAAGAAAGAAAAATCGTCCTAACAAAGATATAATTTGAAGAGAAAATCCTGTTTTTGAGCAGAATTTTTTGAAAGACAGCTCAATTCATTGCAATGTTGAAGTGGCTATCATAAATTCAAACTCAAAACAGAGTGTTGTCTGTTATCTTTTTGTGATAAAATTACCACCATGTCTCAAATCAACTCATCATGCTCATCAAATCAACTCATGGTCGAAGCTTAGTGACTTGATTTGGATCTTACCCCAGTTCGAATTTTTTAACTCCGTAGTCTGAAATATGTATCAAATTGTGGCTTTCTGCTGGCAATGACCATTCTGCTATCTATGAAGGTAGTAGTTGAACATTCTTTCCTTCAGCCGCATACCATAAGCAGACTGCATAGCCGTCGGGCTACACAACCTTTCATGGACTAATACTATTGGGTAATATAATGAGAGCTTTTGATAGGCTAGAGTATGCTATGATTCGTGAGGCGAGACATGAGCTCTTGCCTGTGCTTGGCAAGAAAAAGGAAGCTCTCCAAAGTCAAGATACACAAAAAATATACGTATACGCAACGAGCTGTTTCATTTATTCGAAAACTCTGTATTCGACTGTTTTTACGTTTTTACACAAATAAAATCATCAGCTTAAATAAGTCGTTTGGGCACTTAGCTGTTTATCAATAAATGTCTTTTCTATTTCATGTAAATTAATATAATATTATAAACTATTCATATTAATGAATAATAATTATTTATAGATGTTAATATAATTAAATAAGCCATTACGGTATTATACATATAACTTAATATTTATTGATGAGCAGATGAGTGCCCAAACAATGTAGGTAATGCATTCGTGAGATTTGGTCTTAATGAATAATAAACTTGAAGTTGTCACACCCACAATTATTGAAAACAGTGAGATACTAGTTTCGGTTGTTACACCATTATCAATCTCAATCAAATTAAAGCTAAAGTACAGAGTAGCTTAATATATACTAAACACGGAATGAATACTATTGGCAAATGGAGAAAGTGCCTCTAATTGATTGACTTGTGGTTGTGAAAACTTGAAGTCTTATTATTCATTATGGATATCTTCCACCTTCACCACTGCAAAGAAAGATTTGGTCTTGTTTGAACTGATGATTTTAAGAAAAGTTTTGAGCGTCTGAACGCATTTTATGCTGGATACATGCTGCGTTTTCCGTGTCATCCAGTAGTGTTTGTTGCACGATGGCTAGCACTGCCTGTAAGCTAAAAATGTATTGTACATACAATCTTCATAGCTCATGTCTTGCCTCACGAGGTTTACATTGGAGCTCTGTAATTGGATGAGTTATGAAATCGACTTATCCACTGGTACGAAATGGAGCAAACAAATAACCTTCGAGTTATTTACGGAGATGCTACAATTTTTATCAAATCGAACCTTTTAACAAAGCAATTAATTTCGAAATTCCTTTTTAAATATCTAAATTATATTCTACTTGTTTATTATTGTTGTTGATTCGCTTTTGACGGTTATTTGTTATCAGATAGTTAATTTCGAAATCCCTACAATGATATAAGTTAGACCTCTGCTACTGCGGACATTGACAACTGCATTAAATAGCTAATGGTATTCGATGAATGCCACAACACAAAAATATTTGGAAGAAGATCCCTGGTTCGATTTCCGGCATGGACTAAATATTTTTGTGTTGTGGCATTGATTGAATTTCTTTAGCTGTTTAATGCAGTTGTCAATGTCCGCATTAGCAGAGGTCTACGGTATAATTTATAGCATTGAAGGGATTTCGAAATTAACTATCTGGTAACAAATAACCGTCAAAAACGAAACAACAACAACAATAATAAACAAGTGGAATATCATGTAGATATTTGAATAAATGTAATATGTAAATGTCTAAATAAAATTAAAAGTGAGTAATTTTAGTTCATCCAAATACTTGTTTTTATGCAAACTACTGATGTTATTATTTGTTTTTATTATAATTAGTTATTATAAATTTTACAGGACAATTATTGGACGCGCAACAAGCAGCCAAGCAAACCCACAACGAAATGGAACTGATGCGTGATCGATTGCATAATCTGGAAACTATGCAGCGTGAACAAGAAGAAGGGGCTGATGAAGCTAGGAGACAACTTCCGAAAGCACTTGATGAGCTTAATGATACTCAAAAACTTGTTGTATCTCTGAAATCTTCAATCCAGCAACTTGAAAGCCTGAACGTCATGTAAGTCAACTCAATCGATTAAGCTGTAGTTTTACATCATGTATAACATAAGTATCGTAAAATTAGGAGTTTGAAAACAATCAATCTCGAGCAGAGTGTTTTCATGCTATGAAAATTCAATTTTCTGAAGTTTATTAAATGAAAAATGGACATAATGAAAGTGAAATGAACATGATCTGTAATCAGGAACACATGATGCGTCCATCATCAACCAAAACTTTCAATGTATTGTTATATATTTGTAATGTACTACTATTGTAATATATTTGCTAACAATATTCCGATCAACTTCATCACTAAAGCTCTTTCAAAAGAAATATACAGCCAACTTCAGCCTCCATTATTCCTGTAATAAAGCGCTTCGGGGCCTATGTTTGCATGAACTTTTTCCTTTATTTTGATGGGAGGAATGAGTTGGAGCAGATTACTTCGGGAACACTATGTATATATATATATATATATATATGTGTGTGTGTTAAACAATCTATTTACTCAAATCTACGTAAACTTTAAAATATGACTTGAAAAACTGACTGAATCCAACGATAAAGATATTTTCCTCTCTTTTCTAGCCAGTAATAAATAAGTAAGATTCTGTATTATTTTTTATTGTCTTTCTCTTAGTGAAGTATGTTGTGAACTCGTAGCTGGCGTGCGGGTTTACTTTGCTGGCTGTACGAATATATTTAAAACATTGTAATTTCAAAGAACTATTTCGCTCATTTATCAATGCGAATCTTTGATAAATGGAGTTTCTTAAAATATCCAAGAGTTTATGAAAACAAGGCATGGCTAAAAAACTGTGAAACCAAGCTAATTTCAAAGAACTCTGAGAAAATATTCAATAAAAGTGGATCATAACAGTACTGAAGATTACATGGAAACAACACAATTTTAATATCACGTGCTGGAGTAACTGTATTTTAGGTGTTTTATGATTTGTCTTACAAGGTTTCCTATGACTCATATACTCTCTAAAGTCACCAAGTGCATGTTTCATTCTAGTTTACAAATTATTTTTTTTAGTACTTGTATTTTTAGTTAATGCAAAATTGAATTTATGTTTTTACTTGTAGATTGTATTTTCAAGTTGTAAATTGTTGTGCAACAGGCTCTCGGATAATTTATAAAAATATATTATTTTATATTAATTCTCTATATATACATAATTTATGCTCTATAATATTCCAGTTGCCAGGGTGAAGTAGATGTGTTAAAACAAGAATTGGCTGCAGCAGCAGAAAAGGCTGCACAAATCAAAGAAGAGGAAAAGACACACTCTGCTCCCGTAATTTCATCGCTAGAAATGCAGGTTAGTAACAGCATTTTTCCTCAACTTCAATTTTTTGGGATTCAAAATTATCCTGGCAACCTATTCTTTCCCTATTCCCTTTTTCAAAATAAACACTTTTCATGACAATTCAATTACAAAATTGAGATAGAAAGTTACAAAACAGAAGAATCAGAATTTACAGAAATGTCAAATATCATGTACTACAGTATGGCCTCTTTTGCCCACTCTGTAGTTTAGTTTATTCCTCAGTTATAATTTTATTATTTAGTGATATTTTTTTCACAGTGACTACTGGCTATTGCAATATCACTTACCTAATGGTTGGGAACCCACCTAAAACTGTATACCTATCCATAGCATCATTATCAACCACTCATTACCCACGCACAAGTATCTGACTCATGTGGGCATCATCAGTACGAAAAATAGAAAAAGTTATTTATTGCTTCAAGAAAAATAATCTATTCATCTAATAAATAATTATTATGAACATAAAGGTACCGCCCAAGTAGCTATTTTCAATTTTCTATGATTTATGTTATTGATTTAAAATGTATAAACAATTAGAAATAAGCCCACATCTTTTTGTGCTAGTGTAATCAATAATTATGTAGTATTACGATGAATACTACTATATATAAATATTCCATCAATCCATGTTCCAAACGTATTTATTTTCCATACTCATGAAACAGTGCCATTGAACATATACCAGTAGTTCTGTGAAATGTAAACCTCACTCGCCCAACACTTCTCACTCAAGAAAGGGTGTTTTTTCAAAAAACTTTTAATAGCACTTTTGACTCAATTCTCATTGCTTAATCCTTCATTGATGATTGGAAAAGTACAAGATTTGTTCTCAATAAGGGTACATTTTTTCACTTTCCCCCCTGTAATATTTGAAAAGTAGTTTAGTGGTTCAGTGTCATCCTCTTCTTATAAAGTTATCTTTCACTCACAATCGAAAAAAGCAGAAATTATCCACAAAATGGGTTTTTTACAAAAATGTATTTCCCCCAACCTTACCCCCAATGCTCAGTTTATCTTTGATTTAGTATATACCATTCCACTCACCTCAAAAAGCCCTACTAAAACAAGAAATTGGAAAAATACCAATATTGACGATTTTGGACTCCCCTTTCTATCGCCCACCGTTGGGCTTATCGAATTTTTTGTCAAGAATCAAACCCCTCTCAAATCGTCTTAACTTTAATTTAAAATCTCCCGCACCCAAATCGGACACTCCAATAATCTTGGGTAAATTGGGCCCCCTTAAAAAATGGGAGGCGTTTTAAATAAAAAACTACATACAGTACATCGCTTGGCCTAGAAATAAGGAGTATTCATGACAATTGGTCAAGGCGTTTGGCCGTAATCGTGTAACACATACATACAGACAGATGAAATGCCTAGCGGTCGAGTTCAAACTGAGACCTCACTACATTTGGTCAGTAACCTGATAAACTCCACAAATTTGATTAGTGCAAAACTTCTCACTAAATAATTTTACTATTTGTGAACTTTTTACAGATTTCGGATCTTCGACAGGAACTAGTCCAGCACAAAGAGCAGTATATGCGTCTAATGGAGGAAAAATCGAACCTGTCTTGTGAACTACAAAAGGTTCGCAGTGAATATGAGTCGTTAACGCATCATCCATACTTTGTGAGTATTGTTCCTAATATCCTCTTACTATCATAAATTTTAATTCACGTTTCATGAATTCTATCATTATATATTTTGTGTCCTTATCTATTTTCTTATCTAAATTATTAAACTTTACAATATGAAATGACAGTTGGTTTTTATCTAGTTCATATAGGGTTACCTTAAAACAGGTGATGACTGTTTCAGTTCCTAATCATCTTTTCAAGTAAAATAAGGAAATAATTGAATTGGTTTTGCGGAAAGGAATGAAATGTTGGGGGCTACTGAGATAATTCTATCAAATTGTATTTCCCATATTTTTTTATTCACAAGTAGAAGGCATCCCGAATACTGAACGTTCGCCAAGCATCATGAATGTTTTCATTATTCATGACGCTTGGCACGTGCGACACTTGACGAAGCTATACTTTGAGGACGAGTACATAACATTTATTTTAACTATATATTCCAGAAGTTTATTGCTATAAAGATTTTAAAAAAGTAATATTTAATTTCTCGTGAGACAAAATATTTATTTCCGCAATCAAAATACCATTTAGCAGAATAACAGAATATTCGTTTCTTCTATTAGCATAGTCAATATTAAAAATGTATGTTCGTTCAAGTATTGTAATTTTTGTAGTATTAATAATAACAATGATCATCCACTATAATAATAGTAAAGTAGTTTCTTCTATGCGTTAAAGAATGATTTCAAGTGTTAATTTACTTGGTCTCCAGCTGAATTTAATAGTGAAATCTTGAATTTCAATTCAAAGTTCAACAAAAATTATGAGAATTTTGTTTCATTTCTTTTTTTCTTCTTATCAGGTACCTCTTCTGAGTCTGGTTATTGTTATCTTCGCATTCTACGTTTACAATTCCTTATTGAATTAGTCCTTTCTCTACCTGATAGCCTGATCCTCGACTTCTGTCACTCTCATAAGAATCTGTAAAATTATGCATTTCTGTTCTTTGTACTCAATAGAGTGAGAATCACCTGTTGGATAGTTAGTTACCAATTTAATTTAATATTTTTGTTGGTTTTTTTTTTATTCGTGATATAAATGTTATTTATAATTACCCGTTATTTGAAAAATAGTCATAACTTATTTGTTAATTTTTAAAAGTAGTATGGCTTTAAAATGCTAATGCCTCTTCCCAAGTGCCTTCCCCCTGTCTTTCAATGAGATTTTGACCAGCAAAGAGATCCGTACATGCCCAACGTGAAGGTAATTTATTTTTTTTCATTTTGATTTTTATTTATCTGGGGTGGACTGATCAGTATCTTCATTTTTCACCTTCACATTCCTGGCCTCTGGTGTGTGTTATCCATTTTCTGCTTTGTTTTTTGTTTAATAATTTGTGTATCCAATGTCTAACTTTCCATCATAATTTGTACAAAACGTGATAGAAACGCTGTATCTTAATACTTTTTTAACAAAAATAAAACACAATTTTCATAATCCCCCCCCCCTCCCTCTAAGTCGATCTGGAGTTGTGGTTGGAATCCTGTGTTACTGGACTTCCCAAAATATTAATAAACATAAAATTCAATTTGATTAACTAATTTGAATTGTAACACTGGGTGTTGATTGACCACACAGTAAGCGTGGTATTTATGCAACCGTGATATTCAGTCACGAGCGCTCAAGACTGCGCTTGGATTGGTGACCGGGCTTCAATGACTTGATGTTACAAGCTTTATTATCAATTGCCCGGTGGTTCAGAACCCACCTAAAATAGTAGGTGCACCATGTTCCCCTTAATCATTGCTGAAATGGCGAGATGGAACTACCTGTAAGGGTCTTCCCACCAATAAAAGCCATACGATTATTATTACTATTGTAACACTCCCACATCCAGATAAGTTAATTTCATGAATGGTAAATACAAATTCACTGTTTAAAACAATCATTGAGAGTTTTCTGAAGAATTGCATGGTAATTGTAACGTAATTGGGAACTAAAACTTTTTGGGTAAAAATTTGGTCTGTTATTGATGGTGGTTGTATTGTTATACTAGTGTTCTCAATTGAACTGTAACTCTAGCTTTTTCGTTATTTTTCTAGCAATTTGAATGTGCCTTTTCAAGACCAAATATAAAATCTATTGAATTTTTCAAATCTGAAAATCATGAAACATTAACAAAAAATACATCAAAGTTATAGAAGCCAAAATAACTAAAAATGTCAAAATTTTGTAAATTTTGTTTCTGCTCAAGATACTTAACTTGGAATTATTGTTTTACAAGTAGTGTAGTAGTAGAGTTAGCTCACTTTTGGAATAATATGGGATTAGTACAGAAAATTGGTGTAAACATACATTACATTATCTCGCAACCATATTAAACATTCGAATAATTGTTTCAATCACACTTTTTAGAAAGATCAGTGTTTTGACAATATTATTAAAATTATTTTAATAATATTTTGCAAGTCGTAGTATCCTTTGGGGTAACTCATCATAAACATAAAAATTTAACGATTTAGCTTGTTTCTTTATAGTATTTTGATCCTAATTGTTGTTAATTGATGTTGAATGAGAGTAAAAGGTAGATCGGAGCCAAAATAAGTACGATTTCCAAAATTCTGTCAAATATATATTGTCATAATATTTCAACTGGAAACAATTTTCTACTATTACAGTAAGTCATTAGTAATTCCATAATTCTCATGTAAATATTTTTAAAAATATTGCTAAATTCTGCTCCGATTTTCATTAATTACCTTATGTAGAGTATATTCACCACTGCTTATTGCAGTAATTTAAACTTTTGCTTACGGTAGTACTTGTTAACTTCATTGCTTTTCATCCTTGTGCTACACATTTCCGATTTCTTTTTGGAATGTAGTAAAATAATGTAGTAAATTGTAAAAAGTTATTTGTTTATTGAACGGAGTTCAATAATTGAAACTTCAAAATAACAATTAAAATTCAGCATGTGGAGTTTAAAATTCAATATGGGAAAATAGATTTGCGTCTATTTCAGGAGTCCTATCCAATCACTTAATACCATTGGTCCAGTCATTGGAGACGAAAAAGAGGGCCATTGCGGGAAGTAATTAGTAACCAAGCGATTTTTTTCGCGTAATGTTTATGGGGTCTTGGGTGATCTAAATCCAAAAAGTTGACCTATCTTTGGTGCTTATTACAGAGTGCCCCAAAAGACCGAAAATCCGTTTCTGTTTTCAGTTTTTTCTAATTTACTTCCAAACTGAACATTAAAAAAAAAACATTCTTGCCTTTTTTTAGTACAATAACTTTACAAGAGAATGATAACAATTTCAGCCTCCTAGGCCGTTTGCATCCCAAGTTTCACTTTTTCAAAATATAGGTAAATTTCACAAAAACCTGAAAAAAAGTATGTGGTTTTGACAATAATTGTTGATCTGTATATCTCGAGAATGATCAATCTTTCATTCATAACTCAAAATCCCTCTGGTGATAATTTAGTTCTCTACAATTTCAAACTTACTTTACTTTTTTATCTCTAGTAGTTTAGAGGCAGAGCTGTAAAAAAAATTTAGTGCATGCCAAATAATGCTAAAATTCAAGTAAATATTTACATTAGGATTTTTTCATTGGAATCCTTTTTTTAAATACTAGATTATTAGAAAGGCCACTTTGCCGCCCCCAAAGTGATAAATCTTTTCATGGGGGGGGGGGGGGGGGGGCAAAAATGTGTAGACCCCATAAGCATTGCGCGAAAAATTCGCTGGGTTACTAACTTTTCCTGTGTTAAACCTCTCGTGACTGGACTACTATGTAACTTTAGAAATCAATCTGTTTGAAAATGGAAATTGTTATTTGTTCAAAATGTAAAGTATCAAGTTGTGGCACTGTCAATTATTATTCATCCTCCAATCACTATGCTTTATTTGAGTTGAAAGAATGCTTTTCTAAACTATTTTTCGAAATTGAATCTTATATTTGATGTAGTTGTGAGTAAGTTATATGGTCCTCCGATAATTCATTTTATTTATTTTTTTCTAAAAGAATATTATTGCTATTTAGCCTTGAGACTCATGAGTAAATAGTTTTAACCAAACTTACTAAAATTCTGATGAATTGAAATCGATCAAGCACTTTTATAAACACTGAAGCTACTTGAGCATTCATAATGTGAGGAATGATTAAAATACTATCTCCCTATCAGTAGCCTGAGTTTCAAAGCATAAAGTCTTTTCACAATTTGCTTTTAAGATTAAGTGAAGGTTTAAGAAGGAATACCTCACTATGATACTGCACTTTTAACTTCTGAGCTTCATCTGAATTATAAACTGATGGGTTATACTGGTTTACTTTGTAGATTGCATTTGAAAAATTGCAGCTGGATGCCCAATCAATTGAAACAATTTTGTAATAACCAATTGAAAAGAATTGGGGCTCTGTTTTTATTTTTAACTAATTGTGCAAATTTATGATAACATAGTATTCCATTAACTCCATTAGCTACACTTATTAGAACTATAGACAATGGTGATTGGTATCTTGTTCAAAATGGTGGCAGTCGTCCATAATACATCTTGCTAGATCCCACTTGCAACCAATAAAATTTTGTTTTGTGTTGACCCATAGAAGCAATTGCTCAATATGGCGGCAGTCAATCATAATATAGTTATGCTAGTTCCACTTCCAATCAATAAAATGGCGTTTTGTGTTGACCAATAGGAGCACTTCTTAAAAATGGCGGCAGTCAATCATAATACTGCTTGCTAGGTCCCACTTCCAACCAATAAAATGGCGTTTTGTGCTGACCAATAGGAGAATTTTTTTAAAATTGCAACACTCAATCATGATACTGCTTGCTAGGTACCACTTCCAATCAATAAAATTTTGTTTTGTGTTGGCCAATAGAAGCACTTGTTCAAAATGGCGGCAATCATAATACTGCTTGGTAGGTCCCACTTCCAACCAATAAAATTGCGTTTTGTGTTGACCAATTGGAAAACTTGTTCAAAATTGCAACGGTCAATCATAATGAAGCGATAGCCAAGTGCCGTAGCAGGTATCTGTTCAATCAGAGATAAGTTACGAAACTCCTGGGCCATCTTTGTAAGGGTTACCGATTGGATTGGCCAGCAAAAAATAGTTTTCTCTGCTGTAAAATAACTTCACGGTGGTTCTGAACCAACGTAAAACTGAAGCTCAAACTCATTAATCACCATCATCTAATTCATTACCCATACACAGGTTTCTGACCTATGTGGGCTTCATTCTCCAAAAAAATAGAAAATTATACTACTTGCTAGGTTCAACCAACCAATTGGAAGTCCTTGGAAGGTTGGAAGTCCTTGCTAGGACTTCCAACCAATAAAATGGCGTTTTGTGTTGACCAATAGGAACACTTGTTCAAAAAGGTGTCTTTGATTATCAAATCCAAAGTCAATGTATGAAAGAAATGAAACAAGATCGACAGATCCTTGATATTTACAATGAAGGGACTTTACAAGAGTGAAAATAATTTGAAAAGTGGGTGACTCCAGACTGTGGAACCTTTTATCTAATTTGGACAGTCTAAAGAATGAAATCGGCAAAAAATGGAAGTCTGTTATGACAAACCGCTTAGAAGACTTATAAGCTTAACAAAAGCACGTTCTTGGTGGATTAAAGGGATAGAACCTTTTAACTTTTTATACTTGGAATTACGCGTTATTACCCCAAGATACCTTATGACTTTTCAATAATTGATGGCCGTATTTTCATAAGTTAGTTTGATAGAAATAATATAAGATAATTAGCCTTGAATAATTTCCTTTTTAAACTCGTTCTAGACAGAACTCTCTCTTCCTCTTAACCATGAGCCTGTGCATTACAATTAATTTACAAATGAATGTATTATTACTAGTATTTGTGATTTGAAAATACTACTATTAGGACTTTTCAAAATCTTATTAGTTTTTGATTTTTTTTAAATGCCTATTAATTTGATATCATTTGGCGTACAGCCCAATATAATCTGCTGGTTCGCCAGCAAAAGCCCACCATTCAAAGCCTCACTTCCGGTTAATTGGCTTTTAAAAATAATAAGAAGTTTATATATATTTTTATATTCAAATATTAAATATTTAAGTTCATATTTGTAAATTGTAGTTTTCAAATTGCTATGCAACAGGCCCCTGTTACATATCATGACATCTATTGGTTTTATGGGCTGTTTGAAAGTAATTTTGCCAGGCAGATATAATTTTTTGGTTTCAATTTTTGGTGACAGTGAAAGTAATAGTTATGTATTTATGTGTGTGTGGTTGGTGATCAGCATTCGTGAATGCTGTTGTAGAACTATTACATTTCAGTGTAATGTAATTGATGAATTTCTACAGACTCAAGATTTTGACAACCTCTTCATTCGCCATTATCATCTCTAATGAACTCACTCTTAGATTTAAGTTGTAAGATGGAAACTGATGAATTACTTTTCATTGATATTGTTTGAAGAAAATATTTTTCTCTTGTAAAGTTCCTTCATTGTAAATATCAAGGATCTTTCGATTTTATTTAATTTCGTTCATATATTGATATAAACTCTAATAGTCATCAATTTCTACTCTACAACTCCACATCTATAAGAAGACTATTGAAAAATTCCATCTCCTATAGATTATAATGTTACTTGACCAAAATTTTAGTTGCGTCATTGTGGAGCTTTTAAATGATAAAATTTCAGTCGTCTGTTTTGTTTATTGACATCAATCTATTTTCTTAGCTACCCACCTGTACCTCGTGTGATGTTTATATAACTGGGAAGTAATAGCCGCGAGCCGTAGCCAGTATCTGTTCAATCAGATAGAGATAAGCTGCGTTCTCGTAGGTCCTGTTTGTAACGGTGGCCAGCAAAAAATACACTGTTCTCTGCTGTAAAATCACTTCCCGGTGGTTCGGAACCCACCTAAAACTGTAGGTCCAACTCATCAATCACCATCATCCAACTCATTACCCACGCACAGGTCTCAGACCTATGTGGGCTTCATCCTAAAAAAATATACTGTTGAAAGTATTATTCCATAAAATATTCACTTCAACTGATTCTTATCTGGTGTTTATAAGGACTCATCCTCAATTAATTTTTTTTTTAGAAAAACATCAATCCGTTCACTGGGATCACAAACATCATATACATGTTTCATACACAAATTATGTGAACTTTCTTGAAATTAGTAAACGCTTTAATGCAATATAAATTATTTTGAATATAATCCTCGTAGAAGCACCTAAAAAGATCATTAATGAAATATTTGCATGTGCAGTAGTGATTAATGTCACTTGATATTGGATTCAGTGGTAATGGCTATTAAAATCGTAATATTCTATTTTCTATGTTACCTATGGTCTGAATTGTAGTGGCATTACTACTGCATCAGGCTTGAAAACAGTAAAAGCTGGTTCAATTGAATAAGCCTGACTAAAATCGGCGTTTCAACTGCTTTCTCAATACATTTATTAATGTTACAAAACGAACAGTTCGTGGTCAAATTCCCTTATGTCCCCAAAAGCCATCACCACGTAAACATCGGCTCCGTTATCGTTTTTCAAGATTGATGAAATTCCAGTAAAATGCGTTGTATTAAGTTTAATTCTGACTTTCCTGAGAAAGATTAAGTAAGAGCAAGTTATCTTCCTTGCTGTGTGTGTGTAAGCAAAAATATTTGCCAGAACATTAATGTAAAAACCTATTTGAAAATGTCTGCGGTTAGCAAGAGTAAGTGGAAATGCTTTTGCTGTAAATCAGGTAACAACAGTTACCTTATCAGGAGTTAAGGATAATACAGATAAGATAGACAGTGCAGCGGGGTTGCTGTTGGCGCCGATGTTTTGAGTGTTGGTGCAGAAGTCGCTGCTACTGCTGCTGCGTCATCGGTGGTGGGGCCATCCCTCTTACCAGCTGACCTTCTGGCGGTCGGCCTCGTTGTAAAACAGCTGATTCATTCCGAGTTGCCGCCTTCTTTTAAAAGTGATTTCATTTCAATTAAAGAATCAATAGAGTTTATTTCTGATCAGTTTGATACTTTAAAAAAGAAACTGACGAGTTTTAAGGAGGAAACGAAGGCAATGAATAAAGAAATTGAAATTTTGAAAGATGGGAATAAAAAACTGAAAAGTGAATTAACTCATTTACAAGCCTGTAATCGTAGAGCTAACTTTGTTACAGGTATTACAGAAATGAAAATGAGCCTATAAATGAGGTATTTAATTCAATTTTTAAGGCAATTGGTAGCTCGTTAACGTCCAGAGACGACATTAGCGCAGCCCATCGGCTCCCTAGTAGGAAGAAGGAAAGCGAAAAACCTATTGTTATAAATTTCTACGACGTCAGGACAAGATTACATGGCTGGGAAACTTCAGGGGCGTCTCCTCTCGGTACGATATCTCCGCAAAATCTATTTCGGTCAGGTTATGTTAGAGTAATGAGGGTACACGAACACTCTTGATTCCCTCTGTTCTTGATTTCTTCAATTCTACCAAAAAACTTGCTAGGGATATAGTTTTGTTTGGGGGGGGGGGGGTACGTGACGGAAATTTTCTTATTTTAAGAAAGATGAAGATAAATGAATCCGTAAAGAAGTAAAAACGACTTCTCTAGATTATAAGCACTAAAACAACCTATGCTTGGTAATGAGTGTATTTTTAATTACTATTATTATGGACGTTTTTTAAAAGCTTAGACAAATATAACGAAGTTGTAACATTATGTTTTTGAAATGGACAACTTCCCAAGTTGTTTCCGCCGCATAAATTCACTCAAATAGCTTCAAAAGTTTATGCTGAAGTTTTACATCTTTGACAGTCTAAGCGTTGGGGGCATATAACTGAATTCGACCACAAATTACAGTTGGTTGATCGAAATCGACTATTTATTATTTGAATTAATAAAGGGTCACTTTTGTCTGTTTACGTAGAAGGGTCAGCGGATGTAAATAAATGATATGTTTGTATGAGTGGCATTTACAACTGACGTCAATGAATGCTGATTCACAACTATTCAAGGGTTGATTTTGAAAATTTTGTTCGAATAGCTACTAAATAAGGCCAAAATAATTGAAAGTATCCACTTGAACAGATGTGAATCAACCTTCAGTGATATCAGCTGCTGATCTCACTCACCCTCACACAAACTTTATTTACATTCGCTGACTCATCTCTGTAGACGGACTAAATAGCTATGATAACTATCCCGCAAACGGAGCG
Source organism: Conomelus anceps (assembly GCA_948455865.1). NCBI lineage: Eukaryota > Metazoa > Arthropoda > Insecta > Hemiptera > Delphacidae > Conomelus > Conomelus anceps. The sequence continues at coordinate 24,530,901 of OX418222.1, read as the reverse complement.
TTTGCCAAGCGTGGATCCGTCACAGTCAATTTATTTGAAGCGTAGAGTCGGTTCCATGATTGGTAAACGCTCCGTGCTCGAACTGCCTTGTTGGTCTTTGCCATAAATAGCTAAGACTACCAAGAGGAATTAATGTGCATGTCCTTTTAGCAAGTTCCATTAAAAGTAATATATAATTGGGACGGCCTTATGCATAGTGACCATGCAATAAACTGAGCGAACTGAGAAAATCGACCTTGAAGTTTTTGGTAGGCGCTCAATTCTGCAACTTTCATCAATTCAATCATGAGGCCTACAAGCTTTAAGTACATTCTGTTTTTCTCTACAACATGGCAGCAACAACTCCATTTAGCCGAATTGGCGCTTGGTTCCTTAATGCATAAAGCTGTCCAATTATTGTAGAACATTATAGTTTTTTCATGTGAAATATTGTATGCGAGTAGTATCAAATTCTCTGTTAATTTTTATTGCTTGATTACATACCGGTATGTAAATTATCAAGCAACTCTGATTAAGTTGTAAATTTCGATAGCAAATTTGTGTTTAATCGAATGTGTTTCCAAATTTTGATATATTTAGTTGATCAACGCTTTTTGAAATACTTCCAGTTGTTTAGGTTGCTATCGTGGATTATAATGATTTGTTTTGTGTTTCAGCATACGATGTTTGCTATGCCATTAATGATTCTAATCATTGGTTCGGTCATCAAGTTCTATCCGTTGCTGTCTTCAGTTTTTGGAACAGCGGACAGTTCTCAGTCAGATTTTCACTGAGCAGAGATTTCTCGTCTCTGAAATCTTCGTATTAGCTGCCTGCTTCTTATACCACGGGGCACTTGTGTGCTTTTGTAATAAGATGCAGTATGATTGTGTAAATAATAAGAAACTGCTCATTCGAGTGAGGAAGTTTGTGCTTGTGCCATACTGATAGAAATATTCAAATCTTATTACAGCCATCATACTGCCAAAATACTATAACATAATATAAGAATATATTCTTTAACAACTATTAAACTATTGTTTTTTAATTTCATTAAGATGTCAATTGAAAAAAATCGGGTTTTTTGAATTGAATGATATTGTAGTTTTACTGCAGACGAATTTTAGATCTTGTGAAGTTCGTATTGTGCTGGAAAGTAGTATTCTACCATGTTAGCTATGTTTCTTTATTTGAACCCGTTCGCAATATCTTTTGAGCACATTTGTGTGGAGAGCAAAACAGCCGAAAGATGTTCATTAGAAACATAAATGTTGCACAATCTTGAAACAATCAATAACTACGAATATATGATCAATTTTTCATAATAGATCTAATTTACGAATCTATCAAAAATTGTATTTTCTAAGAAAAGTTCGTTACTTGTGCTATAGGGAAGCATAGGCCTATACTATGTAACTTTATCATTGTATTCTTTTGTGGGAACAATAATTGATATTCGTCTTAAGATTAATATTAACTTCTTTTATTTATCTTTATAAGGGAGTCTTCTGTTTGGTACGTTGTGCCTAAGAAAATTGATTTTAATCGTGAGTCTTATATAATATTATCTTAAATGTCTTTATTCATGATAGCTGTACTTCATAAATCAAGTACATGAATGTACTTTAAATGCATTCAAACATACTGCGTCATATTCCTGATGATTGATAGTTAAGTCGGCAGGCTGGATGAATTTGCTTTAAAGAGTAGGTCATTTTCTTACTCACGTATTATCGATATTCTGGTTTGAGTGATATAAACATGAAAAGGGTCTCAAATCACTGTAATAAATACTTCTCACTACTTAATCCTTCGTAGGGCTTATTTATTATCATTTAGGCCTGTGCATTTTTCTAGTCTCCGATCTGATAATTTATTTGGGAAATCTTGTCATGCTATTCCATTGGAAATTAATTAGAAATTCAAATAATTTTTTAGTCCAATTTGTTATTTTCATTATAGTTAGCAAATAGTTCGTTGAAAAAAATGTCTATCAGTGTCAAAAGTATTTATTTGCTGGAAAATTTTATTCAACAGTTTTTAAAACGTTTTTATGATTTAAGGGGCTTCATTGAAGCATTCCCATAAATTACTAAGAAAAGCGTTTCAATTACTGAAGAACTCTAGAGCTATAACAGTCCTTATACTGAGAAAGAAATTTGTATAAAGATGTTGATATATCATTGCATTTTCTTCAAAACTTGTATAATAAACCAACAGTCTTAATTGTGGGTTCTAAATTTTTTATGCTATCACTTTAAGGTCCAGCTAATGAACAAAAATATACAGTACTAATTTGATAGCTGCTAGTATTGATAATTCTCCATTGCATCTTGTTTTCACTACAAATAATCAACAGATATTCCATCTGTATGCATTTATAGTGTGTATCGAAAAACCATCGAACTTGCATATTTCCTAACTGAAAACTTCAGGGGAAGTTGTTCAGTATTCGATTGAATGCAAGAAATGTAGTGTGAACTCGTTATTTAATTTTGACTTTGCTTCCAGAACCTTTCCAATAGATTCTCAAAATATGCGAAATTTATATTTAGTAATTATTTTGTTTCAACTTTATTTAAATCTCTCGAATTGCTCGCTGAATGTTCCATTTCTCACCTAGGTTATCCACAGTAATTAATACATTTATTATCCGAGGAATACGGTAAAATTTTTGTTTGTAAGATTTAATTGCGTAAAGCATGTTTTAAATAATTTTAAAAATATGTTGAATGTTTCTGTGTGAATTGTTTATTTTTGAAAGCTGAAAAGTACACATAGTGACCCATTTTACATGTTTATACAATATGCATGCCATGTTTCACATGTTAGCTATAAGTCTTGAACAGTCTTGGTCAAGTGGTATATATATATGCGTTATTTTTCCATAGTCAATCGTAAAAGAGGATGTTACAATCTACCATGTACATTTCAAGAAGTTACAATTATACTAATACTTTATTAGAAGTTTTGGATCATGTATATTGTACATTACAGGTACGGAGCTCAATTGTAATAATTTTTTGTATAGAGGCTATCCTGTACTCTCATCTAATAGTTTAATGTGCAATCAAGTTCTGGGAGTATTTATTCTGGATCTTTGAGTATCGTTAGTCAGTCAATAACTGGCAAGTTTAGTTTCAACTAATTTACTCGTTTTGTTGTTCAATTGTTGTTTAGTTTTATCCTATAATATTTCAGTTGTATCTTGTGCATTTGTATATACAGTATAAATAATGTAAAGAATAAATGGTAACTTTTCATTGATCATTGTGTATACAATGTGCAAATTTGAGTCAGAAATTTTGCTAGAGAGGAGTAGAATGTTTGAAATTTATTAAAAATACCTAATTGCAAATCACACTTGGGAAAGTTGACTTATTCAGTTTTCTGCAGTAAAGCTGCTTTTGGACTTTGTTCACAGAAATTTTCCACCGTTGGATAATGTATTAGAATTCGAATTCATTTAAATTTCATGTATTCCCCTTTTATGGGTTCTGTTCATTTACTTCTGCAAAAACAGAGTTTGAGCTAAAATACGCCTACGATGACGCTAATGCTAATCTATATATGAGGCTGCTCTACAGCATCTTGAATTTAGAGCAAGTAGTAGCGTAGAGTGGTCGGGTTGGAATTGATGTCATCGGTATCGTAGTTTTAATCAAATTCTCAATTAACATTTACTGACAGCATCCGAATCACTGAGTTTTTACGTGTTAATCTTCTTCATTGTGACAATTGATTTATATATTTTTTTACACTTCCATGTATTGTATCAAGCTAGATTTTTATAGACTGCTTATTTCACAAAGAAACATTTCTATGCGTTTGCAATAAAGCAATTTTACTTCTTATGAAAATTGTGTCATACAAATATGTAGTGTGACCTTTATCAATATTTTCATAAAAATGACGATTATCAATCATTTTGTTTGGCAAGCTTTCAATTTCTTATTTTGAGCATTTCATTGTCACGAATTGTTGTCATGTATTATGACGATCATCGACAGATTATTGTACGGTATGCAATATTGTAAAAAAAGTTTTATTCAAGAAAGTTTCGACAGTGTTTTCTTCAAAAACTACCGATAATTCCAAATCCTGCTAGAAATTATAATTCTAATTTTTCATATTCATACTTACTATTTTATTTCAGTTTAATGTTATTTTATTTTAAAGTTATGTCTTTGAATGAACCTCCCAAATATTTTTGGGTTTGCTTATTTTGAAGCCTTGTCATCATGTTTGTTTTATTCTGTTTAAGTCAACAGTAGTTAGATAGAATATGTATATGAATAAAAAAATATTTGAGCAGCCTCAAAATCACTACTATTCTTAATGACAAATTTTATTTCAATTTACTAGTCTAAATCAGAAAAAAAAGTGGGACTAAATTGCCAGTGTGGGCAAGCGCTCCCCTCCCTCTGACTACGCCCATGCTAATTGCTGTTTTTTTTTTTAACAAAACTTTTTGTGAATATTGCTCTCAGTGTGAGTTTATGAGTGCATAATACACAACTTTTAGCTGTAGCCTTGGAAACACACTTCACAATATTCCTTAAAACAAACAGAGCTCTACTTATTTTCACCACTATTTTTTCAATTTGAATCAAGCTTAAATTCAAACAAACAGGTTGACAGCTGTTTCATTTTCAATATCCGTTCCTCCCAGAGTTATGATTGATTCAAATAAATAAGTTTTAAAATCGAAATTTATCGTATGACTTTTATATGCTGCTAGGCCACTCAGCCTATTTCCATTTATGGCATTTCTAATATATGTCTTGAAATGTTGAAACAATATTCAATATTGTTATGAACAAGTGTGAAATCATGAAATTTACCAATAATAAATGTACAACACTGATCAGCCTGATATTGCACAGTCAATTTGATTGAAAAAATCAACACTTCTAGAAAGACATCAGGTCCTTTGGGGGGGGGGGGGTTAAGCCCCAAAGCCTCTTCCGCCACTGAGCGGTGGTATGGCGTATTTGGTGGGGGAGGGGCGCACCTTTTTTGTTTGCCCACTGCAAAAAAAACAAACTTGAGTTTTATATTAAACTAGTGGCTAGTTTAACAAAAGCCCCTAAAGAAAAACACTAATACATCAAACAAACCATTATACTATTATAAATCAAACGAACTAACAATCAAATTGAATATTATGTGTTAGAATCTCCCTGTATACTATATTTTTTGTTTAAGAGTAGTCTTTTTGGTTGCTTTGGCTGTTGTTATTATCAATAAACAATTTGATTCCTTCCGGAGATTTAACTCTACTAATTGTTGAAATTATTAGCTTCAGTCTTCTTCAATGTGAAGAAAACAAAACATTTTTAGAACATATGTCCGTCTAATTTTAGATTATACTATCCCAAGTAACCCACGTGCTAATATTGAGCACTGATTTGAAGATAAAGCACGATCACATGTATTGTTGTGATTGTTGTGTATTGTTTTATTTAATATATTTATAAATGATTTGCCAAAAGTCATCAGGGAGAAATCAATTCTTTATGCGGATGATGTGACTGTCATTGTTAGAGAGGAAAATTACCATAGGGCCAAGTGTACTCTACAAGAAGTTAGAAGGCGATTGGACCTATGGTTTAAGAATAATGGTTTGGTCCTGAACTGTGATAAAACAAAGACTGTTGAGTTCAAGATAAGGCGACTGGTAGATGATGGAGGTGGGAATTTATTGGATGAATCTCACTATGTAGACTCAGTCAAATTTTTGGGTGTGGTTCTGCAAAATAACTTGGAATGGAACACATACCTCCAGAAACTTCAGCATAGACTGTGTCACGCCGCCTATGCCATTCGCACAGTTAGGGGCCTGACTGACTTGAAAACAGGGCTCTTGATATACCATGCATACTTCCTTTCAATTGTCAGGTATGGTATAGCTTTTTGGGGCTCCTCAACGGGTGCAGGTGAAATTTTCAAGCTACAAAAAAGAGCTATTAGGTATCTAACAAGCTCCGGGAGAAGAGATACCTGCAAACCCCTCTTCCATAGGCTTAACCTGTTAACCATTCCCGCCTTGTACATTGCAGAAGTATTGATGTTTTTTAAAAAGAATGATGGACTCATTGCACTGAATCATCCTGTCCACAGATACCCTCTATACCTAACCTCTATATACCTAAACATAGACTGTCAGCATATGAGAGAGGGGCTCTTTACTCTGGTATAAAAATGTATAATGCCATATTAATAACAATTTAAAAATGGAGACCAACTTAAGATTGTTTCGGAGCAAGGTGTCACAGATACTGGTTAGGAGCTGCCCTTACAGTGTTGAGGAAGGAATAAGGGCATTGGCGGGTCGTAGTACCTGAGAGGATGAATCAGATGCATGCTTTCCATCCATGACATCCTCCAGTTCATTTGTTTTTTCCAGAATGGAACTGGAGGATTAAATGCATTTTGTTCGGCGAGTTTCAGTGGTCAATTTTAGATTGTGACCTGCGGGCTGGTTGATGGCTCATGTGATTGTAAATGGGTTGTCAATCAGCCTGTAGATTGGTCTGGACGAAGTTGCACTTGCTCCGGGGTGCCAGGGAGCACGTGCAAAATAATATAAAATTTTATAATTGACTAAACCGGTAAAATTTTGTTTATATTGTTGTAATAATTGATATGGATGTATTTGACGTGTGGCATGTTGTTTGGGCTCCGCTCAGGTGTGCAACTTAACGCCATAAATAATAATAATAATTGATGTAAACAAATCCGACGTTTTGAATTCCAATGCTATTCTTATGGAGAACATTTTACGTTATAACTAATTTTATGCTAAAATTTTGGAAATTTCAATAGTTTTACCGCCATCGCGGAATAGAGACCTTTAATTTGAGCCCTCTCCCATCTTTCTACGACTTGCCAGACGCCCACAATTTTGACGCAAAGAATCACCTTACGAAATTAAATATATATACTGAATATATGATAGTAAAACTGCTATTTTCAAATAGTTGTTATGTAAACCTTGTTGAGTATTCAAGTGGGACTTGACATCCTTGCTAGGTTCTTGAAATGCATTATTTACAACTACTTCCAAGAAATATTCGGACTCAACTCCTAGGTAGAGGAAAAATAGCTGCGAGCCGTGCCATGTAGTCAAGATCTGTTCAGTCAGATAAGGCGCGAGCGTTCGCACAAAAACGGAATGGTGACCGCTTGGGTTTGGCCAGCACAAAAGACTGTTCTCTGCTTTTGAATCACTTGCCGATGATTGAGAACTTATCAATCGTCAACTCATTACCCACGCATAGATCTACAGTCTATGTGAGCTTCATATAAAATAATATATAGAAAGGTTTGAGTTAGCAATTAGTATTTCTCTTTCCTATTTCGGAAAAATTACAAAATACCGTAATTAAAATGTTGGAATTGCGTCAAGTGTTACAACTTCTCCCTTAACCTTGAAGAGGCGATAACGCCCAAATTTACTGGGTATTTATGAAAGAATATTGCAGTTATCGTATTACAACTCACAATTAAAATTAATACACCAATTGGGCGAGTAACAGTTACAAGTTTTGAGTAACAGTTGGGCGAGTAACAAGTTATGTGTACAATGTGAGCTCCATTCGCCACACGGCACACATGAAGTCGATAGGCCAGTTCTCCCCAAACTTTGATAAGTGTATCTGAAGTGGTGAGCTGGTGGCGGAGGCACATAACACGATTCTTCATGAGCCCCCAAAGGTAGAAATCAAATTGAGTCAGATCGGGTGATGTGGAGGCCATGCGAAACAAGCTTTGCGGTCGATCCATCGGTCGAGTATAATGACGTACGGTACAACCAATCGCGCTCTGTATTATTACAGTGAGGCGGTGCACCATCTTGCCGCCAAATGAATTTTGTGGTTTATTTTCTTCCAGTTGAGGAGATAGCCAAAGCTCTTGAGTATCACGATAGGAAGTAACCATTAATTTAATTTTTTAAAAATTTATACAAATATTTTAATAAATTACAGTCACTTCTCCTAGAAAGAAAGGCCCGTAAACCTTTCTCCGAGGTATGGCATAAAAACATTTAATTTAGAAGAGTATCGTTGCAATTGCGTGCCCACAGGAGCTAACAAACAAAAAGAAAAGTGTTTGGATTGCTCTTTCATTTGATATACCGTATCAATTTTAATTGTAAGTAGTATAAATACTACAAAGCGTTAAATTTTCTATATTCTTTTATAAACACATGATATTGCGAGCAGTGTATTTTATTGGGGGAAAGCTGCTATAATTTTCAATGAAATACCTGAAATAATCTTAATATATTTCATAATTTATTAATATTTATCCAATTAAATTCTCAGTTCTGCACATTGGGATTGGATTGTTAGGAATTTTAATTTTATATGGATTTCATGAACAGTATTTGAAAAAATCCTAAATTTAATATTCTTTTAATGTTTCTTGAATGGCAATACAGTACGGTACTAAAATTTCATTTTTTACAGTTAGTTATAGTTGTTTATCTATTCCATTGTATCTCCATAATCCACCATGCTCTTCCATAATGTCTTTTCTTAAGTGCTTAACAATTACTCAAGAATAATGTCGATGAGGATGTTTCTCATGCTTTGCTCATTTTTGAAAATCTAATAATAAAGTTAGATTATTGATTAAAGTTGGCTGTCTAGCGCACAGCCTTTAATCCAACTTTAATCAATAATCTAACTTTGGTCATATTTTTTCTTAATGTCTCTTGGATGTTATTGATATATTGGATTGTTATCTATTGCCATGAGAAAGAACTTTTTATCAACTATTTTGTGGAGTATGGGCTCAAAGTTGAAATGGTGCTCAGCAATGAAAATTATGTTGAAAGTGCTCTTGAACTTTTTTCAAAAATATCGGAATATTATTTTAAAAATTTCTAGTCTTGCAATTTATTTGCAAAGTTGGCGGTGTCTTAGATTCACATATGTCTCAACTCTGACATATTCTTGTGAAACATGGACACTCAGAAAGGAGCAACAGTCAGATACCGGCACAAGAAATGAGGTATCTGAGGAAAATAGTTGGGAAAACTAGAAGGGACAGGATAAGGAATCAGAACATCAGAGACACCCTGAATTCTGTCCCCCAATAGAAAAAACAATTAAAACCGCGCAACTGAGGTGGCTGGGACATATATTGAGAATGGGAGAGGACAGACTGCCACGGAGAGTATGATGGGAATGCAAGGTCGTTGGCAATAGGAAAAGAAGTGATGGGAGGATGGTGTGCGCAGAATGTTGATAGAGAGAGGAGTGGCCTGGAGGGATGCAAGGCGGAAGGCTCAGGAAAGAGAAGGTTGGAGAGCTCTCGTAAACCTCAATACCTAACGGTACAGGAGGATCGACTAAGTAAGTAACTATCTGCTGGTAAGTATAATATAATTTATTGATTGATGTGAGAGCCTAAGCTACCGATAAAGTCATATGCTAGAAATATTGATAGATGAAGAACCATAAAAAGGTTGAATAAATTATTGCAAAATTCATCTATAGTTCTCTTTTTATAGTCTATTGGTTGAGCTATTGGTTTTAAGGCTGTGCGCATGGTTTTTAGTCATAATTTTTTTTCTAAGTTAATTGTATAGGATATTATTAAGGTATTGAAATGTTGACTATTGCCATGAGAAATTATTTTTTTCATCAAATATTCTATGGAATAAGGGACTTGAAATTTGAAATTTTTCGGTTTTTGGGAGCGATTGATCTCCCCAACGAGTTATTTTAAACTTTTGATATTTTTTTAAATGAAAAACACATTGAGGAATAAAATGACATATTTTTCATTCCAATAAAACAATGAGTTTTCACAAAATAATTTTTTTTAAACATGCAAAAAATTCCAGTTTTTCACCAGATTATTTTGGAAAAAAAAACCAATTGTTAAATTGAAATAAAAAAATCAAATGTTCAAAATAACTCGTAGATGAGTTCAATTGCCCCAAAAATTTCAACTTTAAACTCCCATATTCCATAAAATATTTGAGTAAAAAAATACTTTCTCATGACAATAGTTAGCATTTCAATACCATAATAATATCCAATACAATAAACTTCGAAAAAAAATTATGACCAAAAACCCTGCGCACAGCCTTGGTTTAGCTTTCTATTAGGAAGTTTTGTATTGAAAACAATCACCTTTCAAGCTTTCTTTATTGAAGGTTATGCACATCTTACAAAATAAACATAGAAAGAAAAACAATTGTAAATTTTTGAATGTCAATTTGAAGTCAGAGAACATTGCATCCCCAACAGCAAGTTTGTGGGTAGTTCGGAGCATGAATTTTGTTTTCCAGACCATACAAGAAAAAATGTCTTTCTTCGCCCTTCCATTGGTATGTTATACTGGCGGTGGGTACAGCTCTTACTCGGTGTCTCTAAACAAAGCAAACGTAAATGATCAATCTTACATCATTAACTTCAATACATTTGTAATAAAAGACAATCATTAATTTTATAAAATAAGATGAAGCATGTTCTAAAATATTTCAATTTTATGTCTTTTGATTATGACTTTACAGTAGCATTTTTCAACTCTCCTAGGCTTGTGTGACTCACCAGTCGCAGCTGAAAAATAAATAATTCTGATTTCTATATATTACTCTCATAAATTTATGTTCTAGTAAGTATAAATAGATAGGTATCCTGAAATATTTTTACATTTTGAACTCTTCTAATCTTTCATTATTCTTGAAAAAGTTCAAGCTGCAGTGGTGAAGCAGAATGTAATATCAGAAAGGCATAAAGAAATGACCTAAATTCAAGAAATTCGAAATAGATTTAGCAAATACTATAATTTATCAAATTGCTATAATGCTATGGTTGTGAAACTCTAAAGTAGAAGATATAGAAATTTATCAGGGATTTTACTTGATTTTAGATTTTGTAAGTCAAACTCTGAATTGAAAACAAAATGCTGTCTGTTACTGCCTCTGCCTCTGAATTTTCTTCTCCATACATGGACATAATGCATAAAACTAAACATTATATTTAAATTGGTTCACTATTATACTGTATAATAGGAAATTTTTTTCAATAGATTTAGATCACATTTTATTTACTAATCCTCACTTAGTTCATTAAAAAATATATGGAGTGGCATGAAATATTATGGTGAATGTTTAATAACAATAGTTGAGAGGACTAAGAGAATAGTTGAGAGACAGTTTCTTAGTACGAAAATTTGCATCCTTGAAAATTTATCCAAAATTTAATCTTTCCCATCTCTACAAATACTGATATTAATACTAGCAATAGCCAATACAGTATTTATTTCTGAGCACAGCCTTGGTTTAGCTTTCTATTAGGAAGTTTTGTATTGAAAACAATCACCTTTCAAGCTTTCAGCATCAGCAATATTAAATAAAATTATTTAGAGTATTTCTAATTCTGTTTGTAGTAAATATTACATGCATGAAAAACTGTCAAAAGTAATGCTCAAGAAAATGAAATCAATACTTTGAATGAGATCAGTGGCGTAACTATGGGAGGGATCAGGGCATTAGATCCCGCGATTCCCCCGGAGACCAAGAGACAATTATAGACATTTTGGAATTTTAGCAGGCCTTAAGATACAATTTTTGTCTGAAGTCGCTTAAAATATGGTTATAAAGGGATTATTTTTCCAAAAAATTACAAAGTAATATACTGTATGGTACCCAAATCAGGTGAGGTGGGGGATCAAAAGTAGCAGAGTGGAAGTTTCAAGTACGGTACGTGTTTTTCAAATTTCTTTTGATTTGATTTGTATGATTTAATACAGTTACGAACTCCTGGGCCCTCTTCGTAAGGGCGACCGATTGTATTGGCTAGCAAAAACGACTCTCTTCTGCGCTGTAAAATCATTTCATGGTAGTTCGAAACCCACCTAAAACTGTAGATACAACTAATCAATCACCATCAACCAACTCATTACCCACGCACAGGTCTAAGGATCTATATGGACTTTATCCCCCAAAAGAAAAAAAGGGGGTTCCGGATTTCCCATTGACAATAAGGTAAGAACTAGATGAATTTTACTTCGACACATAACATGGGTTGAAATGTCAAATTGGATGAATTTATTCATGCCTGCTATAATAATCGCTTAAAATGTGGTTTAAAGATTATTTTTTTAATTTGCCGAGGGAATAACCCCTAACAACCCCTCCTTAAAAGAAATAGTCATGTATATTTTGTTTTACTTTGTTGTTAGAGGACTCTCCCACCATTGCTGTGTACTCCCTAGAGCCTAAATAACCCCCTCCCTCACCACCCACGGCAGCACATTATTGGTCATCTCTCCCAATGACCCTCTATAGTTACGCCACTGAATGAGATGAATATTAACAGCTTTCTAAAGAAGAAAATAGATTAAAAAATGCTGTCCAAATATTTAGTTAATAAATCAAAGAAGAATATGATCATGATTTGTCACCTGTAATAGTATGTTGTGCTCTGAAAATCGTGTTAAATGGCTGTCTATAAGTTCAGCTGAGACATTGTTAATGGCTTCGTCGGGAAAACCTTGTAAGGGCGCTACGCGTGGACCTTCTTCCAAAAATATTTCTTTCCCTGTTACCATACTGAATAACTTGTCCGGTAAACATACATTCTTAACTATTTTTTCTGAGATATTGGTTTTCCTGAAACAAACAGTAGCTATATAGTGCTATAAAATTTAAAAACAACAAATTTAATGTCATCTCTGGTAGCGCAGTTTGTTGGAGCGCTTGTCTTTGATAAGACTCTGGCTGACTTCGTTTCCTGCAGCCTTGGGTTCGAATCTCATTCAGCCATGGATGTATCTCACCATTCACCTCATTACACACTCACAATTCTCCAGACTCATGTGGGCATCATCCTCAATAAAAAAAACCGCAAAAATCTGGAATGACAACAGTCATGAATTTCCTTGCCCGTTCTGATATTTCAAATTCAATTTGCAATTTTTATTAGTAGAGTAGCTAGTAAATTAACTGTTGATGTGATGGAAAGATAGATAACAGAGGTATCTAATATTCTGAAATGGACCAGCTGTATTATCTGCTTCATACAGAAAGATTCTTCAGTGGAGATAACAAACAATACGATATTATACTATCCTATCATTTTCTGTTGAAATACTCATGATCATAAAAATAAATTATAAACTATTACTCATAACTATTCCATTCGTAGGTATCCTCAGTGACACAATAACTATTATTCACCTAAACGTAGAATCACGACCTAGAAAAAAAGCGCTATTAGGCGCTCGTATTCAGTTTCAAAAATATATAATTCCCTTTGAAAATGAGTTATAAATCGAAAACAACTGGACAATCTAAAAAATAAAGGGTCAGTGGACCTATTTATGACGAGCTTCCCTCATCTTGTTTAGGAATGTATTGAATCGTTATCAACACATAACGTATGCTTTCCATCTTTTTTGGTCATCTAGCCTAGTTCCTTAATTGCATCATTAGCCTAATAGCATTTTCTATGATATATTTTTGATGAAGGTTTTTTAGCTTATAATTGTAAATTTATCGAATTGCAGTCAATATAATTGTGAATAAATAATATTCCTACTCACTTTTGGCCAAACGTTTTCGAGCCATGGAGACTCATCTTCTATTCTTTGATGGAACCTAATGTGAGCTTGCAGGAATAAAATGGTTCTGTTGATGAAATTACTAGTATCGTAAACAGTGATCTAGATAGAAATTAGAAAACTCAATAACTATTTATTACCATGTAACAGTGAGCTGAATGTAACAAAGAAGAAGGCCTGTGCTTTCACAGGGAGGACAAAGTAATTTTCCAGATGCTTTACAATTGTAGCAGTCTTGCCTGCCATAGCCATGCTTTGAGACACGACAATGTATGCAGACTTCTTGGTCAGCATTATATCCCTCTCCGTTGCATGTAATACATCTCACCTAAAACGAAATTGAGATCGTTTATTGGAAATAATTCCTCACAAAAAATAATTGCAGTATTTAATTGCAAAATAATTTTCTCTTTAAATGTTAACATATCATTTTCTCATTCATAATAATTATAACATATTAGTAGATAGGACTAATAACAAAAATTTATAACAAAATTAAAGTAATACTGAGTTCCCTTCTTAAAAAACTATACGGTATTTAAAGACACTGCAAGTCTGTGGGGTCTTGATTAGCAAAAAATCAGTCAGTCTTGTAATAAATTATTCTCATTTACTAATGAATCCGATGGATGTCTGACCACATATAGTATGCAGATAGACATATTTGAGATTGTCTTACACACACAGCACAGTGCAATAAATTATGTAAATAAAAACATATTTGAGATTGTCTTACACACAGCACAGTGCAATAAATTGTGTAAATAGAAATATATTTGAGAATGTGTTACACAGCGCATTGCTACTTACTGGGCCACCAATGGTGAATAAATGCCCGTTTCACAGCTTTGGCCACGTTTCTATGCGCATCCCATTTTACCGTGACAGAGGTTATCTGGGTTTTTGATTGTCCAAGATTCTCTTGGTCCACACCTCAGTTAATCGAGGCTCTACTGAAGTTGTGATGGTCAGTGTTAGCATATACTAATTTTATTCAAAAAAATTATGAAGTAAAATGTATATTAGTAATAAATAATATAAATCTTACCCATCCTTTGCCCCTACACTCAGAGCATAAAATGCTACCAGTGCCTGTGCACCTATGGCACGGCTTAACAGAGGATGTGTGGGGGACCATAATTGACTTGACTTCTGTTTCGAATAGCCCCTTAGGTATCACTTCTATGTCCCAGGCAGAAGGTGCTTCGCCATTTTCTGGGCCATCAACCTCAGTGTTCCCATTGAATGGAGCGTAGACCCATGAACTTTCTCGTCTTTCTGTGAATGTCTCCAACTGATACTGAAAAAAAAACGTTGGCAAGCTACAAGAAATTTCACAATAATGGCCGGTTGCAAGAAAGCCAATTAAATTTAATCCCTGTAGAATAGCGATTAAACTTAATGCAGAGAATTTAGTTGCACAAAGGACAATATTACAAGTGACAACACAGATTAGACTAACCGGCGTAGAAGATATTTAACCGCCCGATCACCGAGGATTAAATCTCATTAATGCCCGTCAAGTTACATTTTATAGGTTACAGTATGTTTATTGTACCAGAACACAGAACTGAAAATTAGGTTGTAGAAGTGAAGAACCTTTCAAAATGAATAAAATCTATTAAGAATATAATAATATTGAGATAGTTGAATAATGATTCAAATAATTTACAATGAAATGATTATAATTCATCTTTTTTCTCAACTTCAAAATCAACTGTTGATCAAATTACAGTGTTGCCAGATTGTGCCTGTTCGGTTAACGAAAAATAACTAATGGATCTTTCTGCAACAGAAATAAGCTCGTTACACTTACGACAGTTAGTTAACTGACACCAAAGTCCTTATTTAAATGGCTTTCGTGCAACTGGCCGTGAGTGTCACAACATAGTTTCAACCCCAACTTACAACAATTTACAGACATAAAATCTCAACCTACTTAAATAATTGAAGCTTCCAAATATTAATATTTTTTTATCTTAATAATTTATTTTAGTTTTTAAGTGACTGTCAATTTAACAAACAGACAAATATACAGAAACAGAATTGATTAATTTAGAACTCCTCAAAGTGCTATTAATTTATAAAGAAGACTTCCGCAATGGCGGATATTTACAACAGCATATTAAATAGCTGATGGAAATCGATGAATGCTGCCGTACAAAAATATCAGTCACCGCCAGGAATCGAACTGTGGACCTCCAAATTGCCGGTCGGGCGCCTTAAGAACCAGCAATTGGGAGATCCGCGGTTCGATTCCCGGCGGTAACTGATATTTTTGTACAGTAGCATTCATCGATATATCCGCCATTGCGGAAGTCTTCAGTATAAATTAATAGCACTTTGAGGAATTCGAAATTAATCAATTCTGTTTTGGATATTTAATCTTGTTGCTTAGACTAGAATGGTGTTGAAAACATTGTCTTCAATCATCAGCTTTAACAAGACTGATTGCATTTGTTATTCATCAATAAATGCGTTCTTTCAAAAAAGGTATACCAAATAAACAATAATTGTTTCAAACTAATAACTTCATGAAATTAAATTTGGAATGGCAAACATTCTCTTTTGAAGAAAAGGCAATGAACCAGAAACAGATGAGTTGAAAGATCTAATGAATTCAGGCTATTGAACCAGAAAAATTGCAAATTATAGGAAGAACGTTCACTTTTTCAGTCAGCAATTCTTCCTGTTTCCAAATTTCCTCTTTCCAGAAGAAGTAATCATCAATGGGTTAAAAAATGTTGTTACCAAAAAATATAGAGACCAAAGCATTAAGCTACTGATACCGGTACCCTTCAGTTTTCAGCAGCTCTACTCAGAATAAGCCAATCTTTAAAACAGTAATAAACCTATTTATTTTTTGGATACAAATAATTTCTGTATAACATTTATATTATCATATTATTCAAATAAATATTTTTTGTTTCTTCTTGAAAATATTAAAATTGACACCATTTTTTTACAATGATTGCAGCCTTGAGTTTGAATTTCTCAGCCCTTTGTAAGTTGGCTTCTTTTGAATTAGGGCTATGAATTTATTTTTTCTGGTATCATACTAGAAATGTGGTAATAAAAAATATAAGTTTTCTTTTGTATTTTTTATTTAGCCCAATTCTATCATAACTCTAGATTTTATATTATATTCTAGACCTTCAGCTATGTCTGAGGAAACATTACACCAATGCGAAATAGCTATGACACGAATAAGTACCCAAGTGTTAAACTGACTAGTAAAAATAAATAAAGGTTTAAATACCTGCGTTTTGGCATCCAATAATTATTGTATTCACTACCGGTTCCAACCCTCCTATGAGATCATCATCAGGTGGTGGATGCCAAAACGTAGGTATTTAAACCTTTATTTATATTAACTGGTATCCGGAGGCCGAAGAATTCAATATAACAAGTAAAGTATTTTCAACAATTATTTATGTTTAAATAATCAAATGTGTAGAAATTACTATCTATTTCTTTAGAAATGATTTGAGTGGAAGAAAGGATTGTAGTTCCAACTTTCAAAGCATTTTGAGCTAAGGGAGCTGGTGAAGTTACTCGACACGAATGAAATTGTATTCCTGATAAACGTTTGTAAAATCAATTATTTTCAAAGAAATAATATTACTGAATTATTATTAATGAAATAATAATATTTGTTTCTTCAACTTCATCACTTTCAAACAAATACTGCATCAGGTTTTTATAAGATTTGAAAAAATGATTCATTCCTATTTCCTCCTATACTTACTTGAAAGGCGTATGTGGATTGAATAAGAGTGAAGTCAATTGTTTGAGCTGGTGATGTTCCATAGCAGCAATGCTTTGACACATAATAATTTAAAGCATCTCGTATTTCCTCTTCTGTTATTTGCGCGTCCGGAAGTGAAATAGATCCCAAATCTTTTTTAATTTCAGTTTTGACATCGTTCTGCATTCGCTTGGGAGGGGGTTGAATAGTAACTGAAAAATAAGTTCATTTGCAGAAATTTGTAACAAGAACACAATCGGTGGCTGATTCCATTTACTGAATCAAAAGAATGAAAATAATTTGATTAATTCCTTCATCACAATGATTACTAATAGAATAACACTGCTAGTCCATTTACCGTTTCACTAATTTATCATCTAATTATCGAATATATAAACGCTTCAACACTGTCTCCTCTGTTGACGAAACTCCAGCGCTGGAGAATAATGGATTGCAGGAAGAAGAGGAAGAAGAAGAAGAGGAGGAAGAAGTGGAAGAAGAGGAGGAAGAAGAAGAAGAAGTAGAAGAAAAAGAAGATTTAGATGAAGTAGAAAAAAAAGAAAAAGTAGAAAAAAAAGAAAAAGTAGAAGAAGAAGAAGTCTCGATTATGATGCAGATTGGCGAAAAAATCAATACAATAATATTGAACTATGCAAATGCGTTATTGCGTGAGAATATTTTTTAAGAATATTTTCAGTTTATTACTGTTAACAGAAAAATTCTGATGTTGTAGATCCATCTTGGATCGTCTGACGATGCTCTTGACAACAGAGTGTAACGGCCGTCACGCCATAACGTGAGTCATAATTTCCACTTAAAAGTGTTTTTTAAGTTTTTAGAAAAATTCTGTTGTCTTTGATCATTCAGAATTTAGAATGCAGGACAGGACACTTTTGCTAACAACACCATTATAAATATATGTATAATAAACATTTACTTGCTGTTATCTGTCGACGAAACTCTAGAGAATAAGGGATTAAAGGAGGAGGAGAGAAATGAAGAAGAGAAGGAGAATAAGAAAAACAATATTAATAAGGAGAAGAAGAAGATAGATAATAAGAAAGGCTATTAAATTAAATTTGTCGATGGTTATTACACAATCGAGAAATGCAGATTCAATTAAGGAGAATAAAACAATTCAGATCAATAATTATGCATAATACAATCTTAAACACTAGTTTATCATATCAGTTGAGGTGAGGCTTAATTTTGACATGAAAGGAACTCTTATACACTATAAAAAGCTTCAACAACTAAATATTTTTTCAATTGTTTTTTTAATATTTCTAAATTTTCAAGGCTCTTTAAAACCTTAAAAACGGTAGGTTGCTGTAGAGTTTTCTACCAATATAACTAGGTTTTTGTTCGAATTAGCTACTATTGTGACTCACCAAGTGATGATCTCCTCGGTTTCTTGTATTATAATCGTGTACGTCTGGATTTTGGTGTATATCACACTTTTTTACACATGAAGTAGCTTCATACACATATAAGCAAAGTACAGTTAGGAGACCAAGTCTTTTGAACAACGGCCTACATGAATCTAATCTATTTTACTCTTTCCATACACCTTACAGCTTCCTTTTGGATCTTAAACACCCTATCAAGGTTTTGTTTTGAGTTTCCCCATACAGTAGGCCTACTAAGATAGCATATTATCTAATATGTGACAGTAAGAGTTCATGGTAAGCTGTAAAAAGAAACTATTTGCCATTTAATCTAACAAGCTGTCGCAGGACTTACACCACTATGTTATCTAAGCATATTGATCAATGCTATGCTGGGGCCTATTGCATGAGCAAATACAACCTTGTAATACCAGTAATCAGCTGGAAATTTATTAAATTCTGTTGCATGAACACACCATTCAGTGAACTAGTATTACTAGTGGCTTTTTCCAGACACTATCGCATTTTTAGATATATTAATTGCAAAATAATATATAATTTATATTATATATTATTTATAAATTCGTAATTGCACCATTTGATGTGATATAATATTGATTACTGCAACATTTTAGTGTAGAATAATATTACTTTTCATATCGACTGCGTGAATCGACTAGTAAAACTGGGGCCTTGTTCATGAATCGACTAGTAAAAGTGGTCTTTAGTAGTGGTACTACTAGTTCTAGCATTTTGTGTTGCATCAAGAAACTTCTGTCACTAGTATTACTAGAGGTTTTATTCCAGAAAAATTTTGCATATTACAGGTCAGCTGATCAACATTTAGGTTGACTAAACCACTTTTTGTGCTATTTGCTATTTACCACACAAAAAAAAAAATGGTTCAACATCGTATTTTAAAGCGTCTGTAGGAGCCGGTCTATGGATTTGAATAGACCAATCAAACGCCTTAGTTTCCGTGCACCAAGAAATACGGATCCCATGAACGCCAATTATTGTGTGTCAATGTTCCTAGACCTATGCAATATAAAATTGTTCCTTAATTTTGATAAGAAGAAAGAGTTTTTTAAGTTTTGGAGATTCCTGCTAAACACTTAGTGGGAGCCATCACTAATTAAAAATAGTTTGATTTAATTAATTGTTTAATTTCATAGTTTGAATGTTATGTGTAAATATGTTGAAAAATCATTTATTTATCCACATTTATCTTCATTGGAAGTATTGAAAAATATTTTAAAGATCTTCAATCACCAATTTAATCTTCAATCTTCAATTTACTACCGAAGATTCACCTGTAAAAATAATACTAGCCTATACCAATATTTTGCAGTAACTGCTATGATATCATCATATGGATCGATGCAACAGAACTTGGTAAAACCCATTAGTAATACTAGTCCACAGACTTCAATGTTGGTAAAACATTTCGAGTGCTCATGCAACAGAATTTTGCAATTTATTACAGACAGTTTTTCTAGGTTGGATTACATTTGAGCTGCACAAAATTCTCTCAAAATGGCCTTCGTAAGCTAAAAGTTAAACAGCTGACTGGTAAATAGCAGAATTCGACTGTTATAAAACTACTGTAAAAAATAATAACATGAGCTACAGCTGTTTCTTGATGCAACAGAAAATACTAGACTGGTAAGTTGGAAATATCAGACCTGTAAAATAGAACAGTTTTACTAGCCCATTCATGCAACAGGCCCCTGGAAGTAATAATGAAGATTCAGTTTTAAAACGCACTGATTTTTTCAGAATCTCTCTTAAAAATAAGTATTTATAAGAACTGATGAAATTATTGTTTCCAGTTTCATTCAAATAAATAGCAAATCTCAGAAACATTGAGAATAGACGATCCAAGGATGATTCAAACAAAATATTTGTCAGTTTCTGGTTTTATGATAGTTTTGTGAATGTATTTCTGGACCACTGCAATATAATTTTATGAGTTAGCACAAATAGAAATAATGTCTTTCTCAAGACAATCGTCACACACTTCTTAGATTCAATGCAACTCCTTTTCATAAGTTACTCGATATTGGAGAACATCAGTGTTCCTGAACTGGCTGCATCATTGGTAATATGCACAAACTTCTACATAAAATACATGTTTGTGCCCGGCGCTTATAATATATTATATTGTAAGCTGTGGGTATAGATACGGGTTGCCTTAATTTCTAAGTATAAAATAACAAGCAGTGACACACTTCTTTATATAAGATCATTTAATTCCATTATGAATAGTTGATAATAATTCGTAAAATAGGTAATTAAGTTCTTATATTGTAGAAAATATTGAAAGCGTTGGCCATTTAATTGAAAAACTTATATCAGTAGATGTAAACACTATAGACCTACTTCTATTTCCTCTCGGTATTAAATAATGTATTAACTTTTATGGTAAATTTAACGACTTGCAGTCATTTGACTGCAGTCAATTTTAATTCAGAATAAATAATATATTTACTCACGTAGGCTGAAACGTTTTTAAACAGCTGTTGAAAGTGGATCATCACGATTCGAAAACGTTTCAGCCTACTTGAGTAAATATATTATTTATTCCCAAATAAAATTGACTGCAAAAGTCGTTGAATTTACCATAAAAAGTGAATATTATAAAAACGCAGATCGTTATGGAGCGAGAAATTCAAGAAAAAAATTATGTTACATTTAATAATATTGAAGGATTTTCAACATAATGCTCATTGGATATGGAACATACTAGAATATTAAAGAAATATTCAACATTGGCAAAAACAAATCTTTTTATTAACTAACCTGCTTCAAAAGTGATGCCCTCATACCCCGGAATTTTTTCCATAATGTCTAAAGGAGGTACAGATGGGACTGCTGCATCTTCGTCGAAATCTGCTGGATGTCCTGTTTGACAAAAATGATTATTATTCAGTTATTGAGAAATAATTCAAGAAATCAGTTGATCGACTTCGTTGTTCTATTAAATTTAAATTAATTTTCAAGCCTATTTGAGTTTTCTACTGCCACTAGACAACTGCGATTTCCTCGTTGAAATTTCTCTGATTTAGAAAACTTCTTTTCATTTCTTTTGAAATTTACCCTCAATTATTTATTAGCTCTGATTTTCTACATAAATTATTGAGTAAATACTTTCAATTTAATGTAATATATATCTTGAGACAGAAAACTATAATATTATTAACTTTTTATGGTAAATTCAACGACTTGCAGTCAATTTTAATTGAGAATAAATATTACACAGGTTAGTAAAAATATTATTTATTCTCAAGTAAAATTGACTGCATGTCGTTGAATTTACCATAAACAGTTAATATTAACAACGCAGATCGTTATGGAACAAGAAATCCAAGAATATAATATTTTATTGTACCAACCTCCACGTTTTTCCTTAAAACTTCTCATAACTCCTTGTGAAGGAAAAGGATAGGGTATAACCTACAGCATAGCACAAATTAATAATAACATTGAAAAATAATACAAAAGAGTAGGAAATACGTTTTTTAAATTTTTATTTCTGTGTTCGCTGTCTCTTTCATCACTCACTCTTTCTTTCTCTGGTTATAACAAAATACGAGTCCTTGAAGACAATTTTACAATGAAATAGGGTTTCACAAGTAAGCTCAAAAATGGATTGTGAAATTTTAAAAATGGTATTGGCTTTTGAATCCATTGGTCTTCAATATTTTAGCAAGCTATATTGGTTAGTGTTTAAACTTTTAGATCTGAATGTGTTAAACCTTGAACTCAATGCTAATATAAACTAAAATAATAAAGAATTTGAAAATCATTTTCAATGGAGAATAATTTCACTATTCAAGCATATGAAGAATTTCAATACTTATTTATTAAATAGCTGTTCAGTTCTGTATATAATACACAACTTATTAAAAAAATGAACTAAACAATTATTGAATATGGTACTGAAAATATTGTAGTTTTATTTATTTATTTATTGTGCAAAGGCAACTTATTAAAGTATTTTAAGCCTAGGTAATAGATGAAGTGATGTGTTACAAAGTTGGATGAAATGGTTGGTGATGATGTACTAAAGTTAAAACTGAATAGAACATATAAAACATATTAAAACCATAAAAGTATATAAGACTTATCTATACAGCACAGTCAAGTATAGTATATAATTAACATACAGTATTGCTAACAGAAAATACATTTAATACTATAGCTTACAATATTAGGATTTTAACTTCTATACTAACTTATACTAGCCAAGGCTAGTATTCTAACTTATTGCCTAATATTGAATTAACTAACAGTGTATTAATTTTATATCGTTGTTGATGAATTCATCAAGAGTGTAGAAGGGATTACTAATCAGCCAGTCATAGATTTCTTTATCAAATCTTTATCAGTTCTTCATATGCTTGGATAGTGAGATTATTTATTATAGCTGATTGTGTTGGAAATATGTAATTCATAATAAGATGTATGAGATTGTAATATTATTAATTCAAGGCAAGTATGCATTCAACATATAATTCTGAATCTAGATGCACCTAAGACGAAGAATTCACAGACGAGTTTATTCAACATACTAGCATACAATGTTGAGGATATAAGAAATTTCTTCTCACAATATAAGTTTCAGACTTATTAATAGCAAATTTCTAAGTAGGTCTGACCAAAATTATTTCATTGTTTAATTTAAATTGAATATTTGAATTTTATTGAATATGAAAATATATTAGGCCTCATGTAACATAGTGAAACTATCGTCACACAAAATGTATAAATGTCTATTCCCACTTGAAAGTCAATCTTATTTTAGTTGAGTAATACCAGTGGAAAAGAAGACGGCACTACTCAACATATAAAACAAGATCTTTGAAGTCTTTGAATCGTCAGATACTTGAAAATAAATAAATACACTTTTTAATCAAAATATTGGTGAAAACCAATTGGATGGTGAATCCTGAATGAATTTTTTTGTTTCCCAACAATTTAGGTTTTTTCATGTGGACTGGTATGAAACTAAAATATTAAAAATCATAAACGAGGAGGTCAGATTGATGGTATTACTATTGAATCTGATGGAGGAAAAGAAAGAGTTTTTCTATGTGTTGTGAAGGACCTGTACATTAAAGCAGCAATAATGTTGAGAATATAACTAATAATAATGGAGTGAAAACCTTTGCATTCTATATTATGTTATGCAAAGTGAGCTTGGTTGATGAGCCTCAGAATTTTCAAAATTGTACTATTCAAATTTTAAATAACATTAAACCTATGTGTATATCTATATATGTGTATACATATCTTTGTAGTTTTTCTTCTCAATGATGTCAGCTCAATTCTATTTGCATGATTTCCTTGAACAAGTTAATCGAATTTTCATCTTTTGTTTTGATCCTTACTTGATGTGTCGGTTGATATCAACGTAAATTAATAGCTTCTTTAACTTTCTTAGTAATGGCGAAGGTGATATTGTGTAAAGGAATCCATAATGAATAATAAGATGAAATTGTCACAACCACATTTATTAAAACTTCGAGAAACTAGTTTCGGTTGTTACACCATTATCAATCTCAATTGAGATCAAACTCTACTAGTTTGATTGAGATTGATAATGGTGTAACAACCGAAACTAGTTTCTCGAAGTTTTAATAAATGTGATTGTGACAATTTCGTCTTATTATTCATTGTAAATTAATAGCCTATAAGCTTGCTTTGAAAATAGAGTTTACACATCTGAGTGGTTGCTGACACGTTCTAGGACCTGGGTTCCATCCTCAGAATACACACTTGAGTGATGTAAGTTCTGTTGTCAAAGCAAGTTTATATTCATTTACATAAAATAAATTGGTTTGTTTATGAAACTGAAACAGGAAAATATTGTTGCAAAGCCAATCGAATCAGATGCTGAATAAGCAGGTTTATGTGCTTTCCCAACAATTAAGTTTCTGCAATGTAGGCTGGTTTGAAACTAAAAAAATCAAAAGAATTGTATTATTTAGTTGATTAGACTGAAGATTAGCGTGAAAAATAATGCTGGACAAATTACCGTGATTACGACTTCTACAGGAAGCAGGAAGGTGATGAGTGGCGAGTTGCAGAGTGACTGAGAAGATTAGTAAATAGAGCGTTATTCAACCGCTGTTAATCGTATCCATGGAAACAGACATTGAGTTAAGCAATCAAACTCATCTGTTTGGCGAATGAAGTCTGTTTTGATCGCTCACCGAGCTCAAAAAACAGACGTATTGTAAACAGCTGTTTCAAAAGAGTTCGAAAGCTGCGTTATCAGAAACTAGAAGGTTGCCCGATTCAATATTGAATCTGAATTTCTAGAACGTGACATATAACACGAGTATTTACAAAATTAATCCTTCTTCACCAAGACCACAACTCCTTATTATTATTATTCAGCTTCTTTTTTTCCTCCTCTTATAACTCCTCCTCATCTTATTCCTCCTCCTCTTATTTCTCCTCCTTCTCCTACTCTTATTCCTCCTCCTTCTCCTCCTCTTATTACTCCTCCACCTCCTCCTTCATTATTTCTCCTCCTCCTTCTCCTTCTCCTCTTCCTCTTATTACTCCTTCTCCTATTCTTATTTCTCTTCCTCTTCCTCTTATTACTCCTCCTTCTCCTATTCTTATTTCTCTTCCTCTTCCTCTTATTACTCCTCCTTCTCCTCCTCTTATTTCTCCTCCTTCTCCTACTCTTATTCCTCCTCCTTCTCCTCCTCTTATTACTCCTCCACCTCCTCCTTCATTATTTCTCCTCCTCCTTCTCCTCTTCCTCTTATTACTCCTTCTCCTATTCTTATTTCTCTTCCTCTTCCTCTTATTACTCCTCCTTCTCCTCTTCTTATTTCTCCTCCTCCTCCTTTTCCTCTTATTACTCCTCCTCCTCCTCCTCCTCCTCCTCTTATTTCTCCATCTCCTCCTCCTCTTCCACCTCCTCCTGCCCTTCACTTTCTCCAATCTATTTTTCTCCAGCGCTTATTCCTCCTCCTCCTCTTATTTCTCCATCTCCTCCTCCTCTTCCACCTCCTCCTGCCCTCCACTTTCTCCAATCTATTTTCCTCCAGCGCTAAAGTTTCTTTGACAGGGGACACCATCTAGACGTTTATTTAATTGTTCAAGATTTTTTTTGGAGGATGAGGCCCACATAGGTCTGAGACCTGTGCGTGGGTAATGAGTTGGATGATGGTGATTGATGAGCTGGACCTACAGTTTTAGGTGGGTTCCGAACTACCGGAGATATTAGATACGTACCTTTTATCGAACTGCCCCGACGAGTAATCGACATGGAGTGCATGCTTGATCTTCTCGGAGGCGGCATTCTTCGTCTGCTAAAAGCAAAAAGCAAAATAACAGCTCATTTTAGCCATTTAAATACTCCAAAAATAACTGTGATCCAGTGTGAGAACGCATTAGAGGCTGGTTATAAAAAGGCGTTTACGATTCCTCTATATTTTCGATTATTTGATTTGAATTTGAAAGACGGCGGTCGTTTGGCAATGAAAAACTCGCAATAAAACTACATTTAGTGAGCAGAAATGGGTGATTAGGTGCGAAAGAGTGAGGGAATGGGGTAGAAAGAAGCAGAAAGATATTGAAAGCTAATTATATTGTTATCTTGTTTATTCAATACGATTAAGTTCACAGAACCACATTAATAAAATTTATTATAACTTCATATTTAATATGAAGTTGATTAATTGTTCAATTGCCTTTATTCAGGATGGAGTTAGGATTGTTTGTCCTCTCTGCCACTGAACCCTTAAGCATTTAGGAGTTGGAAGTAGATTTTCAAATTTTATCGATAAAAAATCATAGTACATGCAGTATATGAAACATAGTAGTTACTAATTTAAATCATGGAAGTTATACATTTTCAGTAGTTGAAAAGTAGTTAAGTATCTAAATATGAGTGAAAAGAAATAAACATTCCGAGGTCTTGCCTGTGTGGGATATAAAATCAGAAAGAAAACTGAAAAGTGATACTGAACTTCATAAGAGTAATACTAGATTTTAAGACGCTACTGAACAATGAAAATTTTGACTTCAATATTGCAAGAGTACCAGTTGGTTTTAATCAATATTGGGCACGAAAAAATGTAAAAAACATAATAAATATAATTATACAGTATGAGGGCATCATATAATTTACCTAACAGAGAATTTTTATCGATTTCATGCTAGCCTGTTCGGATTATTCAATTGTAATTGAAAATATCTGTCTACAACCTGCATTAATTGATGCAAAATAATTTAGTTTTAAATAAAAACGAACATTATCAAAGATTATGTCAACTCTTTGAAATAATTAATTTCCGAATTCATTTTAATGATATAAATTGTGATATTCATTAACTCCAACATAATTACTATTTAAGCCTTGATAACACGTCAGAGTCATGGAAGTCTTCCAGAAATCTAGAATTCTTTCTTGGCGCTAGTATACCATCTAGGGAAAAAATTGGAGAGGTCGTAATAAAACTTCTCACATATATATAAGTGACAAACAGTTACTTTAAATTTTGTTTTATTTAACATTTATGGTTTGGTATAAAACGATATGTCCCCTTCAAATCATCACTCCCTCGAGTTCACCTCTAGTTGCATCATGGATGTTGATTGTCTTTGTTTTTTGAGAA
The DNA here is from genome assembly GCA_948455865.1 of Conomelus anceps. Taxonomy (NCBI): domain Eukaryota; kingdom Metazoa; phylum Arthropoda; class Insecta; order Hemiptera; family Delphacidae; genus Conomelus; species Conomelus anceps. Next base: position 24,503,557 of record OX418222.1, on the reverse strand, counting down.
TGAGCAGCTAATCCCTAACTATTAGTTGTTCTGGGTGTTTGTTTAGCTTATCCAGAACAATCAGGTTTGTTGTGGCTTTTTGAAGTTTTAAAAGCGTCTGCACTCTGTTTCAAGATTGATTCTGACGAGGTAAAGAATAACACACAGAGATGCAAATATAGCAGGAGAAGTTTCAACGGAGGTAATTCAAGTGTGTAGTGCTTTGTTTTCATTCAGCTGAACTCCAGACCCTATAGATATCTGAACGATTGACGTGAATCTATTAGTGTGTAGTATCAAGAAACGCCAAATTGAGTTATTCTTGGGTCTATAATTTCTAGTCGTAAGAGCCAGCACTAAACTAGGTGGTAGCCTAATAAAAGAATGATATGATCTTAAAAACATAATATGCATTTTTATTTATACACCCTATTAATTTCTCAACAACAATCAACATCTCTATAGCAAAAAGTAGAAAGCAAGAAACTATTTTCATGCTGTTCATGGAAATCAAAACAATCTGGTGTGGAAAGGCGGACTGGCGTTTTTGCAGAGTTTTATCTATTCAGGAAAAATATATTATTTTACAAGTCGAGGCTTGAGTCTTCACCCAAAAAACGATAATCCTAATTTTCTTTTTGATTTTCAGTAAATTTTCCCAATTATTTTGACTTCGATTAGTATCCATTAGCGCAAACAATCGATTAATGTAAAAGTTATTAACTGAATAACTTCTTTTTAAATCATTTTGTTTGTAACAATAACTAATTGTGAGTCAATAAGTTTTATTTAAATTGTTTGTGCTAGTGATCACTAAAACAGTTTTTGTGAGCCAAATGTCATGAGCAAACACATTTTTTGATATCTTCAATATTATTTCATTTCAGTGAGAATAATTATTGTATCCCAAGTTAGTTTTAAGTGAATGACAATTTAACAAACTGACAAATATACAGAAACAGAATTTATTAATTTTGAAGTCCTTTAAGTTATCAATTTTGAAGTCCTTCAAGTGCTATTAAAGGACTTCGAAATTAATAAATTCTGTTTCTGTATAATTTGTCAGTTTGTTAAATTTTCAGTCACTTCAAACTAACTTGTATACGGGACAATATGGCCAAGTTTAAAATGAATGCTGCTGTGCGGAAAGGTCATCATAGTCTAGTGGTTGAGGCGCCCGACCGGAAATTGGGAGGTCCATGGTTCAATTCCCGGTGGTGACTGATATTTTTGTACAGTAGCATTCATCGATTTCCATCAGCTATTAAATACTGTTGTCAATATCCGCCATTGCGGAAGTCTTCAGTATAAACTAATAGCAATTAAAGGAATTCGAAATTAATAAATTCTATTTAAGTAAATTTGTCAGTTTGTTCAATTGTCAGTAACTTCGAACTAACTTGTGAGATACGAGCCGATATGGCCAAGTTAAAAATGAATGCTGCTGTGCAGAAAGGTCTCCATGGTCTAGTGGTTAAGGCGCCCGACCGGCAATTGGGAGGTCCGTGGTTCGATTCCCGGTGGTGACTGATATTTTTGTACAGTAGCATTCATCGATTTCCATCAGCTATTAAATACTGTTGTCAATATCCGCCATTGCGGAAGTCTTCAGTATAAACTAATAGCAATTAAAGGAATTCGAAATTAATAAATTCTATTTAAGTAAATTTGTCAGTTTGTTCAATTGTCAGTAACTTCGAACTAACTTGTGAATTATTTAATTTATGATGTTTTATGTAGATATTCATTGTTATTATAAGAAGTGGTGTAATTTTTGTTTGAATATATGAATGTTCTATTATTTATTGTTGACTATAAATAAATTGAAATCTGTGATGCTTTCCATGACGAAATACTTAATGAACAATCTAGTATTAAAACTGACACTGTATTTCACTTTTAAATAATGTTTTACTCACATATATTTGAGATGCTTGAGGAATGCATTTCACTTCTGAAAAGAAGCTTCGTCAGCCTCAAGCATCTCAAATATATGTGAGTAAAACATTATTTAAAAGTGAAATACAGTGTCAGTTTTAATACTAGATTGAAATAAATTGAATTGAAATTAAATCACATTGACCTAACAGCTATTGCAAGTTTAAAGACGTTTGATTTATGATAATATTGATAGCAAATATAATATTAATATGAGTTAAATCAAATTAATGTAGCCTGAGCTGATGCCAAAGGTCTCAAAAATAATTAACTTGTATTTTAAGGAATATAAGTCAGTATAAAAGAGAATTTAAAGTGAAGTGTTAAACATATGCCTAAATCATGGCTTCCATACATTTCGTAGACCTCAAAATAAATTTGAAATAAAACAATTAGTTTCTTTGGAAAAATAATTTAATTGAAATATTCTTACTTAACAGCATTTTAAAGGACGATACTTCTTTCTAAATTAATAACATATTTCAAGGAGCACAATATAAAAAAAAGTATTTCTGAATGTATGAATAATAAATACGGTAATCGTATTAATAAATCAATGAAATGAATAATTTTTAAGTAAATAATGTAATCTTATACATAATGTAATAGCGATATTATGTATTTTATTTGATATATTTATAGTTGCCCCATAATATTGGGTATGCCTCATTGTGACTTGAGGTGAATTGAGTTTTGTTCATATCAGATACAATACATAAATTTATTGTGCTGCTTTCTAAATGTTTCTGGCGAACGATGGCTTCGATGCAGGAAGCTCAGAGGTGTGCTGGATAGTATACGCACTTACCTGTGCAGCCAGATCCTGAATGGTGGTGGGAGTGGACTTTCAAGCATTAAGCTTCAGACTTTGTTTCAGTGGGCTTGGCATACTAATATAAATCTGTTTGCTCAGTGAAAAAAGCAACCTACCTCACTGCTCATTTGCGTAGTACACTCTTATTTGAACTTAAAGATAACGTTGTGGTCCAAAGCGTCACCTACAGTCGAAATCGGCTTTGGTAAATACATAATATTGTAAAATTGTATTTTGTCTTATAGTTTATGGTATATTATGAAATGCTATTGGGAATATGTATTTGTGTGCATATATGGTACAAAATGAATAATAAAGTAAATAAAGTGTAATGCTAACATTCACACATCTTCTACACTACAAATCCAAGAATAGGCTATATGTAAATTAGATTTATGGTTAGGCAACACAAGAAAATTTAATTTACTTTTTATCAATAGAATAAATAAATTCTTGGATTTCCTGTTCCATAACGATCTGCGTTGTTAATATTAACTTTTATTTCAATGACTTGCAGTCAATTTTAATTGTGAATAAATAATATTTCTACTCACATAGGCCAAACGTTTTCAAGTCATGGAGACTCATCACTATGATATACATTAATCCACAATCAAACAGACTAGCAAAAATCTCAAAAAATACCGGCCATACCATCGCATTCAGAACAAAAAACAAAATAAAAAATGCACTGGCACCCAAAACTACACTGAACACTAACAAATTCGATCTCCCAGGGATCTACAAACTGAACTGCTCTAATTGTGATAAATTTTACATAGGACAAACTGGCCGCGCATTCAAACAACGTTACAAAGAACATTTACAAGCCTTAAATACAAAAACCGAATGGGTTTTTGCGGACCATATCATTCAAACTGGCCAAAACATTTCTGACATCACGACCAACCTACACATTTTACATATAAAATCTAAAGGACACGAACTCAATACCTTAGAACAATTTGAAATATACAGACACACCACTCACAATAAATAAAACATCCTCAATGAACAATTCAATTTTACATCACGCAAACTTTTCAATCATATTCTACAAAAAGAACAACAATTCTTCTAACCAAAAAACTGACATGCCGATCTAGGACGCCTTTGAAGGTGAGTCTCCATGACTCGAAAACGTTTACCCTTTGTTAGTAGAAATTCTATTTATTCACAATTAAAATTTATTGACTGTAAGTCGTTGAATTTACAATAAAAAGTTAAGAATAAATGAGTTGATACAGGCAACTTTGATTTATTTTTTCGAGTTCAAAGTCAATCAGAATATAATTACATTCTGAAGATTACGCTGCAGCCTAGGGTCGCTTCAAATCAATCCAAATTTAGTAGGCACTTCGCATCAATCGATTTTCAATGTGACTTGAATTATTAATTTACATTATTTCCTCTTTCAATTCCTAGTAGTCACGCAAGACATTTCGGCCAGCACAAAATTTAGCAGTCGTTTTGGTCGGTAACCACTGCAATTGCTTCAATTTTGGAATTCATCTGTGATGATTAAATGATCACAATTAATTTTGCATGATAAATATCTCAATCAAGCATCCCTTCACAAAACCTTAGCATTGTCAACAACCAAGCGCAGTATGACTTCATCTTATTTTTGAATCATTAATTAAACATTCTACGGTGTATATTTAAAATTTTGAAATCGATGGTATAAATGACTTAATGAAGGAAATTGTTGATCTTCTTGGACGATTCTGACGTTCGTGTGATCAAACCCTAATGGAGAGAGGTTGCATGACTAGCTGTAACTTATACTACCTACCTACCGTACTTACATATACGAGTACTGTGTGTCAGGCGATTCCATTTATTATTAAATATATCGTTTTCTTGACACCACTTCAAGCGAGGGGTGCTCTCCAATTGTTGAAATGGTTTAACTTGATTTCGAATGCAAATTAATCTGGACATATTGCACAATATTACAAGTGAGTGCTATCTTATATCACCCATCTATTATATTGTTCAACATGTCATGTAATAAATTTATTATTAAAATAGTTCCTGGAATAATAACTGTTCCTATATTTATAATATGATATAATACGGTATAATATGCAATTGGATTTACATATTATATTAATTTATTATTAATACGTTAATAGCAGTCATGGTTGATAGAGGGAAATTTAGTTGTAAATTTTGATTGTAAGGTAAGCAGCTGATGAAATTCTTGAAATAAGTTTTTTATAGTTAAATATTTTGTTTTATTGCATATGTATAGAGGTATATATGTATGATAATATGATATATATTTCACCCAATACTGAAAGAATATTGTTTCTGAAGTCGTGGCTAGAGCACAAGGCTTCTTAGTATTCTAGCCACACCAAGGAATTTTTATTATAGAAATTGTATTATAATTTTTTTGTAAATATTCGTTAATTGGCAATAAAGAATTGTTATTATTTAAATAATATATCAGTAACTGTGTTTCTACCGAACTTTTATTAATTCCTATAAACTGCTTCTATAAAATGGATGGATTTTTGGGAAGGCATTTGAAAAGAATATTGATCTGTTCCTGACACTAGCTCTTTATTAATTTTTAATTTTAACTTACAAAAAAGATATGGAATATTTTGCTATAAACTATTTGTCTAAGGAGGTGCAGCAAGTAATTTTTAAATTTTGACTGGTAAAAGTTACAGATGTTGTTCATTGAATAATAATAATAGCTCTCACCTTACATCAACCATAATAGAGGGAACGTGTTGTTAGCAGATTTCAACCATCTATGAAAAATTTATTGACCCTTGATTGTGAGTTTATTAGTTTATATATTCATCGCATTTGTAAAAATCGATAAATTGTCAAATAACCTAAATTTAATGTTCTATTAGACTCCATAACACACCGTTTTCTAACTCTATAATGTGTAGGCTACAGGCCTAATCTCTAGTCTAGGCTATTATCTACCAGGAAAAACAGACTATGTAATTAATTACGGTATGCAGGTTCTGACAGTATTTTGTGTGTAGTCTGCCTATTATACAAACCATAACAGCGCGAACATTAAAATATGTATTAATGGTAACAAGTAGCCTATTTTTAGAGCGGAGAAACAATTTTAGAAACTAGGTCTTTGTTCCTGAAACATTAGTAGCTTACCCTGCATGCGATATCGACAGTTTTTCAAGTTGAATCACGAAACCTGTGATTGCAACAATCCAACAATGGCATTGTTATGGCTTGCTTTTCACAGGATAAGTTCAGCTAATACATTTGGAAGCATATTCTATCCTCTTGACACCGATTGCTTATTTTCAACTTAGTTTTTCTGAATACTGTTCTTATCAAACTTTTCATAACTCCTTTGAATAGTTTTTTTAGATTCAAATTCAGAGTTATTTGAAAATGAATCATAAAAATCACATTATATAAATAAAAATGTTATGAATATATTCCCTGCTTGGATTATTATTCGTGTGCATGGAGTCGTGTTAACATTTTACAATATTAAATCATAGGTAGGCCTATACTGCGTGTAGGCTATTGTATGGAATAAAACAAAAATAAATAAACAGTAATAACGGTTCATTCAATTAAAAAATTATTTGTTTTTAAAATAATGGCTAGATTTTTTGGGGAACGCATATTTGGAAAAAGAATTGCTGTCTATGGGACTTGCTTTTTATTAGTTTTCAATTTGAATTCCAAAGAAAGAAGATGAAATATATTACAATAAATTAGTTGTCTGAGGTGAAAGAGACAATTTTTAAATTTTGACGAATAAACATTTTTAGACTTTTTCATTGAAAAATTAATTTAGAACAATGTTCAGTAGTGCAGTTAACTTCAGGAGAACACTTTTAAAAGTACATTTTCAGTAGATGTGAATATTCATCAAAATCAGCCAAAATAGAGGGACGTATTATGAGCAGATTTCAACCATATGTTAAATGTATTGCTGACTGACCTTTGGTGTTTGTACCATGTCAAACTTTTTTTGTAATTGGGAAAGTTGTTATGTGAAGTAGGTGGATTGGGAAAGGCTATGGGCTATTGAGTATTAAAAATACCGCTTTTAAGAATGTCCTGATAAAATTAGATTCGTCAAATAAGAATAGAACACGTCTTGCTGTTATAAATCGGAAAGAAACACAAAGCAAATCATTAGAACAATGTCAAATCATCCAAGATGATGCTTTGCTTGGGTGAAAGCCATCTAGACTTGAGACTTGAGACGAACCGTCAATAGTCTTGACACTCTCGTCTTCTAAAAATGTTATGTGCCACTCAAAATTAGGCTCACTGCTTGTTGTTTTGATCAATGGTCGACTTGGGACTTCAGCTGTCTGTGCTGGTTTGGTCACGCATCACCGTGTGTCTTAGTTTGAAATTAAAGCTAAATTTTCATGAATAAATAGCCACATCCACCAATCTTATCAAAACTATAAAAAATACGATAATGATATCATACTCAGTAGCTATGAATAATTTTGAAAACAATATGATTATGTTCTATATATTTGGCAGTTTGATAAATTGTCAGTTCATTTAAAATCAACTTGGAATAATTTCAATTGTGTGCTTATTGCTTATTATCATTTGAAGTAAAATTCAATATCTTACATGATCTCTTTGAAAACATAGAATCTTAAATTGATTCAATTAACTCCGTTATTCTTTTCTGGGGAGATGGAATTGTTCTATGCAACTAGAAGATTGTATCATTTATTCCTTGATTTTTCTACATGCCAAGTATATTCTATACAAAACCTGGTTATATTGATAGGAAACTCTACAACAAGCTACCGCAGTTTTCAAAGTCTTGAAAATATAAAAATATTAAAAAAACAATTGAAAAAATATTTAGTTGATAAAGCTTTTTATAGTGTACAAGAGTTCCTTACATATCAAAACTAAGCCTCACCTCAACTAATTGATACAGTAATTATAGAATAGATTGGAATTAAGTAAATTATATTAGGAGTTTATAGTATCATCAGTAATGGTGCATTGTGCTTTACAGGTATAATCTAGACTGGTTTGCCCCAATGAATAGTCTATATATATATATTTTTTTTTTTTTTTTTGAGAAATGCGCTCTTTGATTTTTCTGTTTTTTTGATATTAATAAACAAACTCCTCTGAGCAACTGCCTTTTGCTCAGAGAAAATTTTAAATTGAAATGTTACAATATTTTAGGCTTAAATTTAATCTGAAAGAAACTTTTGTACACTGTAAAAATCATCTAACTTAAATATTTTTCCAATTGTTTTAAAGTCAAAAAGTAATAAGAGGGCTTCAAAGGTAATTCAATGCTAATGTAATGTTGGATATAAATGGAGTAAAAATATATAAATGTAGGACTAATGCCTACAGTTGATAAAAAATCGTGTGGTTATGTAATAGCTTGTTTGTTCTGGGTTCAATTCCTGGCTAGGTCTAGAATTTGTTCAGTCCACCACATCTTTTACACATGAACTATGTAATTATACAGGTTTCAACCTTGATGAAAAACAATAGATTGAGAAATTCAGCTCAAGCCCACCTGGATCTGACACTACTTGATCTCATTATGTCAAGTTACAGTCCTCAGGTCTCCAATATTTTGTTGACGAGCTCTAAATGAATGAATGTTTTCCGATTTTTGTGGATGAATAAAGAACGAAATTGTGAAATTCTATTGCAACAGACAAAGATAATGGTGTGATGTTTTATTTACAACTAAACCAATACTGGTTTAGATACTTCTATACTGCGGCAACCGTGATTGGATTTAAGAACTGCGTCTTCTAGCGATTTCTGTATTACAGCCGCGATTTAGCACTGAATACTGTAAAGTACTTACATGAGAGAAGAGAAGCCTTTCAGTGCAAACACAAATGAAGGGTAATTTGAGACAAAACGAGGACGGGAGAACTGACTACTTATATGAATAAGTTAAATATCTTATGCTATTTTAAACTGTAAATAAACCTATAGAACCTTGCGCCTACTTATTACGTAACTTACAGCTCGCTATTGATGGTGACTATATCAAGTACCAGTCATTTTCAATAAGGCTGATGCTGAACATTGATGTCAACAATATAATATTTATGAAAGCCTAAAATTTGTAAAAATTTTATGCACTAATAAGCTGGTACGGTATTAGTATCAAGCTAGATGTTAAATACGGTATCTATGTAAAAATATAACATTCTGGAATGTTTTCCATGACCAAATACTTGATCAACATAATAATAACATTCATTTGAGAGTTTATAAAATCTAGAGTCTAGAGTTTGTAAAATCTTTATTTGTTAATCGTTATTATATAAGCTAGTATATTTTAGGCCTACTTGCAGGTACTGTAGTCTTGTCAGATTGAACCTGAAATAGTGGTCATATTTTATGTGAATAACGTTTTAGAGGGCCTTGTCAATGTTGACAAACATTAAGAACATTCTCTATACGAATTAAATCAATTTCCATGAGTAAATCATGAAAAATATACCATAACAATATTAATCTTAATTATTGGAAACTGTAAAAATATAAAAAAAACAATGATATAATCCAACTTTATTATTTTGAGATTAGTTAATTTATTGGAAAATTATTATAATCACCAAACAAGGGCATTTCGTTCAGTTCTTTGCATCACAAAATAATACATTTCTATTTTTAATTGAACATTATTAAAATATACCTGGTAATTGTATTATGGACTCTGTATAAATCGTTAAATTAGATTGTAAAATAAAATAGACCCTTTGCCAATAAACAAATGTTTTATCTAACAATGTGAAAAGCATTAGTTAAACGATTAAGGTAAGTCATGTGTACAGTTTAAAGTACACTTACATAAATATTATGTTTCTATTAGAACATATTTTATTCCCCCATATGAACATGTATTGTTCAACAATATAATTTTTTAAAGTTAGAACAGTTAAATTTAGTACGCCAGTAAATAATTCTTGTGCTGGTTAAACTAATTATCTGGCTACTGTAAGCAAGATAACTCTAAACACAATTCATGAAAAAATTATTTCCTTTTTGATCCAACAGCAGTATGTACGATATTTGGCAGTTTAATAAATTACACACCTTTAAAAACCAGATAGCTTATTGTGTGTTAAAGTAGCCATTTTGGGGTCTGAAAATATGTAATGATTTTTTATAGTAAATAATGTTTTTATTGTATATTATTAGAATATTTTTATTATTAAGAACACATCATAATGTCGTTTCCTTTTACTATTACACTGATAAGTATTAGAAATTTCACAGCATGGATACAAATCCTACAAATTTTTGTAGTAATTTACTGTATTCTTTCAAGTAATATAAGTTGTCATCTGATCCATTTTGGAGTCATAAAGTGATATGATTTTAAACATATGGACAGAAGAACAAAAATTAATTGAATTTCTTGTACTTTTCTAGTACAAATAATATTACTGCTTGTTAATAGATGAATGAATTCAACATTAAGGAAAGATAAAGAATTTGATTAACAATGATTTACTTCGACAAAAACCTAACACAGTATTCGATTAACAATGGTTAAATTCAACAAAGAGAATAGCAAATTATTTGATTAACAATAATAATTGCTATGGATTTATATTAATACGTTTAGTAATTTATATTTCTTGCAGTAGTTTTTAGATTATAAGCTAGGGAATAAAAGGTGCTTTATGAATGCGCGTTGCGCTATTTGAAATGCAGATGGTGCTTTGTATAGTTTGAGCAGAAAAAGCAAGTCTGAAAATGATTTATAATGGGTGACGCTCACTCCACTCACCTGTTCTCTGGCGGCGCTGGTTTAAGTGTGAATGAAAGGCGCTCAGTGATGCTTAAATGTCGAAATTCCCTCAGTTCTGCTCAAACTTCCCTTCTACACCACCAAGGGCAGCTCCACTTTGGTGGGGCTCATTACAACAGTGCTCGGCCCATTCAACTTTGGCATGTTCACATCAGCAATACAATATCATTTACATAACAAAAGGTACACATATATCGTGATAATATCTAGGTAGGAAATATGACTTTTATAGGAAAAAATAATACTCGTACAGAAGCTATGAGGTCCCTTTTGCTCATAATAATAAAGCTCAAAATAACTTAATATATTTGGTACCTAATTACCACTAAACATTTTCCAATTTTTAAATATAAAACTCTTGAAGATCGAAGAAAATAGCATAATTTTCCTATCATTAATCATGATAGTAATAGGCTGAGGCTTTAACTAAAGTTTTAATGATCACATGATAATCGTTCTATAATAAAATCTTCAACTTTTATTGACAAGTCCCTCAATGCTGTACTTATGGAACAATAAAATAATGTGACTTGTCTATTCTGCCTTGGGGAATCTGTAATGGAGTATGGTCTGGAAAATTAAGGATTTGTGAGATCTCAAAAGAATTTCATCTATTCATGAAAAATTGTGCTCAAGTAATTCTCTTGATAGAAATATTTCATAAGGTTTCTTTTTTAAATAGATTTAATGACAATAAAAACTTTCTTTTTCTATGAAATAATTTTTGGCAATAAATTATTTCAATAAATAATGAGAAGTCGGGTTGTTTATGAAGTTTATGAAAATTAAAAGCTACAAGCATTGGATGGAATGAAAGCATTTTGTTGCAACGTTAGGATTTTACATATTTTATTAATAATACATGCCAACCTTACTTTCATCTTCATTTAATCATTGAAACTCATTTAAAAACACACATGCACCATTTACTATCTATTTTACTTGATAAAATATTACCGTATTCAAATCATCATCTGACCATCTGAATGATCAATTAATTACGAGGCTGAAACAAATTTTCTTCTTTTCATGTTCTGTTGGAAGTCATCTTATCAATATTTGATCAGCTTCACTCAATAAAAAATCATACTAAGATTTTTATTGATAACAATTTTGTTTAGCTTTACTGAAAGATCTAAGATGGAATTACTTACTTACATCAACATAGCTGCAGCTACTTAGTCTAAGAGCGCCCGGCCGCTAAATAATATGAGGGAAGAGGTTGATAACCACAGATATTATATAATTTTTGAGCCCCAAATCAAGTTGTTTCAGCATCGAAAATCACAAAATTTTACAATATTGTTTACTAAAATGAATGATTTTAGGCTAACCTTTTCTAGAAATGAGTCTAGAATCTTTTAAAATTCAATTTTAGAGGGGCTATTTATAAAAAAATTTCCAGACACAGAAAACAATTGTTTTTGGGGGAAGGGCTCCAAAATCTATGATCCCCCGCCCCTCCACCATAATTTCAAAATTTTCGCTACGCTGCTGGGAATAAATACATTGCAATAGAATGTAAAAGAGATTGACACAACATAGCTTATTCAACTTGAAGCATTTCCGCTCCATTATTAATTGCGAATTTTCTTTTAGTGCTATAAATGATTTAAAGAATTTCGGCATTGCATAAACTTAGCAGTTGAACTTTTTCTTGGAAACATTTAATGTTTAATATAATAACACAGACCTCATTATTGAACCTATTTATTGTGGATACTTTTGAACAAATAATAATAATATCAATAAAAAATAAACTATTTCTTTATTGCGTACCTAAATTATTTATACACATCAAAATATAAGTGTGGTTGTTACATAAATGACGCTTACAATTTACAATAAATTATTAAGATATGAGTATTAACGTTCAAGTAATAACGTAAATAAAGTTGTTGGTTAAATAATGCATAATACTTCATAATAACAATAACTTTTGGATAATAAACGTTTTGTCTTTCATGATGTACGTTTGAATTGCCCGGGCTACACTGGTACATAATAACCACACTAACGATTGGAAATGGATTCGTCCAGTAATTTTATGCATGATAATTAGTTGTCTACTCTCATCTGTAAAAAATACTTCTAAACTCATTCAACATGTTAAGAAATTTTCTTTGCTTTTGAAACTTTGAAGACAATATAACTTCATATAGGCCATGAAATAACCTATGCAGTTAGCCTTGATTTATAATAGGACCCAGTTGTCCAGTCGATCATCTGGTTCATGTTCAATGGAGCTAAGCTTACAGAAGACAATGTTTGAGTTTAGTCGTATTTAGCCGTGAAAATGAAAATCTTCCATATTTGTGTTGTTAGATTTGTTTTAGTATTTTGCGATATTTAATCTAGGTGGAATGAAGTGATGAATATACTAGTCATAATTCTGGCCATGGAATATAAGTTGAAAGATGAATGCACGATCACAGACATTTGAATTGGTAAGGGATTCTCTTTTGTTGTTTTACGTATTCTACTTGTAATCTTGTTTTGATGAATATGCGTCTAATGGTTTTTCAATTCCCCTTATAATTAGGGGTCCCGTGTTTGAAGATATTTCAAGACAGCAATCTATTTCTCAGTTACGATGAACAATTTTAGAGTTGTGTAAAACGATTTTATCCAATGGTAATGTACAAAAATTTGTGCATTAACAGTGGGTTCTGTAATAGATGGAAAACTCACAAAAAATATGAAGTAATTTTGTCTATTAAGTACAAATTATCTCGGTTGTTCTAATCCAAGACTTCTTAGAAGAGTTTAAGTTCACTTGTTATATGTAAATGAACAGATCAAATTGGCATAACTTATTTAGAAGATAGGCCTACTCATCAAAACTGTGACTTTATCGTTCAAATGCAAAGATAAAAATGTCTCTAGGTATCAATTTTGAACAATGCCTCTTAGCTGAGACTGAATTTCTGTTGAGGTAATAAGTTTTACTCAGTTCTTACTGTTGCATATTCAACACTTAAATTTGCAAGATTTTGGTCCTCGTCCAAAATCTTTGATGAAAGTCAACTGAAATGCAATTTCACTATTCCTTTTTTTTCACTTTCACTTTCACCACCATAGTCCTCGAGACTAGGGATACGTCAGGTTATTACCTTATCGTAACAACCAAAATCATGTAAGGGCTAACTTCAAGGAGCTTCTCTAATAACTCATGCACATATCAACTAGTCACGTACCGTACCGTACTAGTTAAATGCTTCCTAGCTTTTAGTACCTGATCAAATACGGTAGTAATAATAATAATAATAATAATAATAATAGTTATTATCATCATCTCCCATAGATCAATTAGTGCATACTTTATGCATTCTGTATTTTTTGCAATGAAGGGGATAGGAAGTAATGGATTATTGTATTTTCTATTCAAATAATCCTAAATAAACTCATTATTATTCATAACGCCTTCGTTTCTTAATGTATTTTTTATACTCACTGTCATTCTGATTACGGTGAGTCAAGTTATAGTATTTGCTTTCCTGTCCTGGTTTTGGCCTAGTAGAGTAACAAAATTAGAACTAAAAGTGAAAATCAATCCCATGTTTGTTATTTTTCGTCATGTTTCTGGTTCCAAATCGTTTGTATAACGGTCCTGTCTTTGGTAAGACTGTTTCTTACCTCGAAAACCAGTTTGTCGCTTCTGTTTCACTTGTGCCACAACGCTTTTGTTTATATACCCGCATAGGTACGCGTCCATTTATGTCAGGTGATAGAAAAATTTGAGTGAGATCAGTGGCGTAGCCATCTGGGGGGGGGGGGGGGGGGTTTGGATATTTGTATTTTTCAAATTCAAATTTAATTTATTTCCAAAGATTCATGAAAAGTACAAAAATATTATTGCCAATACATAAATACACAAAGTATTTTTAAGATTATGCTTACAATTCTAGAAATCAATTGGAAATACAAGCCACTTGCTGAAAGTATACTCATACTTTCGCCTGCAAATGGGAGTGAATATCTTATGAAAAAAACAACCCTTGATAAATGGAAGAAAAAAAGAGAGAAAAAAGGGGGAACATTCACACTACCAGTCACTCGCCTTTCACACATTTCCAATGTCAGCATTGAATACACCTAAATGCTTGTTTTATCCACAGTATTCATAATCATTATTTACATTTGTTAGTTTATCACTGAAAATAGAGTCTCTAAGTGATCAGGCATGAGACCTCTGAGCCACTTTAGAATGTAAGTCTTAAATGCGTCCTTTTTCCGTATCCTCTTTGCTTCCAGTGGTATACAATTGAAAAATTTGGGACCAAGAAATACAAATGATTTTTGGAAACAAGTGGTGTTTGACTTTGGGAGCCTTAGTAGATCGTGAGTTACTCTTCTGGTATGATAACTAGGTACATCCGTGAATAATGTGTGACCACAGTTTCCAGACATGACATAAAACACATTCAAGACCTTGAAAACAAATAAGTGTCTCAACGGTAAGCATTTTAGGGTTTGGAAAATTGGAAAAGAATGCTCATACCTACCCACCCCCTTTACTGCTCGAACCATTGATTTCTGCAAAGTTATCAATGGTCTTAAATGGTTGAAATAGGTTGAGCCCCATCAACTTATTCCATAACTCAACCTCGGTTCAACCAGAGCAAAGTACAACTGTCTGAGAACAACCAAAGGGAGAATTTTATTGAGAAAATTGAATTTTCTGAGAATGATTAAAAGGTGGTTTTTGATGTTGGATATATGAGTAGACCAAGTCAGTTTTTCATCCACAGTCACACCAAGATACTTGATAGAATCAATTTGGCTAACAATTTCGCAGTCACAGTTATTACGATGGCAGGCACCATGGAACCTCAGTGGGACTGGTAATTCCCATGATGAAGACAATGTGAATAGAATGTATTTAGTCTTTGTCAGGTTGAGAGATAATTTATTGTGACTGAACCAAAGCAATAATCTATCCAAATCTTTCTGCATCTTCATCCACAAGTTTGGTCCTTCGAAGCTGCTGTATGCAAGAGCAGTGTCATCTGCAAAGGACACAGGCATACCAGAAAAATCACATGAAAAGAGATAATTAATAAAGATCAAAAACAAGATTGGTCCAAGGACTGATCCTTGTGGTACCCCACAGTCCACACCTTGGACCTCACTCTCTGAATCTCCAATAGAAACGTACTGCATTCTATTTCTTAAATATGATGAAAACCAATCATGAGCTACACCTCTGACACCAGCATTGTTTAGCTTCTTCAACAAAATTCTATGATTCACGGTATCAAACGCCTTCCTTATGTCCAGAAATAGTCCTGCAACACAGTGTGCTGGTCTGGAATTGAGACCTGAGTATATTGCTGTCATGAATCTATCAAGGGCCATTTCAGTATTCTTGCCTTCACGGAAACCAAATTGATTTTTATAAAAAAAGTTATATGAATTAAGAAATTCAAGTATCCTTTCTTCATCACCTTTTCCAGAAGCTTAGAAAAAGTGGATAGCAACGATATAGGTCTATAATTATTCAGTTTAGATCTAGAACCAGATTTAAAGATTGGAACCACCTTTGCCAACTTCAACTTAGATTGAAATGTACCACCAGAAAGACTGCAGTTGAAGATATCTACAAGAATGGGAATTATAGCCAGAGCAACAGTCTTCAACAAGTTAGAGGAAATACTATCATTCCCTGGAGACTTACCATTTCTTAGACTCTTAATATACTTTAGCAGCTCATCATATGTTACTGGTTCCAAAAATATGGACTCTTGGTGAGTTGTTTCCCTAAAGTTTTCATAGTAGCCCCCCAAACCATTATGCTCACTTCCAGATGAATCGGCAATCTACCTTGCTATATTTACAAAGTAATCATTAAATAAGTTTGACACAGAATTTTGGTCAGTTATAATTTGATCCCCAAGTTCAATTTTCAATTTATTAAAACATTTGACTTTTGTTGGATTTCCACATAACTTATTTAAAACCATCCATTTCTGTCTAGTAGGTAGCATATTTATGGAAGCATAGTACTTCTCTTTTTAAATTTTAATCCAGGATTTAATTTTTTTAGAAAATACCTTCAAATCATTTTTTATTCTATCATTACCAGGATTTTTCTTAACCTTTTTTAGAAGCTTATCTCTGGACTGAATAGCTGCACACAAACCATCTGATATCCACGGCTTGAGTTTTCTTTCGTTTACTGATTTTATTTTATATTCTATAGTATATTTTGAGCACTCAATATAACTTGTTAATACATCAAGGAATCTATCAAACTTGTAATTAACATCATTGCTGAATAAAACATCGCACCAATCATGAGACATGAGCATAGCATTTAAACGACCGTAGTTGATTTTATATTTTTCTTTAAATACATTATTTCTATTTATATTGTCATTAACACTAATTGTTAAAGACACAGCTCTATGATCGCCAACCAAAGTCTCAATGACAGCGCCCCCTACAAAATGCAAAAAAGTTTGTGATCTGAAAAAATGTGATCAATGCAAGTGGCAGTTGATTCAGTTACTCTGGTAAATGTATTTATTATAGCTTCAAATCCATAATAGCTGAGAACTTCTAGATAATTATCCACTCTATTTTCATTGGTATTCATAATATTAATATTGATATCACCAACCAGAATAGTATCGCAAGCAGTTAGACTGCCCAGTTTTGAATCAAGACTAGAAAGGAATTTATCACTATCAAAGCCATGCCACCGATAAATACAAATAAGATTAAATTTGTAGTTCGATAAGGCGCATTGCAGATAAAGTACATCAGCACCCTCCAACTCACACTCCACTAAACTACAATTAAAATCAGCTAATTCAGTAGGGTAGTAAACGATTAAGCCAGTAGCTCTGGTGAAAGTGGATATTCGAATAAGATTCATATCCATCAATGTTGTACTGCAGCACCTCATGCTCGGCATCCAATCATACCTCAGATAGCACGATTATTGCAGGCTTCACTTTCCAACAACTAAGATATGTCAAGAATTTATCAAAATTACTGTTCATGCCTTGTATGTTTTGATGAAGAATCGTTAAATTGTTATGCAGTGAAATATGAGAACTATTAACTTCATCAACACTATTTTGAAAGATGACTACAACATTTAGGGAATGGCTACGCCCCTGAGTGAGATTCAACTCATAAATGGATGAGAACAATGGTCTCAACTGACACAAGCGCAAAAGTCACCAGCTTGGGGAACAACCTCAGACTCGTCATACACAAATCGCTGACATTTCTGCCACAAGTAGACTCACTCTTCAAGATCTAGAATGAAACCTTCACTATGATTTAATTTCTTTTACTTCTATAACAAACGGATTGTTTCAGGAAGAATCTGACAACTGCTCAAGTTTTTCCCTCTCATTAAAACAAAGAAACAATTCCATATGATCGTGGTCCAGAAACGCTTCGTTATAGGAACAAAGATTGCAGCAATTCCTGTCATTTATTCATTGAGAAATCTGTAGGGCCTCATTTTTTTGAATTTTAAATTTTATCTTTACTTCAAATTAATAATGCACAATTTGATTGCAACATATTGTTGGATCAGGAACATAAAATTGTGCTAAAATCAAAGTAATATTCCTTTCCTTGAGTTAGTGATCAAATTTAAAGACACTGGCAGACAAGATTTAACGTCTGAGCCAGTAGTGGGTGCCCGTTTAACAAAGTCAATTTTTTTTTTGAGGATGAAGCCCACATAGGTCTGAGACCTGTGCGTGGGATATGAGTTGGATGATAGTGATTTATGCGTTGGACCTACAGTTTTAGGTGGGTTCCGAACCACCGGGAAGTGATTTTCAGCAGAGAACAGTTTCTTTTTTGCTGGCCAATCTAATCGGTCACCTTTACAAACATGACCTACGAGAACGCAGCTTATCTATCTGATTGAGCAGATACCTGCTACGGCTCGCGGCTATCACTTCCCTAAACAATGATTAAACGTTACAGTACTTCAATCAACTTCACTCGTAAATTTAAAAATGCAAATTAATTGAGTTTAATAGAATTTAGATGGTTAATCAAATAGGTGTCATGTAAAATGTGCTGATAAATCGAATATTGTATGGAATACTGTAACTACCGTAGTTTTAGTTTTTTTCTCGAATCTACAGCCCAATATGAGCTTTGTCCTCCTCCACTACAGCCCTCCAAGCATCTCTATCACCAACCATTCCTCTCCATCCTCTGTATCCGATCTTTAAGATATCCTCTCTGATTTCATCCTCCCATCTGATCCTTGGTCTGCCTTTCTTTCTTCTTGAGTGAAGTTTTTCTTTGTAGATTATTCTAGGCATTCTGGCTTCACTCATTATGATGATATGCCAAAACCACCTGAGTCTGCGCCTTTATAAAACGTACAATATTACGGCCGCGTATCAATGATTCCAGCTCTGAATTTGTCCTTCTTCTTCCTCTTTAATAGGACCATAAATCTTTCTAAGAATTTTTCTTCCAAATACAAGATTATTCTTGTCTTCTTTTGTTAATGTTCAAGATCGTAATTATTGAGATGTTCTATAAAATATGCAAAAATATTTATATAACTATCTTTATTTCTGTAACGAATGTTACATATGAACTCTGAGATCTGTTATGCTCCAAACAAATCTTCGATGCTATTTTTTGCTTCTATTTTTACATGGTATGAATGTATATTACAGTATTGCATAGTCAAGCAAAATTGTCATGTTTCATTAAACAACTAGTTGAGTTTTGCTCCAGGAACATTCAAATTTACACATGATTAGCTGAACCACTAAGTACATGAATTAAAATCTGTAAGTAACTGTGTGCACATGTTTGTATGGAATGATTATTAAACGAAATCATGGTCATGGAAAATAGTTAGTTGTTTAGAGGAAATCGACCTTCTAATTTGATTCTATGAAGTGTATTTTCGAGTTACAGCAGTATAGAAGACAATATTCGTTATTGATATCTGGATCTGATTGAGAATTAAAGGCATTTTCTACTGGAGCATTGAGTGATTAAGATAAGAATGTTTATACCGAATAGCGTAGTGTATGGCACGAATTCAGCAATAAATGCTTATTTATAAGTTGAAAATGGTCTGGTGTGAGCTTTCGTAGTTTATTCAACTCATTTCACACGTTCTTAAATCAAGTCTATTCATTTCCTGTAAATTAATGTTTAATAATCGATATTAGTTTAATTCATTTCATTTTCTGCAGCTTGCCTCAGTTGCGAAATTACTTTTCAAAGCATGATTGTGAAACCAGACAATGATAAAAGTCATTATCTCTATGGTTCTGTGACATCACAAGTCAGTTTTGAGACTTTGTCTCATCTTCAGCTAAACTATTGACGCTTAAGACAAATTTAAGGATATCAACATTTTGTTCTAAGAATAATTAAAAATAGCCAAAATTATCTTTGCTTCTCAAATAATGTCCGGGTGATAGTTATGTCAATTTTGTAGTAATTTCAATAGATTAATATTGATTGATATTGTGGAATCATTCCGTAATAGAAGTCAAGACAGATGCCGGATTTCACTTGAATTGCAATTGAATTCAGAAAATATTCTGTTTTTGGTCTCTTTCATTAATATCTCATGAAAATGCATCTCAAATTGGTTCATTTGAGACACAATGTGTCTGCCCTCCAATTTTTACAGTACGGATCTAGTTCTTGGTAGTAATTCCTCTTTCAATGTATGACCCAAAAGTTTAGAAATGTTACTCGTAGAATGTCTGAAACTTGTTAAAGAAAGGTAGCGGATTCACCTGTGTCCTGTTGATTAATATTTTTTTGGAGGATGAAGCCCACATAGGTCTGAGACCTGTGCGTGGGTAATGAGTTGGATGATTGTTATTGATGAGCTGTACCTACAGTTTTAGGTGGGTTCCGAACGGCTGGGAAGTTATTTTACAGCAGAGAACAGTTTCTTTTTTTGCTGGCCATTCTAATCGGTCACCCTTACAAAGAGTGCCTAGGAGAACGCAGCTAGTTTTATTAATTCTTGAATACTTAGTTACTAGGGTACAAAACCTTGAGCATTTACTCGTTGGTTGTAATTGTAATTTGTAAAACTCGCAGACTTTGTGCTTTCTGGCCTTCTGTAATATTTTTTTAGCATTGCAATAATTTTCCTAAACAATTGACATCAGTGTGCATATGAATAAAATTTAAATAATTTATTGCCAAAACGAACGCTCAAAACAATCTATACTTGATGAGTGAAAAACAAAAGCATATTCTCAATTGTTCAATAAAATGGGTTACAACCCACATTGATACCAACAATATTTTATTTTTGGTACTAATTAAATTCGATCTTTTGTAACTTCATGGTTGGTGATGGTATTTGGCAATTTCTCACCATACCAATATTGAACTCTCATCCATCTACATCTAATAATAGTGATGAACATTGTAAACAATTTTTAGAATGGTGTATGAATCTTGTGGTGTGAGGCATAAGATATATTAGTTGGTCTTGCTTCCCATGAATAATAGAGTTGTAAAGTATAATAATAATAATTGAATGGAGAAAGATTTTTCAGTTGTGATCAAGCAGTGATAATGAAAAGATGTGAGTAAAAGGTATGAGTTCCCTCATACATGGAAATGTGATTAGAGTGAAAAATGTAATTTTCGCACGTATGAATCAAAATTATCTTTTATCTACAGCTACATTATAAAATAGCTATTAGAGCTCAAAACTGTCCTAACAGCTCACTTTATTCATGCCTAATCAAAACCGTTGTATAATGAAGCTATTATAACAGTGGTATCTCTTTTTGATTCAGCTGTAGTCTAATCAGAACTCTGCATTTCCAGCCTTCAATATCACCTTCACCACTACAAAGAAAGCTCTGCATTTCCCTTATTCAGTGTCGAAATAAACATTATAAAGCTTCTACGTCAACTGATTCAATCATTTCAAAACCAAATTTCATTTCAAATCAAATCCACAACCGATCGTCAACAATGAAATGTTATGCTAGTTAGAGTGAGACATCCATTTGGAAAGTGAGATAAATTTATGGGTAGTCTTGAAGAAAATAACGTATGCAACGATTGTATTTAGCCTTTAAGCCACTCTTGAAATGTTAGGACACATCTCACTTCTGGCTCAAATACAGTCATAATAAAATCGTCCCATAAACTATTTTTTTATTAATTGATTAGTTTGAAGAATGTGTAAGAAATATTTCAAACAATTCAACGAAATTAACATTCAAAATTCGAGTTGCTTGAAGTAAGTTTCATGAAGAAGGAGAAGTGATAGCCGCGAGCCGTGCCAGGTCAGTCAGATAAGACAAGAGCGCTCGCACGAAAAACGGAATGGTGACCGCTTAGGTTTAGCCGGAAAAAAGACAGTTTTCTGCTGTAGAACCACTTCCCGTTGGTTCGGAACCTAACTAAAACTGTAGGTCCAACTCGTTACTCACGCACAGATTTTCAGTGTAAGTAGGCTTCATCCTCATAAAAAAGAAGATGAAAATGCCAATAAGGTAGTGCTTGAATGAATTTCAACATCACAATGTTTGTAATTGAAGCATTTGTGCTCCAATCTTCATCTTTTATTTATTTGACCTCTATTTTTCCAATCTGTGCACATAGCAGAGAACGTATTTTCCAATCTGTATTTCGCCTGATCAAGCTCTTCCCTTAAATATTTTACTCTTCAACGATTTTCCAAATCGTCATGCTTGTTTGTGCTACCAATACTCATCAAACCCCCTCATATTTTCCTACCTATCCTATTTTTTGTCAGAACTAAACATTTCCGTGGTAAGAACCAATATATATTTTGTCTATCATAATGACTTCTTCCTTGATTCAACTATATGTATGATATCCTTCAAAGGGTTGGAGAAAGAAGGAAATATATTTAGCTTGAAGGTGTAACTGACCTGAGATAAGTAATTTTCCAAGTCAGTTGCTTACATGTCTGAGCTCGTCTTATCGGTGGTGAGATATAGATTGAAAGCAATAAGTTATAGTAATTTGTTGTGGTTATTTTGAGAAGCTCTATCAACGCTCTATCTATCGGCAGTGATAAACGTTTCAAGTTGTTGTACGAACAGTGATAATTGCTTGAATAATTTCATGATGTTTCAGAACTAAACATCTGTAGATTAAATCAAGTGAATTGTGAAATAGATTGCTCACAGAAAGAAATACAGATAGCTTTATTTGTGTTGAAGTTGAATGTTGCCTACGATTGATTCACAAACAATGGATAACTTTACAGAGAATGTGCTGAAATTATTGTAATTAATAATAAAACTATCAAAATTTTGTTTAAAGTTGTAATTTCTTTGGAAAATAAATAAAAGTAAAATGAAAATAAATAGAATAAGATAATTACAAACAATTTAATAGTTTTTCTACACTTCTGTTTCAGCTCATCCCCTCACGCTTACAATTCATGACAAGTAGATAATCTTATAAATAAAGGTTTAAATATCTGCATTTTGGTATCCAATAATTATTGTATTCACTACCGGTTTCAACCCTTCGATGGGGTCATCATCAGGTGGTTGTAGATGTTAATGTAAAAATCGCCGATTCGGCGATTCGTCGTAATAATAAACGTCAATAATAAAATGGGATTTAAAAATTTATATTAACTGGTATCCGGAGGCTCAAGAATCCAAGATAATCTTAATGTGATTAAAATTCACTCAAGATGTGATATTGTAAATATATTACAATATCACATCTTGAGTGAATTTAAATTTTAATCACATTAAAATTATCTACTTCATTTGAATGAATGGTCGAGGAGTGTATTCGATTTCTACATTCGAATTTTAATGTTTAGAATTTGGACAAGTCATTTGCCTAATTAATCAGAGACACTCCAGATTATAAGGCGTTTTTGCAAAATTAAATATTTTTCATTAGTGAGTGCAGGTGTCAGGTGATATGATGTTCCAGTGGTTTAGAGTCTATAAAGTAAGATCGGATCCAATTACCCTTATCCAATTGCCACAGTTTCGATATAGTTTTAAGAAATTAACTGTTGGAAACATTTGAAGTCGACTGGTTGAAATATCAATATTAATACTAGATGTATGGAAGTAGAATGATTTAGCTCCCCTGTTGTTATTACACAAAAAAATCTACATTAATATAAGTGAGAAAATGATTTAAAGTGATATTAATTTACGCTAAAGCAATTATGTTGATTTAGATTGGTCTCAATACAATTCGTATTGTCTTCCCATATCTATCAAAAGTCGTAAAAGCACTGACCAGATATTAAAGCAAACTGCATGAGCTTGAAATAATTACGGAATCTGTGTTAGAAAATATAACATTTCGTTTCAACGGTTGAAATGATTAGTAATCATTTGCAATGATTTTATAATTTTTATCATTACATTATGAAATTTGTTCTGATAACTTTAAGAGACCTTTCTCACTTTCAGTTCTGGTCAATTTCACAATTCCATGCATTTTTGGAATTTGAAAATAATGTGTTTTTCACATACAAACCACTATTAAAAATAGACTTCCATTATCTGTGTTAATGTTAATAACGTTCAAAGTATCATTTCATGGAATGAAGAGTATCCGGTTTTTTATGAATTTTCATATAATTTATTCAGCAAGAATAATAATATTTATTCAGCAAGTATTATCATAGACGAACCATCAAGCATTACTTAATCCCTGATCTATGGTATTATATACATTACAAACATCATTACTCATATCAATTCCTCGAAAAATATACGTTGAAACAATAATTGAGCAAAGAATGGTTCTAATTCGAATAAAATAGAAAGTAAACACTGATGTTTGTTTCTGTTTTATTTATTTCACAAGTTATTTTCGCAATTTTACCTGTCACATGCTATTTCTACTCTTTTGTATATCATCAACTACTTCAGCTTTTTTAATTTGCAATTGTCATGCACAAGAAAAAATCAACACAATAAATAATAATGTATCACACAAGTGTCTATTTGGGCATCTCAGATTCAAGTTTTGGGCACCGAAAGTCACATTGAGGAATTTTACATAAAAGCAAAAGATAGACTCTAGCTCAAGATTATTCGGTGCAAATAGTTTTAACTTCTGATTCTGTAGCTTTAAATTTCATTTAAAGTGGTCGACAGAGTATTACGATATTTTTTGGAAGATTTAGAGACCTCAAGGATTAGATATCAGCGAAAGAGATAGATTGATAGATAGGTCGTTTATTGACAATTCTCGCCAGGCCGAAGCATATTGCAACAAAAATATTACAATACAGCAGAGTCTTTTACAGATTGGTTCATACGCTTTACTAGAAGTAGGATATCTGCTATTAAACAATGAATTGGAGAGCATTATCACGAGTGTATTTGGGTACAGAAAATAAGCATGGAGACCTTCCCCCTGCTTAACACGAAGTGAAACTGCATAAGCAAGGTATCAAAATAATATTGGAAGGCAACAACCACCAGTCTACTTGTCAGACTAAATTTAATTAATGCCTCGAATTCAATTTTTCAGGACCATTTCTATATAATACAAGCCATCGGAGATTGATTGATTAATTGCCTTTATTAAGGGCGAAGTTAGGACTCCTGGTCCTCTCTTACATTCAACCCTAAGATCATAGGATACAAGATACAATACTGTATGTAATTAATAACGAGATGGCAAGTCTACGCCGTACTTTTTAAAACTGTAAGGCTTTTTTAAACTGTCCGCATAGGGAGCGTTCGCCAAGCGTCTCAGACGCTTAGTATCGTAAATAAGTAGCCGTCATTGGCTGATTAGTCACAGCCAATAACATTCAATGATCATTTACAGCCGTTTATTTTAGACGCCTGGCTAACGGCGGACGGCCTTATACAAAGCATTTCTAATTCAGTCTATCTATCCCAATATGATGTTAGAAAAATGATTCCTAATGTACCAAATGCATCAAAATTGTGTCAGACGAGTATGTTCGCTATTCGCAGATTTTAAAGTCAGGGCAGACTCGCTATTTCTTTTCTTATATTCCATGTTAATCCATTTTCCATTTGAATATCTATCTTATTTTGTTGCTGATGAAGACCATCTCGTTAGTTACATGTAATAACTTACTTTCTTTCTCCCACATCTCCCTTCAAACCCAACAGAATATTGCTTCTGTTTGTTGACATGATAGTTGAGATGAAACATTATTTCCTTTATTTTATGGTATCAATATAAAATTCGTAAATAGGGAGCAATAGGCCTAATTATAATATATTTATTTATTCATCACAGCACAGTACACAAAAGCACATGCAAATAAATACTGTCAAGCAAACTTTACCTAATATAAAAAATAACTTAATACCACACAACTTAATAGTACCTTCTCACAATGAAAATCACAGAATAAAAATCATTAAATACGGTATCACACTTACAACTAAATAATTTCAGTCACATTCCATCCGAAAAGAATTCGTCCAATGAATCACTTCCCGGTGGTTTGGAACCCACCTACAACTGTAGGTCCAACTCATCAATCACCATCAACCAACTCATTACCCACGCACAGGTCTCAGACCTATGTGGGCTTCATCCTCAAAAAAATAAAATACGCCTTCCTACAACTCTAGTATGTATATAATTCAAACTTGAACCTTTTCTCACCAGCTATACTTTTGAATTCGGTTGGAAGCGTAGAGAAAAATTTTGGGCCCTTATAACTAGGCTTCCTCTCAAAAATGCTTAGTCTGTGGCGCTGTACTACACTACTGTTTCGCCGTCGTGTATTGTAACCATGATAATCAGCATTGACCGCGTAGGAGTTAAAATTATTTTTAACATATAAGATAGTTTTGAAAATATGCAAACAAGGAACACGTCAAGAATAGCAGATTCATAAAAGCCTCACGACATGCGTGCTGATATTTCAGACCTTCCAAATACCTAATGCCTGTTTTTTGCTTTGAAGTACTACCCCATAGCTGAATTACATAACTTAGGTGTGAGTTTATGTGTGCATAATACACACTTATCTGTAGCCTTATGCTCACACTTAATAATATTTCTTAAAACAAACTGAGCTTAACTTAACTTTTCGCTGCTATTTTTTCAACATGAAAGAATAGAGTCAAGATTAGAGTCAATTTATTGATAATCCCACCAGGTTGACGGCTGTTTCATTTTCAATATCTGTTTCTCTCAGAGTGATGATTGGTTCGAATAAAAGAGTTTTATAATCTAAATTGATCGCATGGTGTAGTAGTTTTTTGTAACTTCATGTTTTTCTTTTGTTTGCTTCTAGACTGTAGAAGGCCGGCAAGTGGATGAGGCAGTTGCAAGCATCTTCCACACAGTCCTTTTTCACCGATCATTAGGAAAATTCTGCTATAAGCAAGAAGGCAGCTACTCTGTAGGTACTGTTGGATATGCTGATGTCGACTGCGACTTTATTGACTTTACTTATGTAAGTACTTTTGCAGAGTTTTCAACACCCTAATGCTTTCAATTAATCATTAAAAACATGTGGACAATATAGAAAACGTTATTGACTTCGTCTAAACAAGTAGAATTTTGAAAACGATATTGACTTCGTCTAATTTGCTTGTGGAACACAGATTTCAATACCTCAAAGGCTCTTATCCCGCGTCTAGACGTAATGTAGCCAAAGAAGTTGTTTCACGCGCATTGTTGAAAACAGCTGACTATTATGAATGTTATTATTAAACGTGTTTTTTGAACAGGTTTTAATGCTTTAACTCCAGTATATAAAACATAGGCATTTCAGAAGATTTTACTAACTCTTTATATCTAAGTAATATTGCTTTATGAAGCAGAGAGTTCAATACCTTTATGATTTTAATCCATGTAAAAAAACATGGTCAATATAGATCAAATAGTTTTGGTTAGAAGGTTCCGGCAAGGACGGTTTAAAACAAAAGTTTTTCTGTAGCTTAGAATTTTCGCTAGCTGAGAAGCAAAATTGTATTATATTTTAATCATTGAAGTGGTTTAATTTATTTTAAAACATTTCATAAGCCTCTACTTCTTTAATGCTTACTTCCTTAAGTTACTTACTTCCCTATCTGCTTTGATTTATTATGAATATTTTCAAAACTGATTCAATGAAATTTATTGTTGTTTATAAATCCCTGATTCAACAGATTATATACTTGAAAATAAATTATAAATGGTAATTTTACTTTTTTTGTGGAAATACTATATTACACATGTGAGTAGATACTCCTCGATAATTGTAATTATAAATTAACAAGATTTTTTCAAATATCCAGTCGAGTTTTTTTATTTATACATGCATTTTTATAAAAAATAAAGATAAACACTTGTTACAAATAATTTTTGTCCTCACAAAAAATTAATTTATTCATTTATTTTTCAAATGCATACCAAATGCTTCTAATGAAGAGCATTATTGACATCAAATAATTCGTATTTTAATTTAACAAGGAAAAACTTAAGTTTTAATTTTTTTAAAGATATTAAATATTAAGATTGGAAGAGACGAAATAATAGGAGACATTTTGGAAAAGTAAAATATAGTATAGTATAAGTAAATGAAGTGTATTAGAGTAGAGTTAGGTTACAATTTCACAATAGTAGTATACTAATAAGGTTTTTGGATGCCCACTGCTGCATTGAGCTTAGCAATCTTGAGTCCTACTATATTCTTTCTTATATGCCACCGTGATATCTCACATTAAATACAATTTCAGTCAACAAAAGAAGCAAAAAACAAAGTTTATATCCCGTAAAAAATTTAAATCGTCATATTCCACTCACTCTTCACTTATAAAATGCACCAGCAAACTCAGTATTACTATATTCTCATATAAATACTATGATAACTCACATCAGATACAAATTTATTCAAACAAAGTATGTAAAAAAGCAGTTCATATGTATTTATAATTTAAATTATTATACGCCCTGCACTTTTTAATTATCTAGTACGGTTTATCTTGATAGATTGACTTGCACTACTCATTTTTATTGAACAGTTTCATGTTAAGAGTTCAAAGAGTAATAAAACATGCAAAATAACTCTGTTACTATTGCTAAATAAATATTATTATTCGTCAAGTGCGTTGCTTATCTAAAGTTTAATTGAATCTGGATCGTATTTTCCTAGATAATAAGATACTGTAGGCCTACATTGTTAATGAGGGTACTGGTTAGGAAATGACCTGCAGATGCTGGGTCAAAGGTAGGAGGGATCATCAGATAAAGATCAAGGTAATTCTTATTTGACATGCTCTGTTGGCATGTTACTTACAGAATTGTGTGAGGGGGGGGGGGGGGGCTTGTAGTCTGGCGGATTGTAGTGTCTGTAAAACTTGACGTTTGCTTTTCACAACAGTGATATTTAATTGCTGTATTGAAACCATTCAAATGAATGTGATTCGGAAATAGCTGATGTTCTGAAGCTAGACATTCATCTTCTGTTTTGATAAATATAGTATTTTGAATAGGCTCGTAAAATTAAGTAGTTCGATTGCGAATTTTTATTCTGAAATCTTGTAAACAAAACAAAAAAAACAAACAAATATTCAACTCTAATTTTATAAAATTTCAAAAATAAAATAGAATGTTATGAATTTAATTTTTAAATATCTAGTGGTCTGCACTGGTTTAAGCAGTTAGTGTCACTCTAAACGCCGTTTGAACGGGATTTTTACTTGCTAACATTTATAGAATAGAATAGAATATAGTTTATTGTCCAAAAACATAAAAATGTATAAGACATAGTCAAAATGTAACAAGCTAAAACATCAATACAAATTTAAACACCTGATTTATATCACTGTCAAAATAATCATTTAATGAATAAAATGGAAAGCCAATCAAACAATTTGTTAAAATCAGTTTAAAATTTTTCAAACAGTCAATACATTTATGCATAAATATATGCATAAATATATGCATATATAGATATGCATTGGATTAACATATTAACCTTTAAGCATATTTAGTAATGTTTCAAAATAATTTATTCACAATCACCGTTGTTTAGCAACTAGCATACTTTCCCTGCTACGATTTCCAGCTAGGTCTGGAATTTGTGTTCTCATTACAGACTTGTGTAGAAGACATCTGCCATGAAACGATTAATAGAAACCTGATATTCGTTCAAAATTTATAACAAAACCTAATTAGTTTCAGTTGAATTGTATCCATTGAGAAATCTAAATTGAGTATGTACAGTAAAACCTGTTTAAGGCGGAACTTCACCGGACTGAAAAAATTTCCGTTTCGGCAAGT
Source organism: Conomelus anceps (assembly GCA_948455865.1). Taxonomy (NCBI): domain Eukaryota; kingdom Metazoa; phylum Arthropoda; class Insecta; order Hemiptera; family Delphacidae; genus Conomelus; species Conomelus anceps. Next base: position 24,473,810 of record OX418222.1, on the reverse strand, counting down.
TTCCGGTTTTAGACAAGGTGGTCAAATTAAAAGCATGTGACGGGTTAAGAAATTTCTGTAATTTTATTTTGTCTCATAAAAAAGCTATGAAATTAATTATAAATTATACCTACTGTATTAAAAAATGTTTCTTCACTAACCTATTTCATTTTCATCCACATATTGAAAGACAAAGTTTTTGTTTTCAGGTTTGTCATTTCAAAATTAAAGAACACTACTGACTAACTTGGAAACAATTGCCGCAATTGAACACAATTTTTTTTAATAAATAAACATTAAACACTGATGAAACAATCACGCATTACTTTAAATGACAGAACTCGGAATGAATTGGAAAGAACGTACTGAACGAAAGACTTGCTTAAACTGATGTAGAAACAGTTCCAATTCAAAATTAAAACGCCAGGAATGTTATGACTAATGTGATGGATGCTATGGCGTCAAAACACCGTGTGTACAGACTTTCAGTTCCCCTTAAAATGTTTGGTTGCTTATGGCTCTTATGGCTATGGCTTATTCTTGGAAACAATTAGCCTTCAGTACGTGAGCGATAGAAGCATATAACATCGAGTGGGACACTGTGCCTTATTTATTTTGCAATAACCTTCTAAGACATCCGGTAATAAGAAATAATGTATCGTAGTGTACTTGATACGTTAAAAAACATCCTGATGTTTTAAAAACAAATATTGAACTCTATATTTACTTTAATACAAAAAATAATCCGGAATACAGTATGTTGCAAAAGCAAATAGCTTCTGTAAATCTTTATCAAATTTCCGTTTTACACAGTTTTAATTATTTGCAAGGGACTTTTTAAGCATTCCGTTTCCGCGTTAGAAAGGTTCCGGCATAGAAACGCCTTTTAATATGTAACTATATACAAAATTCCTAGGGACCGGATGAAACATTTCGTTTCAGCAGGTTTCCGTCTTACAAGGGGTCCGTCTTAGACAGGGTTTACTGTAATATTTAACCCAACCTAACAGTGCCACATAATGTTGGGGATTACAAAATTCTTTAAAGTCTGAAGTGAAAAGTATTACAAAAAAATCTAGGACGTGAATATGAATTCAATTTTCGAACAGAGGTCCTTAAACAGGATAAATGAAGACAGATATTCTTACCAATGCAGCACCCTATTAAATTAGTTGCTCTCAAAAGAAATTATAACAATACTGTTTTTATGTAGTTCATGCAGTATTTATTGAGAACTGAAGCATATGAGCATGATAACATTGACTATAATGAAGAATTTTTTTCATTTTAATTCTAACTAGATAGACTACTGTCTATAAAATATAATAAACATTATTGAATACTGCAGTGACTTGAAAAACCCAAATTGGTTTTAAATTTACTGTTTCAAATAAAGTATCCTCATCATTTAATTGGAGTGGCCCTAGCCGAGTGGGTTAAGTGCTGGTTTGCTAGCCCAAAGGTCCCGGGTTCGATCCCAGTTCTGACCAAAAGATTTTACCTCGGGCCACTTCCGTGTTTCGGAGGACACGTTAAGCTGTCGGTCCCGGCTGCCTAAAAACAGTCGTTAAGTCACGTCAGAGGCCCTGAACTTATTCAGGTGCGACCTGATAACTCTGACACCAGACCTGAGCCAGCCAGGTCACATGATATTATTATTATCATTTAATTGAATGAAATTCAGGGAGTTATGTTTGATGAAAGAATAGTTTTGCATTCAATAACAAATTTTTATTGAATTTATTGTTTGAAAATAAGTTTATTCATCATTAAATTGACTAATACTATGGTTTATTCAGTTTTTTCCAAGATGGCGGGCGTAGCGCAGCTAGCATTCTTGGGGACTTTAAGTATGCTTATTAGCATGTTTTTCTGGTCTTATATACCGATTTTCAGCCGGGTTTTCTTTACTTTTTGCTAATTTGACTGGACTAATGACTGGATTATGTATGTGCTATAACACAATGTTATATGCCAATGTTTCAAATATGTGCAAAAAATTGATACCAAAAATGAATTGATTTTGGTAAATATTGTTCAATTTAAGAATAAACTTGTTCGTATGGCTGATTAACATTTGTATTGTTTATCTTATTATTGTGAATGCATGTATGTATGTTTGTTGTATTTCCAACTGTAGTTTGAAATAATTTAATTATAACTGTTCGTAGGTTTGCTGCTCCTCATACAACCTTGACAGACACTTGAAACGTGAGATCTCTGGCTTCTCAGAAGCACTAAGGGGTAACGATGGGCCGGGCTGTGGTCAAATATCGTTGGAATTCTTTCAAAAACGTAGAACAAGATGGCCGTTTGCGCCCGAGTGCATCCCGTGGGAAGTGTGGAATGTGAGGCTGGAGTTGATCAAACTAAATAATGAGTCAGGTTTGTAAATTGTATAGTATTATTCATTTCAAATTAATTTATGCATAATACTTCACAAAATGCAGTGCAGTTATTCCACCACTCTAGCTTTGAGTTTTATTATAGAATCTAATTTAAATACGTTATAGATCTTTCATAGTCTGCTATTATCATAATAGGAATTCGCTCTGTTTCTTCAATAATTTTTTATTATGCTATATTCGTTGTATTAGTTTCAAATAATTCGAAACGAATAGTACGTGTAATAGATAACAATGTAAGTGGGACCAATATTACATGCAATAAATATACACGAAAATACTAAATGGATTTTCAATTTTTGAAGCTGATCTTAATACATTAATATTTTTTGTTATTCCAAAAAAGCATGATAAATAGCTCACAATAGTACCCCCCTCAACTCATAAGAATCTTGTAAATTTTAGTGTTTCAATTCCCAATATTTCTTAATATTGAGGAAAGAATAAATCAAAGTATATCATTTCAATTGAACTATTCATTGATATTCTTGAAATAAGAAGATTTTTCGTTATATATTGTTTTTCCAAATGAAAATTTCGAGTAACATGTGAAACACAACCTATGAAAGTTTGAACTCTGGAAGTTCAGTAAAAGGAGCAGTATTGGGCTAAATTATCTATTTTTGATAGCTTATATCTCGAAAATGGTTGAATATTTGATAAATATGCAAAGGACTGAATTTGAAGTAAATTCAGCTAGCTTTCTTTTTTACTTTAGCCCCCAAACCTAAAATTTATTTCTAATGTTTACCATTATCGAGATAAAACCAAAAATATCGAAAATGGTACCTTCCACCTTATGCTCACACTCGGAGAGTTGGGGGCTTTTAGTTTGTTTACCTCCTAACTACTCTGAACAGATTCATGAAGAAAAATATTGTTGCATCTTTCATCCATTCTACAATGTATTCATTAACTGGGCTAATTGTAAACTTTTCTTATAAAAATTATTTTTTCATTTCAGAGCGACAAGTATGCAGGGAGAAAGTTGGTGATATATTGACGGAGAAGATTTTGTATGTTGCAGAAATAATGAATAGGCATGACTATGTTCCAAAAATGCCTAATCAATCTGAACTGGATCTCATTTTTGATACAAGTTATCCAGACATTCAGCCATATCTTTTCAAAGTAAGAATTCTTATAAATAGTTTTAATAGTTTTTAATCGCCTTCCAAGTATTTTCCACTATCATTGACCATAAATAATATTTAAAGATAATAGGTAGCCAGGGGTCTGTTGTATAGCAATTTACAAACTGTTTTTATTTGTAAGTGTTTTTGTATGTACTAAAAAAATTTGTAGAAGCTTTTCTAGTAGATTGCAATTATATTTTGTAAATTGTTATGTAACAGGCCCTACTCACACGATATTATTATTAGAGTGAATGTCGGTATTATTAATAATATTTCTTGATGTATCATTATCATTCTTATTGCATTTTGGATAATTCCATAAAAATTGTAGGAATTAATGTGAATTATATGTTCTTGATTTTTAATTTCATTTTTCCATGTTGTCATTGAATTAGAAAAGTTTTATTTTACGACATATGCACATGATAAAATATTCAATACTCTTTAAAGAAGGCGGTAATTTTTCCTATTTAAAAAAAAAGCAACTCATCAGAAGTAAAAAGTTATAGAGGGATCTCTTTCGTAAATTCTTTTGCAAAATGGTTTGCTGGAGTATTGCTAGGAAGACTAGAGAAGTGGGTGAACAAATATAAAGTTTTGATGCGAGTGTCGAGCAGGTTTCAGAAAGGGTTATTCTACTGCTGATAATATCTTAGACCTCTTGAATATCATAAATTTGAAAGGTAGAAGAAAAATATGTATTGCTATGATTTGAAGGCTGCCTATGATCAAATAGATAGACACTTTTTTATTTTATTTATTTATAAAACAAAACACCCATATACAAGTCATGCAGAAAATAAGAAATATTAAAATACAGTAACTCAAACTTATTCATAAACTTTATGCTATTGGACTGTGAACATTTAAAAAAAAAGTTATCTCTATTCTATACACACAAAGGCTAGTATTTGGCGTGGAAAAGAAATGAAAGATTTTTGAGGCGACAAGTGGCTTGAAACGGCTGTTTATTATCACCGTTGCTGTTTTCATTATTCATAAACGACCTATGTGATAATATGAGAGAAGGAATTTGGATAGATAATATGAATGTAAAGATTCTGCTGTATGCCGATGATTTAGTACTGATGGCGGCAACTCCAAAATCTTCACAATGGATGATAAATGATTTACAAGAGATGATTTGAAAGATGGGGCTCAATAGTCAATACACAGAATGCGAAGATAGTTATGTTCAGGAAGGGGGGACGTATGTCGAAACAGGAGAAATGGTTCGTAGGTGGTAAGGATATGGAAGTTAGAGCAGTGGCAACATGGAACACAGGTTTGAGTTATAAGTGTTATAATGTTTCGGAAGCCCTGCCCAGATTTTTTTCTAAGAAGTTATTGATGTTGCCGTAGTCTACACCGAATTTCATAGTTCACTTAGAACTAGATATTGAATCAATTTTCTAGTTTATTGTTAAAATGCATGTAGAATTCATTTTCCGGAGACCGCCCCAGGGAAGACTGCCAAGAGAATTGTTAGAGAAAGTTGTAAGAGGTAAGATATCGTGGTGTAAGGAATGGATGAGCTGGGACGAAGAATTTGGGTGTAACTTACTGAGGTGTTTGAGTGATAGGAAAAATGATGTTGATATGAGAGAATACAGGAGTAATTTAGAGCTGCATGGGTTCAAAGAGCGAATGAGGCAGAATCTCATGTATTGTACAAACATTTAGAAAATCACATTTAGTAAATCTTATCTTGATACTAAATTTGACAGGAAAAAATAAGCTTAATTTTTAAAGCATGGGGATCTCTCTTTCAGCTGAATTTTGCACATGGTAGAGAAGAAAGGCAGTGAATGTGCTCCTTGTGTAATGTGGGAGAGAAGGACATGCCTCATTTCTTGGGTGTGTGTCTGATATTGGGAGATGTCTGTAGAACTTGGCTAGGAAAGTGCAGGATAGCCGAAATAGTGATTCAATGGTTAAACGGGAAAAATTGGGAAGGAATGGATAGTAGAATTTAATTAAGTAAGAAAAAATCCGACTCCAGGCATTACGGAGTTATGCCATATTAATGTTCTAGTTTTCTGATTGCTGTATAACAAAAATTATGTAAGTGCGTTTTCTTTTTCTTGATAAATGTCATGAATGTTTTTTAATTTTATGTTGCAAATAAAGACATTTTTTACTACTACATGATGAAATATTAGTAGAATAATATACACTACTTATTATTCAGTAAATTTGCTTTCTATTTTTGATTTTCGCTTTTATTTAAAAATTGTTAGGCCGACTGTATTTTAAATTATATTCAATTATTATTGTATTATTTTTTTAAATTGGTGACTTGAACTGTGTTATGCATTGCACTGAAAAAATCGCCATCAAAACTCAAATACAACGTCTGAATCAAAAGTTTTAAGAATGATATCATTAATTTTTCATCTACATACATCATCACATTGCAGTAGAATGAAGAGGAAACAACAGGCTTTACAGCCCAAAACAGCTTCCTCTTCTAAATTTCAATACCGAAATGTCTAAACAAAGGTTAAGTCTAGAAATCACAGTTTCACTATTAATTTTTGCTGGAGAAAAAATATAATTCATTTTTATTGAAAAAAAATTGTACATGAAAGTCAATAAAAACAAATGGAAGCGCCACTTTGTGTTGTAGAAACAAGGTTTGAGGTAGAAAAAAATTGGAACATTGATTCCTGGTGGAAATGATAGTTGATAGGCTACTAATCAATATGCTAAAAGTATACATCCTGACTGCTGCTAGAAATTGGTTTTTTGCTACTATCTTGAAAATGTTGGGACATTTTTCAGTTGTTGAGAAATATTTCGCAAATTATTAGTCAGAGCGAAAATTGATTCATGCCTATATCATGCTATACTGAATTATCTACAATTTTAGATCAAAAAGAAGTTTCTATCTTCAACCCTTTAGGAAATATGGAATTTTCAAAATAATTGATTTTTTCACCAACTTGAAATTTTCAGTTTTTTCTTAGTTATTTTCATAACAGTTATATTCGTGAAATAGCTAGAAATGTGTTTTCGGCCGCCATCTTGGAAAAATTGGAAATTTTTGTAAAGTTTCGTGTGTGGTATCAAACTACAGGGAATTTTATGCTGAATCCGAATATAATTCCATTTTAACAATAAATCTTTTTGTCAAAGTGGAATAGTGGAAAATGTAACCATTCCAAAGTACTCGACTCTACATTACATTACACCTCAACCTCATGCATGTTGAACGAGTAGACATCGTCTTTGGTGTTCATTTTTTTTTTTTGGATGATGAAGCCCACATAGGTTTGAGACCTGTGCGTGGGTAATGAGTTGGATGATGGTGATTGATAAGTTGGACCTACAGTTATGAACTGGAAGTAAGTTCCATAGTATTAAACATCTCAGTTCTATGCAGAGGTACAGCCAATAAATGAGAACTATGGCGAGTCCCACATTGCCAATATCTCTCTCCTCTGCAAATATAAGCGAGGATATAAGTCACCCTGCATAGCATGCTGAGTTTCTATTCTGCAGCATCAATACTCGCTGAAGATGACAATGGTTATAATCATAGATGCTAAATAAAACAGATGTAGTTAAATGGTGATAAACACGGTACTCCAATCTGTCATACACTATTCCATAACACGTGTTTGATTTCACATCATCTGTGGTTATAATAGAATATTTTTGCACCACTGTACAAGCACCTCAGAGGAAAATTTTTTCTTTTTTTGAGGATGAAGCCCACATAGGTCTGAGACCTGTGCGTGGGAAGAGTTGGATGATGGTGATTTATGCGTTGGACCTACAGTTTTAGGTGGGTTCCGAACCACCGGGAAGTGATTTTCAGCAGAGAACAGTGTCTTTTTTGCTGGCCAATCTAATCGGTCACCGTTACACAGGACCAACTAGAACGCAGCTTATCTCTATCTGATCGAACAGATACCTGCTACGGCTCGCGGCTATCACTTCCTATCATTATTATCTGATTGAAAAAATCACCAAGATGAAGTAACATAATGTTATCAACTTTGGGATTCACCCTCCTCGAAAGCTTACCTCCTTAGTTCTAACATTACACAGCTATATTAATAGCATTATAATTTTCAATTGATAAAATTATTCATAATTCTCTGCTTTCTGTTTAAAGAAGCAAACTCTAGCAATCAATTGTATAGCTTGATATCCTATATCCTGTGTATAATAAATTTTAAAGAAGCAAACTCTAGCAATCAATTGTATAGCTTGAATCCGATTTCATTGATATATGGTAATTTTCTTCAGAGTTCAGTTGCAGTCATTTAGAGAGGCAAACTGAAAGGTGGTCCTGGTCCTGTAATTATTTTAAAATGAGTTGTCTGAAATTTTGCATTTATCTTAGCGTGAAGTTTCATGCGCTTTCTATGAATTTAATATATATTTTTTCTGAAAAAGGCTTGAAGGTTTTGATGCAGGGAAACTTTTTTCATAAGTAGGTCTAGTTTGTCTTCTGTCAGTAGTCCATCTGGCTCCCAGGGTTATTAGGTTTTATTTGGCGGTTGTGTGACATTATTTATTTAAAGTTAAATTCATGTGGGAGCAACAGATACATCGATCCATTTTGCTCCAATGACACATAGATAAATGAAAATAAGACATGATTATAAGAATTATTGTAAGTAAAAAAATAAGAGTAAGCAAGTGATAAACAATAGGTACTTAACAAAATAATAGAAGCAATAATATTTCTTAGAACAAAATAATTAATATGATAAGCTTACTCTCAGTAAAATTACAATAGTAAAAAAGTTATGAAAAATGGTTTATATAGGTAATAAAAATGAAATGATGATAAACACCATGATGATGAAAACCCATTATCTGGGTTTTATCCTGTAATAGTATAAGAAGCATTTCTTTGCCTGATTGTTTGATAACTCATAAGCTCGTAATAAAAGCCCATTTGACAACATATTCGAAAATTCCCGAATCATAAATACTTTGAAGATCAAAATTCAATATGAGAAGATCTAATAAAGCTTATCGTATGCTTATTGAGTTGTGAATTTGAGAAGGTAAGATTCAGGATTGAAAATTAATCAGCTGAAAAATAAGCCTGAATAGAAGAGTCCAGGTGTTGAACAGGATGCCATAAAACATTGATAGTGTATCAGAATTATGAATTCAATATCTTGGAGATGCTCACATTCTTCATTATATGGAGAATGAATAGCCATTTGGAACTGTGTTACCAGTGATGAGTAGTGTGACAAACAGAATTGTGCCATGTGTTCCTGCTCACTGCTAGTAGTAAGTTGGCAGACTCTATAATTTTTTGTAATGAGTTCTTAATAATATGCTTTCTTGTATTTGCTATACTTCACGAAGATGATGACCCAATAGCCAAAAGCACACCAAAACTTCATTAAATTGGGATTTGTTGAATCGAAACACACTCCAGTATCAGATGTTACAGGGTTTTCTGGCAATTTTTCAGTTTTGAAATAATAATAAGTGGATGATTTTTTTCATTGCAGCTGTCTTTTTCAACGTCTGATCTTCCAGGCACATCGGTCGGCAGCACAATGAAGAAATTGATCAAGGAAACCCTTTCTCTCTGACCTTTTGCCTTGTAAATACTTTTTGGCATACTCTTCGTGGATCTTATGTGTAATAGTTTCAAATGTTTTACAGCCATCTGAATATTATCTTATAGTGAGATTATTTGAATGTATAATTGCATAATAAAGGCTTATTATTCTAATATTTGAGAAGTACAATCTTATTAATGTGCTTGTTTGTTGGAATACATTTTATTGACCATGAATAAATGTGGATATTATTGTCATGATTATAAAAAAGTGAGAAAGAAAGATATTAGTCGATGATATTTTAGTCAATAGTGAAGCGATAGTTGTTTTTTTTTCATGTACATAACATAAATTCTTTACATAAATATTTATGTGTCAGTAGACGTACCGCAGCGTTTCAGAACTGATGGAAACTAAATAGTGAACCATACTGCTCACTGTTTGTTGTACATTTCTGACAATGCACATTCAAATGATATTAATCTGATTCAGATATTGAAAAAATTATGCACTTTTATGAAAACGTGTGTAGATGTTGTTTTATTTTTTGAATATCACCGTTATAACTTATTATTATGTAGATTGCAGAGTTCGAATCAAGAATTTTACATATATTTTGAAATGGAGATTTACCACTGCAAATATTCTCTTTGTCATAGTTTGTACGAATATATTTGTTCTATGCATGTTATTATATATTAAAAACAAGTTTCAACTTGCATTTTTAAGTGGAGAAAATGTGATTTTAATTTTTTTATGATTTGAAAAAGAATTTTTATTGTTTATCAAATAAAAATATTTTTTAATAAACGGTTGTTTCGATACCATAACTATCTTGTCTTTTTTACTCTCTTGCCCTATGATTTTTAAAATCGTAAAGGTTCGAAATCGCAAAGGTGCCACTGGTGAAGGCGGGTATTTTTATTATTATTATTATTGTCGTTGATGGTTTTATTTGTTTTCCCCCTTATTATAATACTGGCGAGGGTAAAATACTGGATAAAGATGAATAATGCTCCCATTTCATAGATGAATAACAATATACCAGATGAGTGTAATTAAATAAATAAATAATAAATAAATAAATAAATAATCATTTTATTTGTTTACGAGCTTACACTCACACAAATCGAGTTGCCATCGACATGAAAATATAACAATATTAAAAATTTCATGGCTAGAAGACCTAATAAATTTCTTCCAAAAACAAAAAACAAACGAACATACAATACATGACATTATATAAACACATTATATCTAACAATAATTTTACCAATTAATACCGTCCGAAACCTAGAATATACATATAATATATAATTATAATTTTTAATAATAATAATTATCAACCAGCTAAGAAAGTCATCCTGTAGTCTCTAAAATGTAATTTCTCACGTTTATAGCGCTTGCCATATAATTGTAGACATTTTTTATTTTATCAATAGTTACATTTGAAAGGAGCACTTTAGCTTTATCCTCATGATTAATAATATTTTCAATGTACTTTGCCAAGAACTGCTGTCTAAAATCTAAATACATTGGGCATCGAACAAGAATATGAGTAGGTGTTTCGTCCTCTCGCAAGTTGCAAATCGGACAGTACTCAGCACAGTCTATGTAGATCCCTCTGTTCTCTAAATAAAGGTAGAATCCATATTTTGAAGCCAAACGCAACTGAGTAACACATCTAATCCATTTGAAAGCCGACCTTAGTTGAAGCTGGTCACCCAGAATAAAATTGGGATTTATAAGTTGATAAGCGGGGCACGAAATTGAGTTTAATGCTTCATGTTTGTCTACTTCATGAAGTGCTACACTATGTCTACAAGCTATATCCCATTTTATACTGCTTAGCCTCCCCAGTAAAATTTCCTCTTCTTCCCAATTATCATCAAAAGAAGCCAAAGCTAATTGCTGTTTTACCAAACTTACCCAGTTAAGAGTGTTCCTACTTGGATAGAGCTGATTGTTAGAAAGAAGCATTAGTTCTCTTAAACAAATTTTTGGATATCTGCTATCTGACATATTTAATATTTTAATCAACCAACTTAAACTTTTGAATAAAATTAAATTTGCTACTTTGACTCTTCCTGTCTCTAAACGTAATGCCCAATTAGCAGTCCTTTTATCCAGAAATAAAAGTCGCTTGAAGAAATTTAGCTGGACTTTCTCTATTTGTTCAATACAACTCAAACCCCAAACCTCTGCCCCATATACTGCCGTTGGCAGAACAACAGATTCAAACAACTTGATCTTGCTCTCCCATGTGTCAGATCGAGCCTTTCTCAATACTTGTAAAACTACCTCACTGATTCCCTTAGCTTTAGCTACTACTATTGAGCAGAATACATTAAACCGGCCAGAGGAGCTAAATTCCACGCCCAAGTATTTATATGAATTACGGACTTCAATTTCATCCCCCCTGTAATAAAAAGGTCTATTCCTTCTCAGCCTACCCTTATGAAAAGGAACTATCTTAGTTTTGGAAATGTTCACCTTCAATTTTAGAGCTTCACAATAGTCTTCCAAGCATTTGATTTTCTATCTCAGGTCAGATGGACTATCTGCAAGGATAACAATATCGTCGGCATATAAGAGAGCTAAAATATCGGTGAATCCATTTATAGATATGCCAGATAGGCCTCTTTCTCTAAAAAATACTTCAATATCTGAAAGATACAAAGAGAAGAGAAGCGGGCTGATCGAATCCCCCTGTAATACGCCTCTGCGAAATTCCAGTCAGGTTTCCGTCCACATTACAGTACTTCTACTGCTCTTATTAAGATAACAGATGATATCAGAGCAGCTATGGATAAGAGGCAGGGTACATTGCTTGTTCAATTTGACTTTAGCAAAGCATTCGATAATGTTAGTCATGCAATACTTCTCCACAAATTAAAACAACAATGTAATTTTTCGGATTCCACCATCTGCTGGTTCTCATCTTACCTAAATGGTCGCTGTCAAGCTGTCATGGGCAGCTCCAACAATATATCCTCTTGGTGTCCAGTAATCCGAGGTGTACCTCAAGGATCAGTTCTAGGGCCTCTTCTCTTCTCTGTTTATATAAATAATGCTCCCATGATTTTCTCCTTCTCATCATATCATTTGTTTGCCGATGATCTTATAATGTACCTTCATTTCCCTATTGATCGGTTCCAGGCCTCTGTAAATGATGTAAATGTTGATATCTCTGAACTTGAAGCATGGTCTGATGCGCATGGGCTAACACTGAATCCTATGAAAACTAAAAGCATTGTCATTGGTTACCCCAGACTCATGAATCAATTGAATCTTGAAAGTGCAAAAGTTGTCATTAGGGGAAATATTGTTCCCTACTCTCAGTGTGTCCGAATACTTGGCATTCTGATTGATTCTTCTCTGAGTTGGCGAGAGCAAACTACTCATGTGTGCAACAAAGTGTTTGGTGGAATGCATCAGTTGAAGAGAATTAAAAGATACCTGCCAAAATCTGTGAGAGTTGCTCTGGTTAATGCTTTGATAGCTCCATTTCTCTATTATTGCTGTGTGGTCTATAACGATCTTACCAACGAATTGGATGTGCGGTTACAGCGGTCTCTCAACTATGCTGTTCGTTACATATATGATGCCAGACGAGATGCACACATAACACCATTATTTATTGATCTTGGTTGGCTCAAATTAAAAGAGCGTAGGAAATACTTTTTGCTTTGTTTATTGTTTAAAATTTTAATTTTGAAGGAGGGTCCTGTATATCTGTCTGATTCCTTCACTTTGTTGAACGATGTGAATCCTGGTCGCCGCACAAGGTCTCATCGCTTCACACTTCAAATACCGCTGCACCGCACTGCCATATTTAATAACTCCTTTGTTGTGACAGCGTCTAGACTATGGAATGAGCTACCTGAAAGAGTGGTATTTTCTAGATCTCTCTCCACATTCAAAAGGAGACTCTATGTTCATTTGAATTCTTATCAGTGAAATTGATTCTACACAAATCATTCAATAGGCTTTATCAATAAGTATATTTTATCTTTCAACATTTTTTTTTTCTTTTTTTTCAAGGACGGATGTTTTCTCTTTTGCTCAAAGTGCAAAGATCGTTGAAGTCTAATCAATTTCCTTTTATGTTTGAGATGGTTTTTGTTATCAAGAAAAAAAAATGCTCTTGAATAGTCTTGTTCTGTCTTCACTTCCCCCCCCCCCCCTCTTAGTCATCTTCATCATTTAAATCATGGTGTTTTTATCATTCACTTATTGACACCTTTCTAATTCTTATTCAATTTTTTTTTCTAACCCTTTTTTATATAGAACTAATAGGTACTTTGTCTATCCATCTAATTTATCTAATTATTTGACATTTTATTACATGGATCTTTTACAGTGTAAATGTTATGCAATTTATTTTCATTTTAATTTATATATTTTTCTTTTATTTTCTTCAATTTAATTTATTCTAATTTTGTATTTACGTTCAATGTGCAATGGGTCTGTCAAGACCTAGTACAGACAATAAATAAATCAATCAATCAATAAATCTGCCTACTGGGATAGAGTTTTCCCCTAGAATAAGTTCAGCCCTACTATAAAGTTCACTCAGTAGTCTAATAATTTTCCCACTAACTCCAACCAACCCTAGCTTATACCAAAGCTGATTATGAGGGACACTATCAAAAGCCGACTCAAAATCAATGAAGAGGGCATAGACGGTTTTATGTCGCAACTCCACCTGCTTGAATAAAACTGTGTGCAAAACAAATAAATTATCTACACAGCTTCTTCCCCTTCTAAATCCAGATTGACCCTCCGGCAATACATTGCTTATCTCTGCCCAGTTTGATAAACGAATTTCTATTATTTTAGTTAAAATCTTGACAATTGTATTAATAAGAGCAATAATTCTGTAGTTGCTTGGCTCTTTAGGATCTCCTTTTTTATGCAATAAAAACATTAATATTTTACACCACTCGAATGGTATTATTTGGCTTTCTAAAATCTTATTGAGTAAATTCAACAAATATATCTTCCAACAATATGGCAGCGCTTTGTAAAATTCGTTAGTTATTTTGTCCGAGCCAGGCGCTTTCTCAGCTTTTAAACAATTAAGAACAAAATTCAGTTCCACCATATCAATCATACCATCAAGTGTCGGGTGGGTTGCATCTACAAAGATTTGTAGATGCAACCCACCCGACAGATGAGTGTAATTAAGTTAGTGTATATATAGATTTATCGAAAAGGTACTTTCAAACAGTATCATTCACAAGAAATTACAGGTTCAATAAATTTTCACATGAGTACCGATTTAGATAATTCTCAAACAACAGCTTCCTCAAGAGGTAACATAAATTATTGAACTAATTAATGTCATAATTGATTAAATTCGGATTCCTCAAAGTACTATTAATCATACTGAAGACTTCCACAATGGCGGACCAGCAATTCGGAAGTCCACGGTGCAATTTCCGGCGGTTACTATTATTTTTTTGTAGTAGCGTTCATCGATTTCCATCAGCTATTCAATGCTGTTGTCAATATCCGCCATTGCGGAAGTCTTCAGTATAAATTATAATTATTAGCACTTGAAGGAATTCGAAATTAATAAATTATGTTCTATATATTTGTCAGTTCCTTCAAAACCAACTTGTAATTAATGTCATATGTATAATATATAGAAGACTGATGGTGCGCATATTCTTTTGATAAACATTTGTGTAGGTGATCTGTGATGGCAACCAAAGAACGTTGCCAGTTTATTGTGGTGATGATAATGGAAGGGGTTTGAAGAGTCATCCAGTTCAAGCCAAGAATAATAAAAACACGTTTTCAGTATTATTATTATTATTTCGTCGCATTGAAACCGTATTCAATGAGCATAGCTCCAACGGTGTACGACATGCCAAATAGGTTCCACCATGTGGTGGAAAAAAAGGTTTTTTAATGCTCACAAATCTTATTTCAAATCTTAATCAAATTTCGAATTGGCCTTAAAAACCCAATTATTCGGCAATTCAATGAGCATTGGAGAAAACCTCATAGCACTCTCTCAATGAATACGGACAGCTTTCAATTAATATATGATTGAGGGCTACAATAAATTTATTTAAACAATATTTTTCAGTTCATCTGTCAAGCAATTGAAAACCCGTATAATGAAGGCTGTTTCTCATGAAGTATGGAATTAATTTCCAAAAATCTAGTAATTTGATCAAAAGCAGCCCTTTCAAAGATTTTCGAGAAAATTTTCAGTAGAGCAACAGGGCGATAGTTCCTAACATTCTTCCTATCTTCTTTCTTGTAGAGTGGTTTGATAATTGCATACTTGAGTTTCTCAGAGAATTTACCATTTGAAATGCACAAATTAATAGCATGTCTCAGAGGTTCAACAATCACTGGACATGCAGCTTTTATTACTGACTTGGAATGTCATCCCACCGAGTTGAAATAGTATTTTTCAATCCCAAAATTATTTTGTCTACTTCTCTCATGCTCAATTTCCTAAAACAGAACTGTTTACCTTGTTCTTGAACATTCTTAAGAAGGCTTAAACTTTCTCTCAGTGACCTTGATCTAGAAACGTCTTTATTTGCCTGAAGGAAATGATTGTTAAAAAGTGCAACTACAGCTTTAGTATTAGAAATTAACTTACCTCCCTTATCCAATTCTATATTTATATGTGCATTTTTTTGTAATCCAAGCTCACTTTTTACAACCGCCCATGTAGGCTACCAGCGTTTAAATTTGAAGAATTACTAATGAATTCTTCATTATTCAGTTGTTTAGCTTCGGAAATAATCCTTCTAAGAATTTTCTTGTAAGATTGAAAATATTCCAAAAAACGCGGACTCCTATTTGTTTTAGCCTCTATGAACAGCTTCCTTTTCCTATCACACGACGTTCGTATTCCCTGAGTTATCCACTGCTTATTCAAACGGGATTTGTTTTTTTTTTAATCCAACTGGAAAAGCTGATAAGAAGGAAGAATAAAAGTCTGAAAAGAAACTGTTAAATGCAGTTTCAGCAGAAGAAGCATTAAAAATTGAGTACAATTTTATTTCTCTTAGTAAATTCAAAAACGTTTCAATTGATAACTTATTTACAACATGTTTATATAAGTAAGTTTTGGTTTGAACGGGTTCATATTTTTGTCTATGCTGAATAATCTAGGCCAAGTGATCCGACATTCCTAAGTCAATTGTACTACTATCAATATAGTGATAGCCGCGAGCCGTAGCAGGTATCTGTTCAATCAGATAGATAAACAAAAAAGACACTGTTCTCTGCTGAAAATCACTTCCCGGTGGTTCGGAACCCACCTAAAACTGTAGGTCCAACTCATAAATCACCATCATCCAACTCATTACCCACGCACAGGTCTCAGACCTATGTGGGCTTCATCCTCAAAAAAAAATATATATATATATACCGTACTCTCCAACCCAATATTTGTTATAACATTGTCAATGCAAGTGGCTGTTTGAGATGTCACTCGAGTAGTCTTGAGTGAAGGTTGCTTGGCAGTTAAGACATCACTTATTGAATGTGTTATAAAAGGAACTGTTTAAATTGTATTTTCAATCTCATTTGCTTATGAAATGGCTCCAATAAGTTAAGCTCACTCTACAAGAAATCGTACATTGGCGAAAAACTGAATCTCGCTCCCTTTATTCCATGAATTTGTGTACATGTACTCACGAAGATACAAAACTTTAACACAAAGTCATGCTAGAGGATATCCTATGTTTTTGATCCCTATTCAAAAATTAGGTTAACCAATTTTTGAGAATGTATAAAACATGAGTGCTGTTTCAACTATTATTTAATGGCAAAGGTGTCCAACCCCCAAAGCCTCATGACGCACCCCCTCTAAATTCAGCACCAGCCCCCCCCCCCATAAATTAGGCACCCCCCAAAAATGCGAAAAAGTAAGCCCGCCGTATTTTTTCTAAAACTAAGAGAAGATTAAAATGTATGGTAGGTATTGAAAAAATTCAAACCTAGTTGATAATATACAAAATGTATGTATATTTCTTGCGATTCTTTACATAGGTAACATTTTTTTGTTAAGATAAAAAATAAATATCAATGAAATGAATATATGAACTTCTGCTCAATAAACTTAATTGCAAAATAGCTAAATAAGAATGTGAACCTAAATGGTTTTTAAACAATCAAATATTATTACAAATATATAATGGTTCAATAAAAATCAAATACCTATAGGTTTATGTTCGGTGTACAAATTGAGTACCAATTACATTATGGATAAATAATTCTACAAAGTTGTTCCTTTAAAGGAAGTGAAAACAATGAGTTGATACCTTCATTTGTAAAACACAAAAGTTCAAAATACTAAATCAGTTATGCTAATATTTACTGGACAGTAGTTAAACAACAGGTTATTTACTTAGTAAATATTGGGAGAATTTATGTATGTATGAAGTACATGAAAGGCATACATTTCATGTATAGTTATTTACAACACACAATCGAAATAGAATAGAATAATAATTGGAATAAAAACATAGGTATGAAAAATTACTGAATTTTCAGTAATTATTTAGTATTACTTAGTAAATTTTGCTATAGCAGTTCTTACTTATTAGTAAGTAACTTAGTTAGCGTAAAATACATGAAAAACATCAACAGTTTGAAGTCAAACATTTTAAATTTGTACGCTGTGAACAGCTACAAGTTAGCTAGGCACCTTCTAAGCTTGTTAAATCTATCTCATTAAACCCTGCATAGCAGTTTTTGTCTTTGGGATGAGGAAACAGAAAACCTTTCAATTATTTCTTCGTTGGAAATACTCAAGTACATATTTTTCTGCAGCTAGAACAATTAGATTGGACATAAGCTTGAATAATAACTTCCTGCACAAGTCCTAAACATAACTATTTTAGCTAATATAATTCATATTCAATAGTATAATAATTATAAATCTATTGACATTCTATCTGGTGACTTCGTAACATATTTTTAAATGTTGTCACGTTAAACTATTACCATAAATATTTGGAGCCAGAAAATTTGAAAATGAGGTTCAATTTCCAATCAGTACGACACCTTTGAAGATCAAAAGCTGAATGGAAGTGGTAATTTATAAAATACCGTATATCTGTTTTTGTCATGAAGAAGAGCTTGCACAGAGTTATCTTTATCAAATATAAAGTGAAAATTGTGAATCATTTAGGAACTTTGCTGAATCATTTAGGAACCCTTAACAGTTCAGGGTTGATTACATTGGGATAGTTACTCGCTAAGCGAGTAGCGAGTAGGACGTTACTAACCGAACGTGCTACAGCAGCTCAGCATATCAAGCCAAATTATATTAAAAAAATTATTTCTAGAATCACCCCCATACTATGGAATTTCTAAGACAATAAATAATATTGCAACACAAAATTAAAAGATGAAGTCTACCAACAATTATTCAATAAAATTTCATCAAAACAATATATCTCATCTGAAGTGTTATGCTGGCAGCCTGCGTGATTAAGTATAGGGTTTGGCCACAATAATATTGTATTTTGGTGTTGGCTACTCTGCAAGCGAGTACAAATGTGACCAAATTCAAAGTTGAGAGCCTGTCTACTTTGAATTTGGTCACATTTGTACTCTCTGGCAGAGTAGCCAACACCAAAATACAATATTATTGTGGCCAAAGCCGATACTTAATCACGCAGGCTGCCAGCATAACACTTCAGATGAGATATATTGTATATTGTTTTGATGAAATTTTATTGACTAATTGTTAGGAAACTTCATCTTTTAATTTTGTGTTGCGATATTATTTATTATCTTAGAAATTCCATAGTATGGGGGTGATTCTAGAAATAATTTTTTTAATATAATTTGGCTTGGTATGCTGAGCTGCTGTAGCACGATCGGTTAGTAACGTCCTACTCGCTACTCGCTTAGCGAGTAACTATCCCAATGTAATCAGCCCTTAACAGTTCCACAAGTTACATGCGCATGCGCATTGCAGAGGTGCATTCCATGAGAGAGACCGATGTTGTAGCATCAGCTGCTTCTGCGCGTTGGGCGGCATCATTCTTCATCCAACCATGGTGGCCCTGAGCCGCTCCGGCCAATAATGCACCTAGTTCATTTTTCTGTCTTATAGTTTTATTTACAGCGGACAGCATCCTGTCGTTTATATGTCAGATAATTACCAATATTGATAACAATATTATAGCCTCAACAAATTCAAGTGTATGAATAAGATTACCAAGCGAGCTGTGAATAATTTGTTTTGTGATTAAGTTATTTCACGATAAAAAAACCAAAAACAATTGAATCGGGCAACCTACTAATTTATCTAAAATAGCATATTAAAGCCTAAGACCTAATATGCTACATGGCAACACTCTGGAATCAAATATGAACGAAAATACACTTTATAAGCACGTATTAAATTAATATAGACTAGTATTGTGCTTGCAATAAATTAACAAATAACCCTCAGCTAATTTAAAAGTATTGATATGAAGTTACCATTATTCTGTTCTTTTATTATTGTACTTGACAATCACCAGTTATATTAATGAGATGAAGGAATAATAATTCATCAATGCCAGTAACCATAAACAGCCAAAATTCTATTTTAACCTCGCAGAACCAGAAAATAGTCTCCTGAGGTTGTAGGCATTCATTTGCTTATGTGAGTGCAACAAGGAAACCTATACTACAACATAGGTCTTTCTTTGTCTGTTGCGCATGATTCACTTCTGCTAGATCTATATCACGGTTGGGACCATTCTAGTACTGTAGTATTCATTGGTGTAGTGTTTCAGTGTTTGTGTCTGTGTGCACTGTGTTGTGTAGGTATTCTAACTAACTCAGTGAAGTTAGTGATACATTCTGGTTATATTATTGGGGGCTTTTTAAGTTGTAATTTGTAATTGTGTGGAAGAAAATGGTAACTTCCTACATTCGAAGAAGTCAAACTTTTCATTCATTCATTGTTTGAATGAAATGTTTTAACTTGGGAATCAACGTTCGATGTAAGTATCGTATGCAAATTTATACAGTGTTATCGTATATTGCACTTGATTAGAATTTGATCTTTTTTTATAAGAAGCGGACGTTTATACCAAATTTGATAACTTTGTAGTTGCATGATTGTAGTTCATTGCAGGCGATATTGGACCGGATTAACCTCTTTATATGCATAAGGTAAACTTACCAATTTATTATCGGCCACTCACACTTCTAACCTAAAAGAATAAGCGGCTGTTTGAAGTTTTTTTTCAGTAATTGGTTAACATGAAATGTTTGCAGCTCCGTTCTTCCACACGAAACAATCTAATGAGAATTTTGATGTAAATGTAACCGATATCTATACCAAACCCAAAGCTAAACCTAGCGTTCCTTTTATATCGACTATCGATTCTCTCAGTCAAATGTTTCGTGGGGAAGATATGGACCTGCAGCCCACTATATGATTTATTGGTTATTATCTGCCACAAAAACATGAAGTTAAAAAATCGATGAAACATTCCGGATTTTGTAGGCGATCTCCCGGCGTTTATGAAATTATCTGTTTTTCAAGGATTCTGTTTTTGAGCATTTGCTCGTTTCTAGGACGTCATTATCCTTGAGTATTGTATTTCCCTTTGTGCAATTAACCTTATGCTTTAATATGAATTTTAAATTATTTCCTCATTAACAGATTCAAGTTAAAGTATCTCATTCATGATAATCAGCATTGATCGTGGAGGAGTTGAAATAACTTTTACAAGTAAGATAGCTTTGAAGATATACAAATAAGGAACTGTCAAAATATTGGTAACGTTCAATCACTTTAACGCAGTATGAAAAACAGTAAGTTGAATCAATGAACGAACTTAGCGAGTGTTAAAATGATAAATCTATTATTACTATCACAATACTCAGTTCTGTACTTATCCGATGTGGAAAACATTTAAGGCCAATTTCGGTTCAAAGATAAAACGCAACAATAGCGTTTCCAGATTTGGCTGGAGCTAAATCGTCCATTTATCACAATAATATTATCTACCTTCACTTTTCAAATCGAATGTTTAGAAACTGTTGTGCAAAAACTGTGGAAAATTCAGAATAAAGAGAATTAGGATGACTTTTCATAATATAGTAACCAAAAAATAGAAAAATAATATTAATAATTGATATAACTAAAGAATAGCGGTAAGGGCAGCAATTTTAATTCAAGTAATTGCACAAAGAAATGAATTGTAGCATTTAAGTAACACTGGAATAAGGAAACAGTATGCACCGAGCAGTGAAAAGAGTCAACGTAGCAGAAGAATGTTTGTAAGCAATATTTTCAACTATGCTTTATTATACACTACTAAAAATGATGAAAATGCATGGCATGGAGAAGTGGTGCAACGAATAAAGCCAACACGAATTAGCCATGACCATGACAAGCGAGACGATGTTCTCCTCAATCGCCTCAAATAACCAAACTCTTGAGTGCTTTTTTAAACATATACAAGGAAGCAGAAGCAAATAAATAATTTTGGTTCGTGTGTATTGGAAAGTTGCGGTAAAAATGTGTGAAATATAGAAACAGGTATTATTGGAAAGGGATTTGTGTTGGCGCACAAGGGAGAGTGTTAACGCTTTTGCATACCTTGTGGTGTGGTGGGAGTATGATTTTAGTGTGAAAATTGTATTGGCATCTGTATATATATGTATGCTGACTGTCCTTCTATACATAATTTACTCAATGTCAAAACCCTCGCCTCGTCAAAGAATTGGGCTGTATGATATTTCCTACTTTTTCTTAAACCTCATTTCAGTATTGATTTCTGAATGTGAGCAATCTCTTGCTGCACCGTCATCGAAAGATACCATACGAAAAGATGGACTGAACATAAGAGTGGTTTACTTGTTTTATTTCTTTGAAATTAAAAATTTCGTTGAGACATCTAAAGCTGGTTATAGACAGGGAAAGTAGAGACAGAAAGTTACTGGCGGCCAGTACTTGCCATTGCGTCACTTTCCACCAATTTCCATCTACACAGGGAAAGTACTGGCTGCAAGTTTATCGGTTGTACTGGCCGCCAGTAGGCCTACGTAACCACTAGATAGAGTGTATCTGACAAAAGAAACAAGCTTGCTACCTACTTCATAGGTCCTGGTTCTGTCCCCTGGCAAAAGCAATAGATTGGAATTGAATAGTTGAAAAAGAAGACAATAATGATTTTCTTGTAAACATATTTATTTCTTACTGTTTCATTAAAATAAATACCGTTGTAATCAGTGGCGGTCCCAGGGGGGGGGGGATGGGAGAGATATATCCCCCCGAAATATCAAGATGGATCCCCCCTAAAAAAGAATTTATTCATAATTATGTATGTATAGTTTTTGCGAGAAATAAATTTAATCTGTGTCATTGTTACTTGTTAGCTAGAAGAATAAACAAGAAGGATGTGTACATCCTCACATCTATTGCATTGTTGTGTAACAATCTGAGTATTTTTTGGCTATTCCTTCGAAACTTACATGTTAAAAATAGGGCCTAACCATAAAGAAAAACTTCGCAGTGAACACTTGATTTGTTTTTGATTTCATTATACGTTTATTTAACTGAACTTTGTCATCATGCTCATTAGCTCATTAAATAATCACATTGACTTTTAATTCATTTTCTTTGTGAAGCTAAAGGAAATCAAAGAAAAAACACATACTATGGTTGGGTCCTATTTCACCTAGGTACAATAAACAATTTAAATGAAAAACTATTTAATAAGCTTGAGCATATTTTAGAGCTCAAATACGTATAAAAATACTTATAAAATAGGCTTTAAATTCCACATTTTTTCCCGGGGGGGGGGGGGGACCCAGACCCCCCGGTGGTCATCACCCCCGAAATGAAATCCTGGGACCGCCACTGGTTGTAATATTCAATCTACTTTATACTTACTCTATATTAAATATTTTATATTTACAACACAACAACTACATGACAACTTGATTCATGATAATGCGATGCGTTTCCTCTGCTCTACTGGCGGAAAGTGGGGGAAAGTGCATGTTTTGACAGGAAAGTACTGGCCGCCAGTGGTCATGTGACAGCCCACGTGACCCGCTACTTTCCGTGGAGTGGCAAGTAAAAACAAACAGGTTTGTTTTTACTGGCCGCCAGTGATTACTTTCCGCTGGAGTGGAAAGTACCCCTTTAGACAGGGAAAGTAAGCGGTAAGTTGAAGAGGCAAGTTCTGGCCGCCAGTAACTTTCCGTCTCTACTTTCCCCGTCTATAACCCGCTTAAATGCAAATATGTATTTCCTCAATTTATTTACTAAACAGTTAAAATGCTCTATCCATCTTAGACGCGAGTCAAAAGCAACTCCCAAATACTTGTAAGAAGATACTCTCTATTGTTTCTCAGAAGCACTTACTATTTTTATCATTTCCAAATTGATGAATAAACAGTGGTTGTAAATTGAAATCGTAATGGATAGATGAATGGACATAACTTCGTTTCTGCTGTATTGAGGGAGATTAAGAGTTTCTCATGTAAGTTCAGTCAGGATATATTGTTAATATATATCAGGAAAAGTACCGGCCCCAGGGTGCTTCCCTGAACCACTCTGAGTTCGACTGGAAGTTTACTGCTATTCAATTGAAACACACTATTCTCTACCAGTTGAATAGCTGGTGAACCATGAGAAAGCATTTCGAGGGACACCTATTGGATTGCTGATAATTTTTGCCATAATATTTGACGGTCAATACTGTCAAATGCTTTTCTCAAATTATGAAAAATTATGATAGGTCGCATGTTATTAGATGATGAGAAATGACTTTTAGACATGTATTGATGTATTTAGATGTATTAAACAATATATCTAAAACATTTCTGTCACTTTGGAACCTATACTGGCAGTCCGCTAGACATCTGTTCAAGTCAAGATAATTGACCAACTGTTCCTTGGTTATTCTTTCTAATATCTTGGAAAATACAGTAAGGAGGGAAATTGGGCGAAAATTATTCTTATCAATGTAACTCGGATTTATACAAAGGAAACACTGTCAATTCTAAAAATATCAGTGAAGACACCGCTGGCCAACCTTAGGCTAATGAGGTGATGAAAAGGGGGAACGCGCCAATATCTAAAGAAATGGTCTAATTAATATAAATATGTCATCCTTCAGCAAAGAAGCCGAGACGCTGGGATTATTTACTAAAATAATAAGAAAGCTTATGAAAATTGTTAATCGAGCTCACTTCAAGTATACTTTTAAAGTACTCAATTAAAATTGAGCAAAAGTGAAATAAGATAACGGTAAGATAAGATTTGGTTTTTCTTTCAATATTTATATTCGACTTGTCGCTCTACTTGTAGGAATTGAATGTATTATGAAATACATTTCAATGAAAGTATATTGAAATCAACATACTGAAAAAATATTGAATAGGGTAGCTTATTTAATGACTGTTGGTATATATTTCGACTTCTAACGCAATACTGTTGACCTATCAGTGATTGTTCTATTTATAATTAATATAATTCTTCTCATTGATACCGTTATATTGAATCCTCGCCAGCCACGGAAGGCTCTAGACAATTATTTAATATTTTAAGGCTCTAGACACGTAAAGTAACGACGGTCGCATATTGTATCGTACATGATAGAAATATATTTATGAACTTCTTGAAGCCAAAAATGATAATTTTGTCACTGAAAATCAAAGTGGATTTTCAGTCAGGAAAATCGTCTTGCTGTTAACCGAAATAGTTGAGAATTACAATAATAGAGTTTTAGCAAATCTTATGGTAAATTTATTCGTTACTTTCTCTATACATATCTGGCCTGCTCATGTGGAGAACTGACCTAATCAAGGACACAGCAAATGGAAAAAGATCGTTAGATTTGATAACACTGACGATATTCTTAGATTTAGCTGTGTCTTTTGATATCATACATCATAAATCATTTTTTAATAACCTCAATGGATGTGCTATTTTTATGTCCTCATAAAAAGCCTAATAAGCCTAATAATTTAGCCTAATAATAAGCCTAATTAATTTCCTAATATGTGGAAAATTCCCAAAAAAATGTTACTAGTCTTATTTTTCTTTCATGTTGCAGAAATATGCTGTGATGATGAACCACCAACATTGTTTAGCATTTCATGCATTGTATGGCGTCTTGATCTCAGGATTAGTCTTTGGTAAGATGATCAAATTCCTCATTAAGTTTGATATTTTTTCTCGTTGCTTTCAGAATTCCTTCATTCTTTTCTTGGAATTTTCTCTCAAGTACTGTTACGCTCATAATTCTCATTTGTTGTAGACTAAATTATTTTCCAAATTTACTGATATCAAACAAAATTAGAGTCTGTAAATTCCAAGAGAAGAATCTTCGATTTCGTATTAACTCATAACTCAGTGGTCAATGCCTCTGTGGAGAACATTTTTGTTTAATTTTTATTACCAGTAACATGTTTTGAACCTGTTCAATGTTTCTTCAGGATTAATAACATACCATTCACTGAAGGGATGCACCGTTGATGGATTTCAAATAAAATAAAATCAGAAAATAATGCTTTTGTAATCTTGTAGTCTATTTCAGGGTAGTTGTTTTTTAGCATTACGATGAATATTTTCTCTATAAATAAAATAAATGTTCAAATTAACAATTTAAATGCTTTTTTGATCTTTCAGGCTATTTTAGGGCACCGACTACTTTCAACTTTTCAGTAGACTAAATTCAGTGTATTTGAGTTGTGTGCTTCGAAATATATGCAGTTCGATTTAATTGCTTATTAACTAAAATTATTGCTGTTCTAGGTGTTCCTGCTCCTGATGAGCCTGCTATAGTATGCTATGTTAGCAAGGACCTTGCTCACATTCCTGCGGATCAAGAAGAAGATGGCATTTCAGTAAGTCTATTTTTATCCAGAATTTTGTATTTGCTAACTAGGATGACCTTTGATAAGTTAGGATGTTTGACAAATGAATCAACTGTGAATGCTGACTATCAGCTAAGTATTCATTGACTTTGATTATTTTTGTATTGATAGATTTTCTTGATTGTATTTTGATTATTTTTGTATTGATAGATTTTCTTGATTGTATTATTTTCAATTATTAATGCTAAATCTAGCTATTCGTTTCTTTTTCATGCTTGAGTTCACATTCTAATATTTATTATAGAATATAAATTACTTACTCATCTACTGCTGGTATTAATAAAAGTTAAACTTGAATATTAACCTCCGTTCAACGTGGCCAGCTAATTTAACAAAATAAGTATTGAAGACTCGTTTAAAATAGATCCGGCGATCTGCGAGGGATGGATTTCAAATAAAATAAAATTGCGATGAATATTTTCTCAATAAATAGAATGTTCAAATTATCAGTTTGCTTTTTTGATCTCTCAGGCTATTTTAGGGCACCGTTGTTTATTCTAGAATTGCCATGAATATTTTCTGCGACATTTGAAAAAATTGAATTTGTTATATACGTTTTTTAGTAGATAACTTTACTGTTGAGATTCTATTTTGTTTAAATTGTGACTTTCAGTTTGAGTAATTGTCTGCCGGAATGTTCAACTATTCGTACTGATTGTTTTCATTCTATGAATAAAACACATTTATACCAAGTTCTCTGATACATTGTCGATTTTTTGAATTTGGCAAAGCCTACTCCTATAATTCTGTTTTCTGTCTTTATGATCATTGAAACTGAGACGGCCATGAAGTTTGTCAATCATCAACGTCTTTCAAGTACAGAGAAGTGATTTCTTGTTGAATGATATTTACTGGATAGTTCAGTGAACAAACTAATGATCGAATCAGGAACAGTTAACATTGATGTTGAATGGTTTAGTGGAGTGTATGCATTTGACTTGATTAATGATGTTCAATCGTAAGTTGTCCAGATGCCCACTCATACCCTCAATAAATGGAGAGCAATGAATGTCAGCTGAATTTCTGAGACTGAACAGTGCTCAATATATTTCCTGTTTCTTCATCAACATCTACTTGAAAAAAAAAATCATTTATTTTGTAGGAGAATTCTACAAAACAAGTTTGTAGCAAAGGGAATCATATATCATGCTACACATTATGGAAAGAAATGAAAAATTCGCAAAATTCTACTGAAGTCATCATATTAGCTAGAGGTTGGTGAAAATTCTACTTTCAGTTGCTAAGCTTTGTAGATTTATATTCACTTGCTTTATTTGCTTGCTTCATGAATGTATCTCTAACTACTTAAATGCACGTTTAAAATAGTCCAATAATCATCACTTACTAATGATCTATGACATTCGTCAATCTAGATTATGCTAGAAAAACTGTATGAAATTTTTAGAAATATTTATGGTCGGTTGTACAAACACAAATTAATATTTAATCCTCAATCACTGGCCAAACAATAATCCTAGATCAGGAGAATTAGATTGGACAAAGAACAATCAAGCGGTGAAAACTGATTTCCGGTTCATTTTTGACTGGAGATTTTCGAGAATTAAACCACTAATCCCCGATAAAATGTTGAACTAGCGCCGCTTTTAGCTACTACACGGCTCTTGAAACATTTGGCGAGTTAGCATTTGAAATAAGTTATTAATGTACTCGTATTATTTTTTTTGTAATAATTTCAACTTGAATCTTAATTCTATAACTAACAATAAATTCTAATTGTCATATGAAAAGCATCTTTTTATTTAAAATTAAATGTTGCTTAATTGATCTTCCTTTAAAATCTGTGATTAAATCAAAATCAAAAACCGACTGGTCTTTCTGCATCGTAAATTTCCAATCAGATAGGTCTTGAGTCTGGCGGTCGGCATCAGCTGTTATTTGATTGGCGTTTGTGCAACCAGTCTTATAATCGTTATTGACTGAAAATTCAACAGATGAATCTGTTTTGGTGTTGTGTAAAGGCATTTCAAATTGGG
Source organism: Conomelus anceps (assembly GCA_948455865.1). Lineage (NCBI taxonomy): Eukaryota > Metazoa > Arthropoda > Insecta > Hemiptera > Delphacidae > Conomelus > Conomelus anceps. Next base: position 24,445,866 of record OX418222.1, on the reverse strand, counting down.
TGATGCCTTTTTGGGGCCATTGATGTCGTGATTTTAAGAGCTGATATTGACTAGAAAAATATAAAATTAATGATAGAATTTATCTCTATTTATTGCTTTTACTTTCTTAGGATTATTATTTAATCATAAATTCTATATAAAAAAAAATGGGGGTAAATACATCGAGGGCCCTATGAACTCATTTTTTTAGGTTCTTGTAAAAATAAAACGATTGCAAGAAACTCTCTTGGAGAAGATGCATTAGAAAAACAATAAATTGAATAGGCAAAAAATTATTGCAACAATAGTTGAGAGTAAAACCTGGAAATTTATAGAGGTATTGATGAATATAGGAAGTTTTAAAGGAATGGTGTGTTCTAAATTACGAGAAAAAATACAAAGAAAATGAAGAAACGTTGATTTTAAACTATATAGAAATATTATAGTCGCTCTGATTAGCATTAAAATACTGCGATTATAATTGTTTGAATTGAAAGAATCTCAATTGAAGCACTCCAGCTGACTTTGCCGCACTAATTTTACTTGGTCGCACTACAGGTGTGCCAACTGTAGGTAAAATTTAATGTGTAACTCGTGCTGAAAGTATCTTTGCTGCACTCGAGAAACTATACCGCACTTGCCTGCAGTTCGTGCGTAATGCATTTCTCTCGTGCAGCAAATATCTACTTTGCGCACTAGTTACATAAATAACTATTTCCTACTGTTACCCAACAAAGCGGCTATTTATGCTTTCATTATGGTACGCAAAACGGCTGGCTCCTACACTCTTAACTTTGCCGCACTCCAGGTGCGCGAACTGTATGAAAAATGTAGTGTGTAGTTCCTGCTGAAAGTATCTTTTCTGCATTCGAAAAACTATTCCGCACTCGCCTGCAGCTCGTGCGAAATTGATTTTTCTCGTGAAACAAAAAGCTACTTTGCGCTCTAGTTACGCAAATAACGATGTATGTCCACTAGTGTGTATTTATTTGGTAAAATTTCTTAAAATTGGTGAATTTTGATTTATTTTGTTTAAGGTTGCTGGGAAAGCTCTAGACATGAAGAATGTAATTCACAAGCTTGCATAGCAAATGACTGGCCATCGCCAAAACAAATAAATGATACAAAATTTTGCTGTTGTACTGGCAATTTATGCAACAGGAATGTCTCTGTAGCCTTGCCTCCTTATCCTCCCACTGTGGCTTCTTCTCAGCAGACACGGCAGTCTTATTCTTCAATCTGTGAGTTTCAAATCTAGCTAATGAAATCTATTAAAATCATATAGATTTAAAGATCTTGAGTGGTGAATTTTCATGATTAAATGATAAGGCTGTCAATTATACCCAAATTGACTTCACATTTAACTGGTGATTTTTTATTCATTTATTTAGTTTGCTTGTTTTGGTTATAAAAATTCGACAGATAGGCTCATGATTTCAATTTTTTATTAATAAATATATTGTTGATGATGTAATGTGATGGTGTGCATGATTTTCAAGTTGATGAATTAATTAAGCGCATTATTTCATTTTTTTATCATTTCACCCTTCATTTTGAAGGGTATCTGGGTTGCTCTTACTTGGATGTAATTTGAGATGTGCAGGCACAGTTAGAATAATATGCTAGTTGACATTAGACTACACCATTCGAAGTATTTTCGGTTCTGAAGTATTTTCTCTACAACATATTTCCAATTCTTCAGCACTGGGCTTTAGAATATGGATAAACTGAAAAATTCATCATTGATCTCTACAAATACATATAATAATGAATCTTTGAAAATCATGCTTCAATTGAATGCGGAAATTTACTGTGGTTTTTTTCTGTATCAGTCATATTTTTCTCATTCCACTTTTCTTGCTCACTATTCCCTCCCCACCTTAGTAGCCTGGCCTTGCTTTCGAGCTCAAGTTCTTCAAGCTCACACGCCATTTTGTTAGAATTTCATGTAATTCTAACCGCGAAATTCCAATTTTAAAATTTCGGTCCTCCGTCCGTTTATTGAAAATCCCAAACTACAAATTTTCAACTGAAAAGAGAGGCGCAAATCAAAACATCAAAATGAATAATAAGGCGAAGTTGTCACAACCACATTTATTTAAAAAAAAAAATGAGATTCTAGTTTCGGATGTTACTCCATTATCAATCTCAAACGAACTAATGGTTTTAACCTTTAGGTTTATAGGTTTAGGAATAGGTTTAAACCTTTAGTTTGTTTGAGATTGACAATGGAGTAACATCCGAAACTAGTATCTCACTTGAAGGTATCACAACCACATTTATTTAAAAAAAGTGAGATACTAGTTTCGGATGTTACTAAATTATCAATCTCAAACAAACTAAAGGTTTAACCATTAGGCTTAAACCAAGGTTTAGGAATAGGTTTAATCCTTTAGTTTGTTTGAGATTGATAATGGAATAACATCCGAAACTAGTATCTCACTTTTTTTAAATAAATGTGGTTGTGATACCTTCAAGTGAGATACTAGTTTCGGATGTTGCTCCATTATTAATCTCAAACAAACTAAAGGTTTAAACCTATTCCTTATCAGGCCTACTCGTTGGGCGCCAATCTATCAGGCCCCACGTTGACTCCTCCTCGAGTTGTGCCTGATTGATACCAGGATTTTCTCCTGGTTGACTAGACTCAGTCGGGAAATGGGGGGGGGGGGGGGGGTTAGGAAAAGAGGACACACTCTTCGTAGGCTTATCCTGCTTTTTAGCAGCCTTATCCCGGCCTACTTCTTCCTTCCTTCGTCCGGAGGCTTCTGCTCGCGGACAGGGTGAGTTAGTACTCGGTAAGGAAGGAATGGTTGGTTCTATTACGGAACGAGGAGTCCTTGGACGGGGTTGGAACACGCGTCGCTGTCTGTGAACCGCTCGGCGTGGGGGTAGGTGACAAGCTTTGGCTGTCTGAAACCGCCGAGCTCTAGGAGGATCCACTTCTCAAACCAAGAAGTGTTTTGGGAGGGTACAGGACCGAACGTTCGCAGTCTGCAACCGCTCAATTCGGGGGCCACACTCTTCGCAGGTCTGAAACCGCTCTGAGAAGGAGAAGGAAAGGATAATTGCAGTCTGCAACCGCAAAAAGGACCTCGTTGCGTGTCTGTAACCGCACGAGAGGATGAAGGAAGGGTTGTATGCAGTCTGGAACCGCAAGGGTACTCGTGGCGTGTCTGAAACCGCGACGAGGGGAAGGAGGAAAGGATATATGCAGTCTGGAACCGCACTAGGGGCTCGTTGCGTGTCTGTAACCGCACGAGAGGATGAAGGAAGGGGTGTATGCAGTCTGAAACCGCAAGGGTACTCGTGGCGTGTCTGAAACCGCGACGAGGGGATGGAGGAAAGGAAAGATGCAGTCTGGAACCGCAAAGAGGAGCTCGTTGCGTGTCTGGAACCGCACGAGAAGGGTAAGGAAGAGGTGTATGCAGTCTGAAACCGCAAGGGTACTCGTGGCGTGTCTGAAACCGCGACGAGAGGATGGAGGAAAGGATATAGGCAGTCTGGAACCGCACTAGGGGCTCGCTGCGAGTCTGTAACCGCGCGAGAGGATGTGTAGGAGTTGGTGGGTTTGAGGGTAGAAGACCGAACGTTCGCAGTTTGAAACCGCTCAGTTCGGGGGCAGTACTCTTCGCTGGTCTGAAACCGCTCTGAGAAGGAGGAGGAAAGGATATTTGCAGTCTGAAACCGCAAGGGGACCCGTGCGTGTCTGTAACCGCACGAGAGGATGTTAAGGAGTTGGTGGGTGTGAGGGTAGAGGACCGAACGTTCGCAGTCTGAAACCGCTCAGTTCGGGGGCAGTACTCTTCGCTGGTCTGAAACCGCTCTGAGAAGGAGAAGGAAAGGATAATTGCAGTCTGAAACCGCAAGGGGACCCGTGCGTGTCTGTAACCGCACGAGAGGATGGAAAGAGCGTATGCAGTCAGTAACCGCAAGGCTCGGGAAGGGTGTGGGAGGAATGGGTGGAAAGACAGGGGACTTATAGCGACAGGGGTAGCCGTCCTAACTAAGTATTCGGGTTAAGTGGCCCTCGAGTGGACTCACTTGGAATACTATTAGAACAAGCTACGAGCTGGCTACAGTTCAAGTCCCGCTGAATCCATCAGCACTGGCCGTTTTATAGGCCCGAGTGTAGGCGAAGTGCGGGGGAGGAGCAATTAATTGGGAGATGGTAGATTATCGGACCACCGGCGCGCCGAAAATGCGCGTACGGTACCCTCTTACCACCCCCCCAATTACCCCGCCGCTGCTCCACCTCGAGCGTCGCTCACTCACTTTTACGAAATTAACGATATTAATTTCGTATTTCCTGCCGTCACAAATCACTTTGTGACATCCTAAACCTATAAACACGAATAAGTCTGAGGCAATATACAGTTTTAGGTGAGTTTAAACCTTTAGTTTGTTTGAGATTGATAATGGACTAACATCCGAAACTAGTATCAAATAAATGTGGCTGTGACAACTTCGTCTTATTATTCATTATGGATATCTTCCACAATATCACCTTCACCGCTACAAAAAAGACTTCAAAACCTAAACAAGTTGAAGTTGGCCTGAGTTTCATTTAACAGAATCAGAATACATCATATACATCATATAGCGCGATTCTCATTCTAATGATTAACATTTCTTTACAGCTCAATTGTCAGGGAAAGATACTCGCTTGATCATTGTCGCCTGCTGTATAACGTTAACCATTGGATTAATTGGACTAATAGCTCTATGCAGAAACTACCGATCTTCTCATAAACCACCTCTTTCCGACTCAGTGCGACTGGTTGAAAACGCCCCAACTGAACGGCCTATTAAACTTATTGAAATTATAGGTAAGTCGAGTTTCTATGCGATTCAATCAATTACATTACAGTTATCTTTATTTCATACTGAAATCGATACAAAAATTATTGCTATCAAGCTAGACAATACAAATAACTCGTAATAACTTGGCTACAAAAACGTCTATCAATATGAGTAACTATAACTATACATAATATTTTTCCGGAGGATGAAACCCGAATAAGTCTGAGACCTGTGCGTAGGTAATGATTTTGACCTTCAGTTTTAGGTAGGTTCCGAATCATCGGGCAGTGATTTTGCAGCAGAGAAGTGATAGCCGTGAGCCTTAGCAGGTATCTGTTCAATCAGATAGAGATAAGCTGCGTTCTCCTGGCCACTCTTCGTAAGGGTGACCGATTAGATTGGCCAGCAAAAAAGACACGTTCTCTGCTGTAAAATCACTTCCCGGTGGTTCGGAACCCACCTAAAACTGTAGGTCTAGCTCATCAGTCACCATCATCCAACTCATTGCCCACGCACAGGTTTCAGACCTATGTGGGCTTCATCCTCAAAAAAAAAGAAAAAAATGTGAATGATGATGGACGACGGATTTTCCTCTGAGGTGCTTGTACAGTGGAGCAAAAATATTCTATTATAACCACAGATGTGAAATCAAACACGTGTTATGGAATAGTATATGACAGATTGGAGTACCATGTTTATCACCATTTAACTACATGTGTTTTATTTAGCATCTATGATTATAACCATTGTCATCTTCAGCGAGTATTGATGATGCTGCAGAATAGAAACTCAGCATGCTATGCAGGGTGACTTACATCCTCGCTTATATTTGCAGAGGAGAGAGATATTGGCAAGGTGGGACTCACCATAGTTCTCATTTATTGGCTGTACCTCTGCATAGAACTGAGATGTTTAATACTTTGGAACTTACTACCAGTTCATATCAAGTTGATGGACAGTCAGCGTCGGTTCAGTGCGGCTGTCGTGGCGTGAATTAAGGGTGGTGGACTTGACTAGGCACTTTCTTTTCTATAAGCTTTCTTTTTCTTCATTTTTCCTCCTCTCTCTCTCTCTCTAGAGAGAGAGAGAGAGAGAGAGTGAGTGTGTGTGTGTGTGTGAAGGAGGATTAAGAGTTTGAGGGTGAAGTGTAAGAGAAGGCCGGCTGCGCCCTAACTTCGCCCTCCCAGGAAAATAAAGGCAGTCAATCAATCTCTCTCTCTTGTAGTGTGAGTGTAAGATAGTGCAATTAAGCCCTGACTCCACCCTTTTGTGTAAATGCATCACCAGGATATTGCAATTCACTTATTATGTAGACATTCTTATTAATGTCAGTAATCAAACGCACAAAGCAGTATAATAGTAACAGTGAGAACATAGAGTGTTGGATATATTTTTTATCTATCTTCCATGATTTTAGGTGATGTCATTCATTGTTAGGTTATAGTCGGTAGTCATATAAATTGTACTTTTACTCAAATAAAGCTCTGAATCTCTCTCTCTCTCTCTCTCTGTAGGCGTAGTTTTGTCATTTTTTTATTTTCTCATTGTAAATAAAGATATTTTTCTCTAATACTGTGGGTGAAGTGGAAGGTGGGCTCTTGTGCCTCAATTTCGTCCATAGCACTTTGTATTGAAATAATAAAAAATAGAGAAAATCAATTTATCCATTTCTTCAAAGTCTTATTCAGTCTGTTTCACAAAAAAATCGCCCTGTGTCACGTCATCATGCCTATTTTTTTATTAGTAATTATTAGTAGTTTTTATTAGTATTTATTAGTAATTTTTTTATTATTAATGATGATAATAATAGTAATAATTTTCATGCTTGGTTCACGACAACATAGAGATCTTTTAATTATTTTACAACACCTAACTGACAAGGAAATTTAAGAGAACAAAGCCCTTTGAGTTGGTGTAGTGAAAGTGAAGTGGAATAAAAAATAGTGCAGAGAATGAAGTATAAAATAAATGAATAGTGCGCCTATTCTAACACACCTGGAAATGGTTTGTTATAAAACCGATACATGAAGAATATTTTCGTACAGCTGGAGTTATTATTGGAAGACTCAAGCATTAGTAATTTAAATATTAGTTTGTAAGAATATAGAAAAAAATATTGGTTAGTTTAGGTGACTAGTTTTAATAAATACATAAAAATGTATGGGTTCAATCAATTGAAGAGGACAAATATATCATGTCGCCGGCATTTAGCTGTGCACTCCTATCCTTGAAAGTGGCAGGCCTGCATGCAACTGTGTGTAATCGCAACGAAAAATGGTCAAATGTTTTCAGTACAGGTAGTGTTGTACTCTCATGGCCCTCTGCCAGAGTGTACAGCTAGATGCCAGCCACTGTAAAGTGAATGTTTGTTAGTCATTAACAGTTAACAAGTCATAAACTTGAGATGAATGCATTTTAATTAATGTCTGCTACGATAGTACAGGTAACCAATAATAACTGTCATTTTGTAGGGCAAGGCCGTTATGGATCATTATGGAAAGGCATGGATCGTGATGGACAGCTGGTGGCGGTGAAAGCGTTTCAACCGCACCTGCGTCAGATCTTCATGAACGAACGTGACATTTTCCAGTTGCCATTCATGAATATTCCAGCTCTAGTTACTTACTATGGCTACCAGGAATCGGCTGTACAATTGGATCTGCTACTATTGTACTGCAGTCTTGGCTGTCTACAAGATTATTTAAAGGCGCATACACTGGATTCAACTGTTTTTTGTCGTATGACATCATCCATAGCACGTGGACTTGCTCATTTACATACTGAAATTAGACAAGGAGGTGAGTGAGTTACTTGACCAATATTTTTGACTAGTTCTTGAGAAATTGTCAAATTCGCCATCATAAACTGTTACTTACTATTAAACTTGAACATATGAAAGAGTTGAATAGATTAATGAATAAAACATTGGTGTCAGAAGGGCGTAACATCAAAGACAACGTCAATAACACACATAAAAACGATGGTAAGGCACAGCATACATGATAGTTTAATAAAATATCTCTCCCAAGCAGTGGCGGCCGGTGACTTTTCAAATTGGAGGGGCAACAGTTTGGTATTTGATGAAATGAATTTTTTTTGCTAGTCTATAAGGAACGTAAAAGCCAAATGATAATTTTCTCTTGATTTGAGTCAAATCATGAGAAAAATTCATGCCAAATCGTAAAATTAAATACAGGCCTGTACTTGGAAAATAATAAAGGAGATAAATCAAGTAAATCACTAGCCCACCATCAGCAATAAGATTAAATAAAAAACTTACCAGTTCAGTTTGAAAGCTTAATTATTGATGGTCTTGTAGATGAAATCCATCCGACGTTCTTACTGCTAGGCAGAATGGTTGATTACAGGATTGTTGAAATTTGGCGTTTTCAACAATCTGTTTTCGATAGAGCATTGGTGGGCCTAATTTTTTAAGTTCCAACCTAGATTCAAAGTCAATACTATTTGTGGTAGTAGCTAATAATGTCAAAATATTGCCTACAGAGTTTTTCATGATGCCACCATTGCTAAATAAGTATGAGTATACAGTATAAGGCCGCAGTTGGCAAGTTGGATGCAAGTTGGAACTTGAATGAGTAGAATTTCAATCATGCCTACTAATACAAGTAAAACAACATCTATATAAACTAAAATTTATCAGGCTTATTACACAGCATGCGTGTTGAGGGAGCAAAGACGTCCATGAACAATAGGTTTTTTCAGAATTTCTGAAACTCATTCACTTTCATTATTGAAATCAGCCACTAATTGCACAAACTGTGGTCGGAGCTTCATAACTGAATACCAATTAAACTATATTATACAATTATCCACTAGCCACTATAAACTATACCCACTATTAAACTTCAACAATAATTGATAAATACCGGATTGTTTATGCACTATTTAACCTCAATTTGACGCCACAGAACAACACGAATGTTGCAGTGGCAAGTTGGTAATAATTTCCTAGCATTGTGATTGTGGTAAATTTCAATTCATAATGTTTGCAAGCCTTGCTTGGGGCGCCGCCGATGATGAAGCTATATGACATTAATATGTATAGATATATCAGTGCTATCTGGTTCCACCCATTATCCTCACAAAACCCCTCTAATGTCAGTTTTCCCTCTTCTAATGCTCAGTACGGAATCCAAATCACCCAAGCCGTGAGCTATCAACTTATTCAGTCTTGGCCGGCCACTTAGCGCAGTTGGTTGGAGCATCTCAACTTCAGATTGCTGTCGTTTAAGCGGTCGTGGGTTCGAATCCCGCTCCTCCATCTGGCATCTATGTGTAATCATTCACCTCATTACCCACGCACAAGCCTTCAGTCATTTACTTATGGATGACATAATATTTTTACTGCACTGTAAAAAGTATTGATCACAGAATTATAATGCTCATTTTCATATTAAATTTAATTTTTACTTCTATTATTTATCTGGGAAGGTGCCGTTCATACGCGCTAATGGAGAAGCCGCCACTGCTACCAAGTAATAGAGAGAAACAAATCTTTGATCAAATTTGACTGCAAGTCGTTGAATTCACTTAAAAAGTTGATATAATCATCAGTGTTTTTTCTCTCTATTACTTGGGAGAGATATTTTATTAAACTATCATGTATGCTGTGCCTTACCATCATTTCTATGTGTTCACTTATGAACTTTGTGTTTTTTTTTTAATTCACTTTAAAAGTTAATATTAGCAACGCAGTTCGTCATGGAACAAGAAATCCAGGAACTGATGGTTATCTTTCACAAGATGTCAATCTTAGATTTATTAAACTCATCCAGAGTGTAAATAGATTCTCAGTCACATATCTTTACCATTAAAATATTCAGTGGTGCACCATGACGGTGAACTTGTAGTCTATTGAACATTTTTATCCAAAGGTTTCAAAACTGTCAAGTGATTTAGATAATCTTTGATGCTGTATATAAAAAATTATAGATTATATCAAAGAGACATCCATTGTGTTTTTATTGTATGTGGAGTATAATAATGAATAAACTATTCTTACAATGTTATTGGTTTTATAATGCTAAAGGCTTGACAATTGAAATTGATCCCACAGAATTTATTTATTCATTACTGTAAGTATAATGGGTTGTTTTAGTGTAAGATTATTTTTTTTATCACAGTGTGATTTGAGGTTATTGGCGGCTTCTTCATCTTTTAGACACATGGGTCTAGTAGGTTGTGATTTAACAAGTTTAACAAATTATGGTTGTCAAGGCTCGTTGTATTAAATAACTAAACATAACTAATATTAATCCTTATTTTGGAATTTGCATTTGGTATGTGGCCACATGAATTAGAAACAATGATTATTGTGGTTTATTAAATTTTAATGTTCAACTTTCAAATAAATAAACTCGGTTTTGACCCTCCGAAATTATAAAGTCTATATTCAATCGTAACTATGTCTCGAACCCCTTGTATTGTCATAAACAGTTATACAAATAATAAAAATATACTATGGGTGCAATACTGATGTTTACGTAGGAAAATTCTTTTCTCAAGTATTTTTATTTATTTATTCAACATGACTAAACAATAAATGCGAAGAGTCATTGTCAATTGCTTGCTTCACAAAATTTCAACTGAAAAATCCAAATCTTGGATTAGGTCTAACGTTTACTGGAAATTTCGCTCTGAAGCACAATTACCGATTTTTTTTCAGTTTAAGAATATTAATTTGGAAGTTCACTTTGAAGGAAGCACTAAAACTTGAAATACTTTATGCTGCGCCTTAGTTGTGATGGCTGAAAGGGCAAAGTTATTGGGAAAATATATGTGAATCAAATTTATTCAATGTGTGATACAACTGCGAGAATGTTTTCCCCCATAGCCTTGGTCATATAATAGATTAATCGAGAGCTATGAGAACATTACATTATACAGTAAAAGAAAGTAATACCACTGTAAGTCATTGAATTCTAGTTGAAATAACCATTTCTTTAAGAATGAGGGTTTTCAGGCTAATTAACAAGCAGTGATCATTATTTATTTTTCAATGCACTGAGTAAAAAATCAAATTAAAGGAAATTTGTAAAGTGTTTGAATACTGTTATTTATAAATTCTATTTGCAGCATGTGCTTTAAAACTGAATTCATCCTATGAGTCATAATTATCATTCTAAAATTTTATTTCTATGCTTAAAAAAGAAATTAATTGAAAAGAGTTTCCAACTGAGCCCAACATCTTATCCATTTTTCTAATTATTATTACTGTATGAAAACACGAGTTGATACTTTGACTTTTTTTGCAGATAGAGTCAAACCGTGTGTATGTCATAGAGATCTCAATACACGAAATATTTTGGTCAAAAATGATCTCAGTTGTTGTCTGTGTGATTTTGGACTAGCTGTTCAAATTGGGAATATTGGAAGAGGCGATGAATCAGCTAGAAAGTCAATTAGTGATGTAAGTTTACTGTATTTCACATCACACTCATTATAATTTTATACTCATCTCATTTTCAGTTGATTATTAGTGACTGACAAGTAAGTTTTTTGAGGCTGATGATGCCCACATGAATTTGAGACTTGTGCGTAGACAATGAAGTTAATGATGAAACAAAATATGACAGGCTGAATGAAAATCGAACCCGTTACGCTGGAGTAGCATCAATTAGAGTCTTAGAGACAAATTGAAAAATTCAGATTAATTTGACTTCATTATCCCTTCCTTGCACCACAATCCAAAGTACCACTGGATAGATTATGTGTGAGTTGTTTCTTTCATTTCATTCTTGGGCATAAAAATGATATATTCTATTCAATTCAATAACTCGACTTAACAAATAGTTCTGTTGCAAATAGAATGTAACCCGCGCTTTGCAATCACTGCGTCACTTTGTAAGGGTGACCGATTGGATTGGCCAGCTAAAAATACTCTGTTCTCTGCTGTAAAATCACTTCCCGGTGGTTCGGAACCCACCTAAAACTGTAGGTCCAACTCATCAATCACCATCATCCAACTCATTACCCACGCATAGGTCTCAGACCTATGTGGGCTTCGTCCTCCGGGAAAAAACGTTCTTTGAATCACACAAATAATAATAATAATAATAATATACAAATAGAAGCCAGGGGATCTTCAATTCATTGAAAGAATATTTAGAAATGGCTACCTTTCGCTTCTATATGCAAAGTAGAATTATTTTTCTTCACAAAGGCCCTGTTCACGTGTGCCTCTTTTTGTGGTGCGATAACTGTTCGACTACGCGCCACTAACGCACCACAGCTTGCCACCAAATTAGTTTTCATAGTTTTATGATTATTAGCTGACAGGCTCGCTTCGCTAGCCTCAACCGTTTAGCCAGGGGGCTGCGTCTGTGCATAGTAATAATATATATTGGAAAGCTGTAATTGATACAATCGAGCCAGGCTAAACCTCCAACTTTTTAGTGAAACCATTTCTCTCATCAAAATAGATATAAGTTCATATAAAAATAAGTTCAAAAATGCTTCTTTACTGTAGAAAACGTGGAAGATCTACCTATCTCTATCATTTTTTCTCATTTAGTGATCCTTTTGATTTCATTTTTAGGTTCAATTCAATTCTAATCTGTTGCAAGGAAAATTGTAACTTACAATCATAGCAAACATCAAACTAAAATTGATATGTACCTGTATTCAGTCTGTGATTCTATGATGACTAGCTGGATATATTTTTGTGTTTTAGCGATATTTAATTGACCTTGTACTTTTGTTGTATGTATATTATTTGTTATGAATTGGCCTCCGTTGCAAACATTGTATTCCTGGCGGTAATGAATCATTGAATAGATTATGGTTATATTGTGGTGGATGTCTATAATGGATAATAGTGATTTTGTCTCAAACCCTTTAGTTACTAACACGAGAAATTTTAGAATCTCGTGTGGTTATAATTGAAATGATCGAGAAATCACTATTATTCATTTTTAAAACAGTATAATAACGATAGTCTTAATAAAAATCGGAATATTTTTTATTTTTCAATGTACTACTGAATAACATTGTTTATTATAAAACTTAAAAACACTTTTAAATGGAACATGTGACTCACGTTATGGCGTGACGGCCGTTTCACTCTGTTGTCAAGAGCATCGTCAGACGACCCATAGTACACTCTGTGTGTAGAGTGTACAGCGACTCACGTTATGGCGTGGCGGCCGTAGCACTGTGTGTAGAGTGTACTGTGGGTTATCTGACGATGCTCTTGACAACAGAGTGAAACGGCCGTCACGCGATAACGTGAGTCACATATTCCATTTAAAAGTGTTTTTAAGTTTTATGATATATTAGTGGAAACAATATGTATCTTCAACATCATAACATTGTTTAATTAACAGGTTGGTACATTGCGCTACATGGCTCCAGAAGTGCTAGAAGGTGCTGTTAATCTAAGAGACTGTGAATCTTCGCTGAAACAAATTGACGTGTATGCTGCAGGACTTGTTCTGTGGGAATTGGGCACAAGATGTAGTGACCTATATGTTGATAATGCTACCGTTGTGCCATATGCAATGCCATTCCAAGAAGAAGTTGGTGAGTAACTGTTAATTTACTTGGTGTTTATTAGAAAAGTGAATTTCTAATTTTATTTTTAAATCAATTACTTTTTTCATATCCTTCAACAACTGGGAGATAGGTTTATAGTTGGAGGTGACTTCAACGTTGGATTGGACTTCTGTAAGTTGAAGGTCAAGGTTCAAGGTCAAGGCTACTTTCGTGAATACCTTTTCCGGATGGGGAAGGTCAGCTCCCAGAGTGCCTCTTCTGCAAAGGAGAGTTGGAAGATGTAGAGCACACTTTTTCAAGTGCTACGGCTTTACAGGCCAGCACATTTTGCTCCAAAATGGGACGCTAACACCAGTCCCAGAAATTCCAGAGACTTGGCTAGCTATCACCCAATATGCAATAAGTGTATTTCAGGTTAAACGTGAGGAAGGATGTCTCATGTAAGGAAATATCATCAATAGACAAGGAGGGTACCCACATGTTGCTGAATTATACCTTCTTAGATTGAAGTAGGTCAATTAGCGGTTCCGATCTGAGAAAGAAAGTGTTGTGGGGTGGGAGTTGGTGTGATAGAAATGAATAAATGAATTTATTTCCCTTTACAAAAACAGTACAAAAACAAATGTATAATTACTTGGAAATTAACTGATCACTTCTTCAAGTAAATGTGATCAGTGTGCAAAAGTAAAAATTAATAGGAATAAATAAAAGTTGTCTGAGTCTAGTCTGTCAGCTATCATATATAATTGTCATAGTTGCAGGTACTGCCTGCAGCGCCATACTTAATCTAGTTTTATAATTAAATTGCTATATACGTGAAAGTGGATAATTTATTAGATAAAAGTTTAGCAGACGAATATTATAATAAGGAAACAAAAGTATATCAAATTTGCAAAAATAACATCACAGAAATATCACAATTTAAAGATATAAGGTTTATCTCAAGACATTTCTTATGGACCAAGTAATCAGCTGATGTGGCTATTGCATAACAATCGTTTCTAACCTGTTTTGAAGAAGTCCTGAGTTCTGATTGGTTTAGACCCCTGTACTGAAAAGTGACAGATGTGTTGAAATAGCTTTATTATACAACTAGTTTGATAATCGGTGGAATAAAGTAGGCTGTATTGACATCACTATCTAACCTCTTATGTTTAATTTATAACGTAGCAGTAGATGAAATACTGTATTTCCAATTTTAAGCAAAATAAATAACTTCTTCACTTTCCATCTTCCTGCATGATTTATAGTTTCATTTTTTAAACTTTCTGTAAAGCTCCCATAGGGAATTTTCTTGGCAGTGCCTATTTTCACTTGATAATTTTATTATAACTTTTTATGTTTTTCATTTTATATATTGTTTTATGTTATTTTTTAGACACTAATCCTGTCGGTTCCGGCTTCCTAGAAACTGTCGTCACGTCAAAGACCCTATACTTATTCAAGCGTGACCCGATAGCTCTTTTACCAGGGTCCTCTTACATACCAATTTACAACTAACAATTATAATCTACAAACACTCTGATAAGATTTTGTATTACACAAAAATCCTACTAAAAATTATTTAGGATAAACATTAGTTTTATATTGTTACACAACAGGCCCTTGACCTAAGCCAGCCAGGTCACACGATATTATTATTTTATATTCTCTGTAATGTTCTCTCACACGATACTTAGATAATTAGAAACAGGCTTGGTGATGTGACGCAGGGTGACATTTGTTAAGCACAAAGATGAATTGGACTTTGCAAATAGAAACAATTCATAAATCATTTTTGTGTTTCACACACTGCATCACGTCACTAAGCCTGCATTGCAATTTCCGCCGGGTATAGCCTTATTTTTTTGTTGCAGTACATTAGAAATGAAATATTTCATTATGCATTATTTGCTAGAATTTCAATTACTCGTACTGTCTGTTAATTTCAGGATTGCATCCAAGCTTTGAACAGATGCAAGTGATGGTGTCTCGCAACAAAGCGAGGCCCCTGTTTCCTTTGTTGTGGAAAGACTGGCGTGACTGTGGTGCAGTCCGCTTGTTGAGAGAGACTATTGAAGACTGTTATGACCAGGATGCTGAGGCCAGGCTTACAGCACTCTGCATAGAGGAACGGCTGTCTGATTTAACTCAACTTTTTCAAAAAGGTATTTACAATTATAGTTCTTATATGGCAACGGAGGGATATTGTTAATAAATAATACGAAAAATACTAATAAATAATAAATAATTAATAATAAATAATAAATACTACATAATAAGTAATAAGTAATAAATAATAGATAATTAATAATACTAGTGGCCCCCGGGGCTGCAGAACTTGCTTGCTTGCATGTTTTAATGAGAAGGTGCTGATCATATTTATTCACCTGCAGCTGATGATAACTCTAAATACTATTTTGAAATCTAAAGCTTGATTGATTTATTACAACTTTAGTTGCTATTATATTATTACAATTGTTATCTTTAATGGTTATTATTATTCTTTTTCAACTGTGTAATAAATAATTAACTAACAATAAATTAATTCCAATTACAGAACAATTATTTACAACAAAAAAATGTTTTCGCCACACTAGGACGTAATGAGCTGTTTTTCGTGCGTCATATGGAGGCCGAAATTGTTCGGTTTCCGACGAGGTCTGTAAACGTTTACCGCCCTAGGGAGGAAAAGAAAATGACCTTGAATGACAGCTGATCGTGTCTGGATACAGCAGTCATGATTGTAAAAATGAATCCTTCCAACTTTTATTTAAAACAAAAAATTTTAACCGTCAATAAATGTTTATTTTTTATAATTTAATATGTACGTAGTATTTAAAATGTCAATGAATGATCACTTTTTATAACTTAATATGTATTATTTTGTAGTTTTGATATCAAACAATAGAACCTTTTTATCCAACCTACAGAGCTCTGGGTGGGAATTTTGTCAACTACTACAACTGTTGGTAACCTTTCACCAAAAGGTTCCTTGGTTAGGTTTTTTGTTTTTAGGAATTTTGTCAACTACTTCAACTCTTGGTAAAGGTTACTGTTGGTATAGAAAGGTTAGTTGGTTAGGTTTTTGGCTGTTTTATGCAGGTTTTGAATCAGGAACAGGAATAACAACAAAAAACCTAACCAACTAACCTTTTGGTGAACAGTTGTATTAGTTGACAAAATGCCCACCCAGAGCTCTGTAGGTTGGATAAAAAGGTGTAGCCGTTCCTTGTATTCTTGCTAGTACCATAGCCTTAAAATTTCGCTTTCAAAATTTCCAACTTAACATTGTTGTTTTTTTTTGTGGTGTGGCGAAAAATAGCGTTCGCAACACGGGCAAAAATGTTTTGCCGGCTCTCAAACGCTTCAAGTTCTCGACTTCGTCTCGAACTTGAAAACCGCGATCTCGAGCCGGCAAACACACATTTTCTGCCCTAGGTGCGAAATATACTATTTCATTATAGCATTATTCAAACATAAAAAAATTCAAAGCTTGAATCTTTACCTTATTTACCTTGCCAATCATTTGTCATATGTTTCCCCACATTCATACACTACTGTCATCACTACACAGTTCCTAGCATGTTAATTAAAATTGCTGCCTTCTTTCAGCTGTTCCCCACATTTAAACTACATAGGCTCCGATTGGAAATCAAATTTACAATTCCATATGATTTTTCCATCATAATATTCCCTACAGTGATGATTGCCTGAGAGCCTATCCTTTTGTTTCGCCTCATAAAGGATGATGGAGTAGGTCAATTTCATTGGCAAACGAATTTGATCTGTAAAAAGGTTCCAAGAATGTGTGTTCAAAATTTGAAGTTGATTGGTCAAAGCATTCGAAAGTTATCTTCGAACATACAAACACCCAAACATTCAGAAAAAACCTAGAGTCACTTGTCAAAACTAAGAAATCGCCACGCTCGTTCATTTTATTTGCTTCCGGATTAACCATACAAATGAGTTGAGTTGAAATAATGATATAAAATATTGCACAACACAGCCAACAATTGAACAAGCTAACAATTTATACATGGCTCGTACCTGAATACATAATAATGTTACATAATAATATTATAAGAAAAAACAAATACATTACAAAACAAAGCTCACATAGGCTACTGCTGAGTTAAAGCTAGAGAGGATAAAGAGAATACAAAATAGAAAACAATACAACTATCAATAAGACTAGAAAATATCACAAAAATCATGCAAACTAACAATAACCATGTAGATAACAGTAACGGGTAACAATGAAATGTTTTGTACTATTTCTGTGGTAACTTTCATTCCTTTTCATTTCACTTATTTATACATTTTATTTATTCATTCAAGCCTAAAAACCTTAATTATGTTTCCCTCCTGATCCCTGTTAATGTGGCTCCCTTCTAGCTAGTGCTTTTGTAGTGAACTGATATACTTGTTGGAGCTTATCATTATTGAAATCGGATAGTAACACCATAACTTGAGTCAATATCCTGAATAATGTTATTGATATAAGTTGAAAAGTGGAATATGAAATTTTCATAAGCAGGGCAGTCGGGTAGGAAATGATTGTGTTAATGTCTCAAAATTGGAATGACATGTGGGACAAATTTTGTCTGAAACAAGATGATATTTTTGCCCATCGGTGTAGAGGAATATGCTCGATTTTGTATGTAGATGCTCTTAACTGAGTTATGCAGTGTATCATCTTAATTGGTACCTCATATGTTAACTGTTCTCCAAATTCCGCATTAGGATTAATCTCTATATAAAGGGCGTTTTGTTTATATTTCTTGTGTGATTTTTGTAAAAATACAGATCAAAATTTTGTGAATCAAAAAGTGTGCTTCTTTGAATCACCCTATATAAATTACATGGAGCTGTAAACCAAGATAGTGGGTGCTATAGTTAGCTATTTTGGTTAACTGTTGACTGCTTAATTACTTTACACTATCACTTTACTACTATTAGTTCTGTGAACAGTAGACCTTACACCCAAGAATAAGGGTGCTTGCACAGAGGAACATACTCCATGTACTCAATGATAATCACCATCGCAAAATTAAACACAATCATCAGACCTAACCCTTGATTCAATTCGCTTAGTCGATTTCATGTCTGTTTTTCACAAAAGGTCAGTCTGTTCTATGTATCACATCAACAAGGCTGTGTTTTCTATTTGCGAGACAGCTGATTGCTCAAATTAGATTCCAGATGTCTGATGAATGAGTTTATGAAACAATATTAATTAAATTTGTATATCATTTACTTATAAATCACTTGTTACTACACTTAATTAAAATATTAGAAATGATTTGTTTCCCTCAAACAAATATGTTATTCTCATGAATGATAACTTAATTGATATGAATAAGGCTCAACCAGATGAATAAAGGAATCCGACGGCTATCTATGAATCTTATTCCAATTGCATATGATGGAGAGGTTCATTAACAAAATCATATGTTCCTATAGAAGAAGGCATAAGCGCCTTACATTTTTCCTTAATTATCCTTTAAATGCAAGCATATTTCCTTTGCAAATCCTTACAAATACATCGCTGGACATTCCTTAAAGGAAGATCCATGCAAAATTTCATTGAATTTGGTCCACGCGTTTAGTCGTGAATGCCTTACAGACAGACAAATGCAAAAGGATTGACTTGGAACAGAGACCTCTCTTCGTTCGGCCAACTATTACTCTACTTTTACTTCACTTAACTACATACTGTTGATGTATACTTTTCAATAAATACTGGTAGATGTTTTAATAAATGTTTTATATAACATTGGAAAATTTGATTTAAACTACGATAATTTTAACATGGCCACTCTATGCCTCCGCCTGCTCCAAATGCAAGATGCTGTTGGGCAACTGAGGCATAAAGTAGTTACGTTGGAGTTTAGTTCAACCTCTCTATTACTTTGTTTCCTTTATCCTCTTATGAACTTCTGTTTTGTAACTATTTCTGTTGTAGAATCTCACGGGACTTATCCTTTCAATTTGGGTGCTCAAATTGTAAGCTACAATAACTCTGTAACAACCACCACAATCTTGGTTCCTGATGATACAGGTCAGTGGAATCAATTCTACATCAATTACATTTGAAATGAAAGGAAAAAAATCTTTGTTAGGCTGAGTTGAGACTGTAAGACTGTCTTCTCTACCACTCAACCTGTACTAACCAACATTTCGTTGGATAGTCTATAAAATATAAATATATTAAGTAAGAAACAGATATAATCTAACATATTGATTATTATTAATATAATATATTGATTGAAAATACTCAATTGAATAAGAAATCATGCATTGAGAAAACTCATCATTTATCAACATTAGCTTGAAAATATCGCTAGGAAAAATATATTTGCTATAACTTTAGTAATGGTTTGTAAAGTTTTTCCGTGTGGAGATCATAAAAAATAAATGGAAAGTCAGGCTAGTTTTTCATGTTGATTTTATTTGTTATCCATGTTTTTAAATATGTTCTTTAAACATATTTATTTTGAAATTGAATTTGAATGTTCAATTTCAATTTGATGTTGAAGCATCAATTTCAACAAATAACTCCATTAGATCGAAGCTTGACGAAATGCTGTTTGAAAAAAGTCAATGCAACTTTTTTAGCCGTTTAGCCGTTTTTTTTTAGCCGTTAACCACTAAGGGTGCTCACAGAGTGGAGCTGCAAAGAACAGCGTTTAGAGAGCATAGCAATAAAATTCAACATGTCTTTGCTCACTCCATTTTGTCCGACTTCATTCCTCATAAACTGTTTGATTTTGTAGTTATGCTCCTTGTTATTCCAATGTATAACCACCTCAAGTATTAAAACTGCTGCTCGACTCGTAGAGCTGATAATTTTTTTCAATATCATTAATCGATTCTATAGCTTCAACCGACGATTAGAGGCAAAAAGGTTCGCTTAAGAAGAAGAAGAAGAAGAAGAAGAAAAAGAAGATTCTTTAGCTAATATTAGGGTGCCCGGCCCGGCGCGTTGTGCGACGACAGCTTTTAAAACCGAACTAATGGTTGTCAATGAACGCCCGGCAACTGGCACAGCGCAGCACAACTTCCAGTGACTGGGCGTTCATTGAAAACAATTGGTTCTTTTTTAAAAGCAGGCTGTCGTCACCCAGCGTAGTGCAACTCAACACAACGCACAGCTGGGCACCTATACTATTGCCAATATTCGAACTGGCAAGAGACATACTATTTTATTCACCCTGTTTTTTAAACTACTTCATATAATTAAAATATCCCACATCTAAGTTTCTTATCTATCTCTATTGATCAATCTCGCATATCTATTTCGATTAATTGGTATTTTTTTCTTCTAGTTGAATCAAATCTGTCTGAAGGAACAGTTGAGACCTTTCTTACTAACAGTCCATCAGAGTGTACCGAACCTTCGCCAGGCTGTAAGTGTATTAAATGAATGGAAAATATTGTTTCAATAAATTTTCATTAAAAAAATAATATTCAGCTTATGTTACTTTTTTCAAACATGATGATCAAATTACAAAACATGTACAAATGTTTGATTTATCAATTTTGAGCCCATGGTTAATAGAAAACGAACTATGTGCTCATTGAAGAAATTATGCTGAATCATATTGTTCTGAAACCTTACTTACAGGTACGAATTCCAGTTAGTATCATCTAGGGTGATAAAAAGAGATCCTTTGGACTACTCGAGAGAATTTTATGTATTCTCGTTCATGGATGGAATATATTGTTTTGAATATTCTGGACCTCTATAGAGAATGTCATACTTATTTTAATTATTGCATAAAATAATAATAATAATATTTTCCAGTTTGACTGTATAGCAAAGAACATGTAATTTACGATGGTTTACGAAATTTCTATACCAACACATATTAATTAATCATTTCAATGTCAGTAGAATGTGTTTAGACAAAATCATGTCCAAAATCTATGTCCAAAATCATGCTTAAGAGGATATTTTCTGAATTTTTTCGTTTAGCCCATGAAATCCTCTAGCCGGTCCCAGAACATCCAAATAGCATTAATCCCCAATCACTGGCCAAAATGATCTGGGATCAGGAGAATTTTATTGCACAAACAACAATCAAGAGTTCAACACCTGACTTAAATTTTACTAAAATTTTTTAAATTTAAATTTTAAATTTTACTCCGGTAAACTTTTTACTGGAGATTTAACCGGCCAATTTTCGAGAATCAAATCACTGATCCCTGATGAAATGCTTCGCTTTAGCGCCGCGTTCAGTAACTAAACGTCTCATGAAGTATGTGGCTAAAATCTTCTAAAAAAATCAATTTATTATGATTTGATCACTATAATGTCAACTTTTAACTTACATTAATAATCACAGTTCGAAAATCAAATTTTTATATAAAGTTGAAATGATGGCTATGTTGCCAAATTGAACTTCCTTCCAAATTTCTGATTATACCAAAACCATCGATCAAAACAAACTGGCCTTTCTGCAACGCGAATTTCTAATCAAGTAGATTTTGTTTCTGGTGATCGGGAATATAAGCTGTTTCTTTGATTGGTGTTTGTGCAATCGGTCATCAGAGTATTCAATGTATAATATGCCAACTAATTTGTAACTATACGTTTATGAAAAATATATCGTTTTCCAGATGCGTGGAAGGATTCAAACAATAGAGTAGTCGTTAACCAGGCTATTCAGCCACATCAGGGTCGCAATCCTTGCTTGGAGCGCAATCTTCTTGTTTGGGGAGATAATCAAGAGGTTAGTAACATTTTTTCCACATTTCATAGTAAGGATATGCATAACGTAGTTTATAATGATGATATAATCTTCTATTATATTATTCATAAGTGGCATAATACTGTTATCTCAGAGACTCAGAGTCTGGACCTGTCAGTCAGCGCGAGCGTGTTGTCCGTCCTGTCATCCTCGTATTCGTTTCGTGTTATGTGATGTGTGTGTTTTTTATTTTCCGACGTTTTACATTACGACGAATTGCCAAATCGGCAATGATATAATAACGTCCACAACCACCTGATGATGATAGGAGGATTGAAACCGGTAGTGAACAAGTAGTTATTGGATATCAAAACGCAGGTATTTAAACCTTTATTTATAATACTGTTATATACTACAATGAAGAGCATACTGTTATCAACCATCCACGCACATATTCACTCGCCCACGCACACCCATTGGTAAAAAGAAAATAAATTGCCAATCAAGTAAATTACCCCAATAAACAACAGATTCCACTAAAAATGCCAAAATGTTGGTTTATTTATTTATGTGAAGGTTATATGTCTCAGAACATTTTTCAAAAATCCTTATGAGTGTTTAAAAATTATGCAACCCATAATACGATATATTTAACATGCACACAATGGAAATCTACCTTTCAACTCAACATTAGATGTTGGATATGATTTCCTGACAATTCAAAATGATTTTTTCTCAATTTCAACACATTGTAGCTTTTTTCAAACTTTACTTCAAATTTTGTTTGATACTCTGCTGAAATAATCTATCGAAAGTTTCAAATCAATCAATTATGTTGTATAAGAACATTGTTATCAACTTCTTAATTCAAAGAACGCTGATGGAATCATCAAAATAAGATCTCAGAAAGTTCTAACAATCCCAACCCCCCTCACTGAGTTCCTTGTATTTCTTGTAGGGTGGTTGTACGTTAGCTGAAAATCGAGGGTCTATTCCTATGGATATATATGGCTAATGCTCTCATATGTAATAGATTTTAATTCAACTTTTTATTATTAAACGAAAGCTTGGTTAGATATCTTCTTCTTTATGAAGATCGAATCAGTAGGCTCATTTTGAAGCGTGATTATTACAGCGTTTTCTGTCATCACAGTCATCCTATGGAACTCATCAACCTATCAACAAGCTTATGATAAAGTATGTAGCCTATATAGACTATGATAAACTCATCAAACTATCAACAAGCCTATGATAAGTATCTATTTAAATGGTGCTAGTGGGAATTCTGTCGAAACAATCAAATTAGCATTTGTGTTGAAAGGTAGTTGCAGTAAGTACCTTAATGGGTAGTTACTATTGAAATAATCAGATGTCACATAATGTTGTTTAGGCTGATGCAGTACCATTGGTGGAGAAGTCTATGAAGCATCAAACACCATCACTTGTTCATAAGCCGAACAATCTGCCCCCTCCAGGATTTATACGCAAGCTTCTACACACCAAGAAATCGAATCTACTACATGCTAACGAGGACTGCTCCAACAATAGTGAGTTCAATTTATTTTGAAAATTGCTCGAGAAAGTTTTGATTTTATGATGTTGAAGATCCATCTTGCTTCCACTAATAATAATAATAATAATAATAATAATAATAATAATAATATTAATAATAAAACTTAATAATAATAATAAAACTGAATAAAAGTGGAAATTGTGACTCACGTTATGGCGTGACGGCCGGTTCACTCTGTTGTCAAGAGCAGGGGTCTCCAAAATGTTCAGCCTTCGGGCCAAAATAATTACCCCAGTACAGTAGAAACAATTAGTCTGGGCGCGCGGCCGTTTGGTAGTCAGCCATGGCGCGGGGAGTGTTTATCGCTCATTTCTAAAAACATGTGGCCTGTGCGACGCTGCAGATGTCTTCAAGGTCAACTAGTCAACTTTTACAGGACGGCTAGTAGTGAAACCAGAGCCACGCGCTCAGACTAATTGTTTCTACTGTACGTCCGAGGGCCAGAACTGTTTTCATTTTCTACTATCTATAGGAGGAATCCTTCCCTCCTCCTCTTCCTTCTCTCATCCTACTTCTCCTCCCATACCTACACCACTTGCTCCTTATTATTATTATTATTATTATTATTATTTTGTCACATGAAACCGCATTATGATGAGCATAGCTCTAGCGGTGTATGACACGTCAATGCAATTTCAGTTACATAGCCATTAGGTTACAGCAGGTACAGTTGTCAAATTACTATTAAAAAAAAAATGAAGGAACCTTTTTTAAATTCTATTTTAAGTGCTAAACATGGACCGTCGCGCGTATCTCGTCATGCCCCAAGACAAGCGCAACAAAGCCATGGAAATCAAGGTGTGTTGCCAGATTTACAGATTTTCCACAATATCGGACATTTATATCTGGCAAAACAGCAGCCCAAGCACTGTGTCGTTACATTTAAATAATCTTTGTGCGATTTGTCGCATCTCATTCTGCTGCAACCAAAGACTGAAAATAAAACCTAATATTTAAAATATTCAAGATAATTAATTATCTTATGTTCGTTCATCATTCATTTTATTTTAAGACAAAAAAAAACAATAATAATTAAGTTAATTCAAACATGTGAGTGCTTTGAGCCGGATACGAGAAATTCAATTTATAATGGACTCTATCTAATATCTCTACTAAATTTCCAATTATTTTTTTTTTTTTTTTTTTTTTTTTTTTTTTTGAGGATGAAGCCCACATAGGTCTGATACCTGTGCGTGGGTAATGAGTTGGATGATGGTGATTGATGAGTTGGACCTACAGTTTTAGGTGGGTTCCGAACCACCGGGAAGTGATTTTACAGCAGAGAACAATCTCTTTTTTGCTGGCCTATTTCCTATTTTATAGGGTCAAAATGAATTTGAAAACAAACTGTAGCATTCTCCTATTGTGTATGGACAGGCTTCAATCAACAAATCCTTTAAAGCTGCAATGAACACATTATAGCTATTGATAATTTTCAATTTATTTGGAAGGCAATTAAAAACCTTAAGCCCAGCATAATGTGGTCCCCCTTCTAGTAATGTGAGTCTGTGTGTTGGATATTGTAAATTTGTTGTCTTATGTCTTGTGTTGTAATTATGGGAAAGGTTGTCCTCCATAAATTTTCCCCTATTTTTATAAACATAAGAGGCTATCTCAAAAAAATAAAGAGCCGGTACAGTGAGGAGTTTCTGCCTTATTATCCCCCACCTATAAGCATGGATTTGTTCCTTATTAGAAGAGTAATTTTTAGAGAAACTTGTAACGTACATTTTTTCTGAAAATAAATATATTGAATTAAAAAAAATATTCCTTTCATCAAAGATGGCAAAGATTACACGAATACAGATGACTCAAATTGGCAGCTAGCCCTATCAATTTACTCAGTCATTAATCTCCAGGGCTTTCTTTTAAGTGGTAAATTGGATAGGATTTATTTAAAAAGAGCTGAAAAATTGGATAAAACATGTTACAAGTCTGTTATTGCTGTAATTATGGTGATATTTCATAATATACACAAAAATTGTTATAAAAACAGGGGCTTTCATGTTTTTAGTAAATTAACTTACTTAAAAGTCAGCCAGTTAAGGCGAGCGAAGCGACCCACAGTACCCACAGGTTGTAGGGACAGGTACTGTGGGTCGTCTGACGATGCTCTTGACAACAGAGTGAAACGGCCATCACGCCATAACGTGAGTCAAAATTTCCACTTAAAAGTGTTTTTAAGTTCTATTGTTTTGATTTGTTTTGTTTTGAGCTTACTTCGACTGAGATGTCCAGCAAATGACTCTCATTTGTATAAAATAAAATAAAATTTATGTACAGCACTTGTAAATAAGTTATACGCTAAATAAGTTGTAATTAATAAAAAGTGCATTGAAATGAAATTCTAGTCCTTCAATATTTACCCTTTTCCTGAAATAAATCAATCATCCGAATGGGGTCAGGTTCCCAATTAATTAGGATAATTGGAGTTCTACGTTATGTAATTATTGAACATTATATGAACTTATTGGAAACCAAATAATTTGAAAATTTCGTGGGAAGGTTTTGACGATCTTTAATGATTAAACATTAGATATGTAATTATTGAACATGATGCGTGCTTATTAGAAACCCAATTAAATTCGAATAATTTTGATGTTGGAATGCAATTTTTTGCCCTTCTCTAGCAATGCTATCAACAGTTGAATATTTTAAATATTTTTATAACATTTCATGCTTTACATTTCATTTAGGATTTATAAGATCTTTCTTACGCTCATATAGTATTGGTTCAAGCTACATCTTATTAAATTGTCTGCTATATTTTTATAAATAATGGTATGATATTTTAATATTTTTATGCTGAACTGGATTCTGTGCCAAATCACACAAGAATAGAAAGTTGAAAGGAAAAGTGAGAAATCGAAGCAATGCTATTTTGATCACATAATAAAACCCGATGTTATGATATTTTGGCGTATCTTTGTCTATTAGGTTATTCCACATTTTATTTTCAGAATTGAATTCTCCAGGTGTTTTGTTGAAAAACCCCGGTTCAACAAATCTCATACGTTTCAAACTTGAAAAACTTGCTTTAAGTGCTATTTACGTATTTTGTAAAATATCTCAACAATTATGTCTCTAGAACAACAATATCAACAATATCTCAGCTCATTTTGCATGAAACCTGTTCAGTTTTCGCCTAAATGAAGGCCCTAGAGATTTCTGAATGAATAAATTGAGTATTGATCTGCAATCTTCCGCCATTTTAATCATGCGTTTTCAGAAGAGTTGTTCATGATTTTTTTAATTTTTTTGAGGTATAAATAAGCATGTGCAGTCATCACTTCTGTCGGATTCCTTCTGAAACGCTCTGTATGTGCAAATTTAATTTTAATTTATTTCGCGTATCTGCTCAATTTTGAATGCGCAATTGGTATTGTTTGTTGCAGCAGCAGCAGCGGCGGCGGCATTAAAGGTGACTGTATCGCCATTTGAAAAGTACCAAAGGCCTACCAGCCTGCCGTTGGAGCTCGGTACAGTATTCAGAGAAGTCCGCTCGAATGAAGTGAAGCAACAGCTGTCTGCTCGCATCAAGACGCCTGGAGACGTGCCACCATCAGTCAGACGAAAAGCAAGAGGTGCCCGATTGTCTCTTTATGACGATCGTATCATGGACCATTCTGCAGCTAGCTTTTAATTTTGAAAATCCAGTGCTGGACATTGTTCAAAATATTAATTTGAGATTTCATTGAAATTTAATTTCAAGTACAAAGAACTCACTAAATCAGCGGTTCCCAACCGTTGTGCTACAATATTAACAAATCTGTGCAACTATGGAAAGTTGCACACCCCATAGGTGTGCAGTGATAGCTCTGTGAGAGTAGGGTGAACTTTTATTTATCAATTAGGCAGCTGCGTTAGTGTAATCAGTTTGAGTGATTTTCTTTTGAGATTCTGATTGTTACACCTGTGGTCACGAGTTCGATTCCCATTCAGCCTTTGGTATTTTGTGTCATCATCAACGCTCAAGTCTTAGAGTCAAGTGGGCATCATCGAAGATTAAAATGCTGTAAAATAGTTGAAGCTGATCAGGTGAAGTCAAAACTAAAGAAAACCGTGTAAGTGAACATACTTATCTTACAACTTTTTTCACTCTTGTAAAAATAATTTACATTGATCTTGTACTATGGTTTTACACATGTTATATTTGAGATGCAGTTTTCTCAGAACCAAAATTCGGTTTCAACTAAAAACTTTGAAACTAGAAAAGATCTTATAATGAAAGGACACCAAGCACAACTAAATTTGGTGTCACGATTTCTAAGCCTTATTTCAAGGGCAATTCTTTATTATACAGGACTTTTCACAAACGTCTTTCTTTCTACATTGAAAAGAATATGTGTTCTTGTATTGAAATGCAGTTTTGAATTGTTGTTTTAATTAAGGAGTGTTTGTGAGCACGCTGAGCCCGGTGTTAGGTCGATCATGATATTCAGTTATGAACGCTCGGGTTTGCACTACACTGCGGGTCACTGGCAAAAAATAACCCAACGTTATCTGCTTTATTATCCTTTACTTGCTGGTTCGGAGCCCAGCTAAAACTGTAGGTCCACCATCCATGACATTATTATCATTCACTCATCACCCACGCACAAATCTCGGATTCAAGTGTGCATCATCAGTATGAAAAAAATGAACAAAATAATACATTTAAATTATTCAATAGTAATTTCCAATGCATAATGTTGTGGACATGGTAAGAGAAAACATTATAATACAGTACTTATTATTTATGGAACCAAAATGTGCGTATTAGTTTGTGTGTCTCCAGCTAAAACAGGTTGGGAATCGCTCTACTAAATGGTCTCTCTTTTCAACTATATTCATTAGTCTAGTTTGTTGAATTTTCTGTGCAATTACCATGACTTTCTCCAGTTCGGCTTTCAGCTGGTTTAAACACTATTCTTCTGTAATCAAGTTGCCAGTCATCTTTTCAGATGCATATTCTTATTTGTAATTAGTTTTGTTGTATTTCAAAGAGATTTGAGGTCACATGCTGCGCGAGCCTAGCTTGATGGCTGCTTCCCAACGTTCATATTATGAAACTAAACTCTATTTTTGGGTCTCAGGTTTTTTGTACCATATTCTTTCACAAATAGTTTCTACTTCTTTTAAACTTCCAATTTCCTTCCTAGTACCAAGCAATCCCCTCCCCCCTGTCAATCAGCTCTTATCCTAGCACTTTCCCTTCGATATACTTCATTTCAGTAGCCATTCCAAAGGCCTTTCCTTTTTTTCTACTCTGGAAAAGGACCTTTTTTCATCTGGTCTTTTTTGTTCTCTATCGTCCCGATCTCCTTTTTTTGTTTCTCTTTGTCTTTAAGTGTTCTGTTCTACTAGTGACTAGATCTCCTTGTTTTTTGTTTCTTTTTGTCTTCTAGTGTTTTGTTCTACTAGTAAATATCTCTAATATTTAAACTATAACATTTTATTGGAGTTGGCAACACACTTTGATCTGTTTTTCTAAAAATGTATTGCATTCTGCTGATGACTATGTAAGGTAAACCTAGTACTGAACCTAGGTGAGCCTAGTACGTGATCAGCCAAATGCCGTGATTTCACACTTCAAACGCGAATAATAAGAGAACCGGGATGTCAAAGAGGTTTAAAACTCATTCCATATCCACTTAACACTTTCAAGAATTACTCTATGAATTCGGGTTTTTATTGGGGCATCGCTGTATGCGGTAAACTCAGCTGGAAGTTTACCGGTTCTGGAATTTTGTTAAGATTCTTAATCTATATACTAGTACCGAAGGTAAACTTGACAAGCTTCAAATATTATTCACTTGATGTTTTCATGTATATTTGTATATCTGCTGCTATTTTAATTTTATTTCTATGATAGAATGTTCTGTTAAAAGCGATTCTCTAATGATACAGTTAATTAAATAGATGTGAAATAATATAGTTTGCTAAAGCCCGTGACGGAATCATGGAGTTTAGTTGTTAGTTGAAGATTTTTAATATGACTTGAAATGCCCTACTTAAACGTATAAACGTCAACAAAAATGATAATTATTAGTCCCAATGCCTATTAAATCACAGCTAAAGTCCGTGGTCAGCTGCATAACTGTTAACCTGTGTGATAAACGTGTTTTTGTAGCTGTATTTCTCATATTTTGAGCAATCTTAATGGGGTTTAATTCTTAATTTAGTTATCAAATGTTTCAATAAAAACTTTATACCTCGTACATTTTTCTACTTAATTGTTTCCTTTGCCCCAAAGTAAAAAAGTATTTGTAGATAAGGGGTAAAAACAGATATACACCAAATAGCCTACCATCATACGAAATGATGAGAAAGAATACGCTGTTCAAAGTAAAAGCTAACTTAAAAGTAACTTAGCACCACCCATAATTGTATACTCTACAATAAAATATTTCGAAAATAAAGTAGGCTAGTTATTGAACACAATTTTTTATATTGCTAGTAAATATGTTTATAATTTTATTGTCAAATGTAATGAAAATTAATGTTAGGTTATAGTATCCAACAATTCAAAACATTGTATTCACTCACTAAATTTCTCCTCTATGGGCGATTTTTTGTCATTTACTCAGGGATTGAAGATGCAGTCAGCTGTATCAGCTTTGTTTTTTAAAGATGTAGTCAGCTGTATCAGCTTTGTTTTTTAAAGATGTAGTCAGCTGCAGTTGTTCAGAAATTAGTAAATATTGTTTTTTTTATAATTGCAAATGTTGAATTAAAATCGATTGCATTAATTACTCATTGTATTAAAAACGACTGATTAATGATGTTTGCACATACTGCATCATGGACTTAAGCAATAGAATCACAGAATTTTTTCTGTGAATTATGGAGTTATCCGCTGATGGCTGAATTGGATATGATAACATTCAACCCATTACTTTATTCAATTTACTTTTTAATAATTGTTATACCAAGATAATTTGTCAAGAATTTCTGACGAAACCGTTAGTTCGTCCAGTAGATCTGTCCTTTGGCATTGTAATATTTCCCTTAAGGTCATGGAATTTGGGTGGTTTACATTAATGAGTTATCATCTTCATTCAACAGGTCTAGACCATTTTTTGAGATCAGGAACTGCATCAAAATCTATAAGGCCAACATAAATTTTCTGCAGATCTGGTACACCTTTTGAATTTTTTGAAAAATTCCATTATGGCCATCCATAACATCATCTTGCCAGCTAATAAAACATTCAGGAGACCTTGTGATTCTCCTACCACCACTTTCCATCAGTGTGCTTTTTCTTGGTGATTCTAAACAGCATAGCATTACCCTCATTACCCTCTAAACTGTCAACAGACAATCCTTCCAATGATCTGCAAGTGTTGGTGACTTAAATGGAGATGAATAATATGTTTTATTGTGGAATGCCGGTATACTTGTGTTAGAAACAGTTGTTTTTGAATGAAAATTATTTGATGGAGTACAAGAACTGTCTGCTGTTTTTGAGGATTGTGCACTTAATGGCAAAACAAGGATAACTATTAGTTTATTGTGATGACAGGTTTTCTTCACTCTACAATGTTTCAAATCAGTGTGGCTGGACATGACCAGTTGGCAGCTGGCAGCTGGGAGACGCAACTATGACTTGAATTACACTATTCAATTGCTCTTTGCAAATAAATCTCCAGTTCTGTGGCAAGTGTTTGAACATAATTGAGGCTGCCAAAATGCTTCCTATGATCGTTTCTCTCTCTTGAAGCCTTTGTGGAGCGACTCTCCAATTTCAGCTATATTTTGGCTAGCCTTTTTTCCTTTATAATCATCTTTGAAACTACCTGTGGTTTGAGTGCAGATGCAATAATACATATTTCTGATAGACTTCTTGCTTGGCCACTGGTATGACATCTATCACATGCCTACAAGCCAGTTCAGCTCTGGCATCCATGCCACACTTTATATTATTGAATTCTCAGGAGGCTCTGTCATCTGTTTAAAGGTATTTACAAAGCAAGGTATTTTATTGTAATTTTCACAAAAGGAGAACCATGTCTGCAGAACAAATTGATCTGTTTGATCTTGATTCACTCCCTGATTTAAAAAAAAAATGTTCTTGACCCATAGAGTGGTGTGGTCAGATTGATAATGTACACTTCATGATACACGCCTAGGCTAGGTATATCCAGATCAGCATTCTGCAGACCTTGTATGTCTTGTATTTCTCCAGACATTGTTCACTTTTTGCATGATAACTAGTATGATAGGACAAAAGCAACCATTAAGAGGATGGCTTTATACTTAGTGATGATCAGATGACAGTGCCAGCTGGTAACTATCAGAGTGTGAAAACCGGTCATCATCACATTAAACTAATAGTCGCTCTTGATTTTCTAGATGAACATGCAGAATCATTCTGCTTGAATTCCAATGGACACATATTTCTGGTTGAAATTGAGCAAAAAATTGGACTTATAGTGGATCACTGAAGTACTATAAACTTGATTACCTCTCTTACGTTTAGGATCTTTTAGAAACAACAAGCAGTTATCTTACTCTATTTAAGAATTTCATTTGGAAGTAACTGTTCAAAACACAAGTCCACTAGCAGTCCTCAATAAAAAATATGATCTGTCCATTTCGAAGTCATAACGAACTCTCAGATCATTGGAAATGTTTATTATTGACAGTTTACTGGGTAATGTTGGAGCTGTTTAGAATCTTAAAAAAACCAAGATTATACCGTTGATGGTCTCAATTACATTTTTTTTGAAACTGCAAAAGGTGTACCAGGTCTGCAGAAAGGGTTGCCATCAATCCTTTTGATCTTGATTTGCTTCCTGATTTAAAAAAAATTGCTGCAGACCCATAGGACTGCATGGTTGAACGACTGTGAGTCAAAAACTAACCTTGAAATGCTGGAATTATATAATGTGCCAGTCATCTCATATTACAATAAAATGGTGCTCTTGCACTTACATACTGCGCCAACATTGAGCATTTCTGAATGAAACATTCTCTCAGCGGTAGATGGCAGGGGCTCTAACAAGCAATGGCAACTATGGTGATCAGATCTAAGCATCTAACACATGAACATTTTCTTCCAGGGTTATGTGAAGCAACATGTCTACTGTTAGCCTGTCAATAATGATAATTTAAACCTTAGATTCAGAGACGTTTTAAACTCTTACATCAGAGTTTAATTGTGTATTTACCATGTGTGGGAAGAACATGAGTATCATATCATTGTTTTTAGGGAAACACATTGAAGCCAAATCAAATTGTAATGAAACAGCAAAAAGCTTGAAGAATTTGACTTCCATTTGATGAAAAGTTTACATTTCTATCTTGTTTCGTCCATTTCCTATCGCCTGTGAAATGTGCACCATGACTGTGGACATACTGTGTTTCCAGTTGAAATAGAATGAAAAATCAGAGTGGATCACTGTACTACTATAAACTTGATTTTCCTCTTTTACAATTTTATTTTGTGCCTAAAGATTTTAAGGATTCTTTGTTGGGTTCTCTCTCTAACTGACCCCCCTTCCTAAAAAATCACCTGATCACCTCAATCCTCAATTTTGGATATGAAAGAGCAGTGGCCGGACTAGAGAGAGATTAATGTACCTTATTGTTAATCATTGAATGTAGTTATATATTCTAATTTGGTAATTTGGCTCAAATGTGATTTGTCATTTTCTCTGTGTCAAATTTCTGTACGCTTATAATAAAAAGTTATATAATTATCTATTTAAAAATAACTCATTTGCCAGTGTCAAACCATTCAAATAGTCATATTTACTATAGTCATGTATTCAAGAGGTGATTATTTAATAAAAACACCTCATTCACCAGTATAAATAACCGAAATTTAAGATATTTGAATTTTTTGAAATGCAATTATATTTTACTACTTCTCCTGAGTACCTACTTATGGTATCTATTTTATTGTAAAATAAAAATTAAAGTTGATACAGAATCAGGAGAGCCAGTAGACTATGACAGCATTTTGAAAAATTTTATATCTCCAATTCCATGTTTTTTACTTTTTTAGTGGGGAAAAAAGGTCATAAATCACGTTCCATTCAACGGAACGTGAATGCGGCGTCACTTAATCGCTTAGTATGAAGGCCTAAAGCGTGACTTAGCAGCACTGCTCAGTCGCTCCTAGTAGCGACCGGCAGAAAGTTGCAGCGCTGCAGAAAGTCGTGCGTCTGAAGGCTGCAGCGACTTTTGAATAAAAAGACCATTGCACTTAATTTATTTTCATCAGTGTAGTCAAATGTAAAGGGGGTACTAAGATGCATTTTATAGGCCCAATTACAAAAGTTTTATGAAGGAATCCTAAAATAAATGAAAATGCACAGGCTCTTTATTACAGGAGATGCATCATATGAAATTCATAACTGTAATATTACATTAAATATAACGTAATAATAAAGTGATTTTACATAATTAATAATCATCATTGCAATTACTGTACCTCGGAGGTAAAGGACACTGTCCATTTTTTGAGATTCTGGGATTATTGCACAGTTGTATGTAGTTTTTAATACTCTACAAGTCTACACACAGAGGTATGATGTACACAACCAATTTTAAGGCTAGATACAGCTCTCTAAATAAACTCAAAGTCCATTTGAGTCCATTAAAACTTGAGGTATGCAACACCATGTGTGGACTTGTTGTATAACGGTACAGTACCTCTAAGATTTCTTCCATATGGTTCACCAGCTGGACGAAATGTTGTCTGAACATTGCAGATTTTTAGAAACTAGCAAAATGTGATCAATTATCGTAGCCATTTTGACTGGTGCAAAGAAATTATTGTTTGTTTTCAATGAAACCACATAGAATTTGTAAGATTTGTATTTTGATTGTTTCAAACACATTACTATGATGAAAATTTGAGAGGCATACAACAATATATCCACTTTAAAAATTGAATTGAAAAAATATAAATTTTTCTAATGGCATAATACGATATATTGAAGTAAGAATAACATTGTAACACAATGATGTTGCCTACTTTTCACTCAATTGTCAGTTATCACTGATTGGAACTTGAAAAACCTCCGAGGTTCAGCTAATTGGTGTGTCTGGTTGTAAAACATGGTAACTGACTTTTATAAAATTGGAGGTTTACATCACTGGACTCCTCTCAGCCGATTCTGTATATTTGTGACAAAACTTGTTGGGAAATTAAATTTTAAATATGGAAAAGTTGGTGTTAAAATATGATAATACACTGCTTCTAATGTACAACGTGAGCGTTCAGAACCCATTTTCCACTGATTTCCATTGATTTAAAAATCATGCTAAATTTTCCCAAGAAGAGTTAAGAAAATAAATGACAGACATTTTGCCAATTATAGTAGCCTACACATTTAGAGAAACTGCTAATAAAACAAATGAAATCATTTTAGCCTGGTATAGCTAAAATGATTACTTTAGCCTATACTTTAGCCAATACTTTTAGCCTGACGCCATTTATCCTATTACATTAAACGAGCAATTTCTGTATTCTATGTATGCTCTGTGCAACGGATCTCAAAAACGGCTCTAACGATTTTGATGAAATTACGAATGTAGTAGTGTCTTTTTGGTGCAAAAATACAATTGCGCTAGGTCTCATTCCTATAAAAACTTGCTGAATGACACAAAAAGGAGAAATCTATTCTTAAAAGAACAGCTGATGGAATAAAGTATTTACTTTAAACTGAGAAAATTATAAATTTCATACAAGTAATCTTTTGAAGTCGGCGCGAAATATTTTATGAAATTGATAAGAAATTCTATCTAATATCAAAACTAACACTGTATTCCAATTAAATATGTGATTTACACTGACTTTTACTGAAATGCAGTGTCAGTTTTGATATTAGATTGTTCAAGTATTTCGCCATGGAAAACATCACTGAGTAAATCTGTTATATTTTAGAAGTTTATGGGAAATTTGGCGATGACTTCAAAAGATTACTTGTATGAAATTTAAAATTTTCTCACTTTAAAGTAAATAATTTTTTTTAACTTTTTAGTTCGTAAGTATTTTAATGTTAGAGTATATCATTTCATTTAAGTCGGTTTCTTTTTTTGTTTTATTCTAAGCTTTTTAGTTGAATTTCCAAACTTGGAAATATTTATCAAATTAGCAAGCCAATATAACATCCAAACTGAAGTAACTAAAAATTCACCTATAAGAAAAGATAAACGAAGGAAAATTCTATAACGCTTTATTTGTGAAATATTGCATTTAGGAAAATTATAATAGCAAAAGGCTTCTTAAAAGTGAAATGGCTTGTGAATCATTTTGATGTGGTACCTTTCAGAATATAGGCTACTTTCACTGAAATAGTAGGCCTATATTACGTTACAAGTGTGGAAAATGGTGTTTACTGTACGAGTATGATAAAGTAGAGTACGAGACGAAGTTGTGTGCGGTATTATCATACGAGTCTTCCCAGACGAGTTATGGACGATATTTTTCGCCATACTAGTCTAAAAAAAACAAACTGAGCAAGTAGGCTACAACAAGCATCATCAAACATAACCTCAAAATCCATCACATTAGTGAAACTAAAAATACTTCTGAGATCAGCTGTTTTTTTTTTTTCAAATTCTCAGTAAAGTTGCGAGTTTGACGAAAAATTGATAACTTTGAAGAATATTGTTCAATTATTATTTTGAAACTAACGATTTCAAAAACATTTTTCACTCCAACCCATGATTGAAACTAAATAAGTTAACCTTATTCCTACGACTCCATAACATCAGCTAAATTATTTACAATTCTCATATGAACAGAAATATTATATTCTCGATTCAAATTAAGTTCACGTGATTGGTCAAAACGGAACATTACAGGCTTGTTTCACACTTGTCCAGCTTTGGGTAACCGATGTCGTTTACCCGGCATAATTGCATTGCATCATATGATTTCAAAAATCGTCTAGATGTGAAGCGCTCCATATGATACAATGATCAGCCTGGAAAACGGCACCGTTTATCCAACTGGCGGTTATGTGTGGAAGGTGGAACTATCCTATTCAAACAAGATTGAAACGAAGACATCGAAGAATGCTCCTTTTCGTTTAATATTGGGCCGATCCTTGCGAAACTTGGATGGGACCACCGCTGAATGATGCTCTTTCTTTTAAAAAAATGCATCGAAATCGGTTCGATAGTGTTCGAATCAGGCCCGTTTTTAACCCTTGTGGCGCCCCTGGGCAAATTAAAGAGATATCACTACTATTACCTTTCTCCTTCAAAAACATAGACAGTCTCTCGCTCTTGAGTGGCACGAATCAAGTCCAGTTTTTTTTTTGCAAACTCTCACTTGTTTTGTTCACTCTCTGCAATATATCATTCCAAATCAGTGTTGAAAAAATGTTTATTATAATTAACACATATTAAAATAATTAAGAGGCCTTATACTTACTACCATTGAATGAATTTATATGAACGAGGTGATTTTTTCGATGTGCGGGTGAAGAGGAGGCAGAACGATTTTTCTGTTTCGGACGCTATTTTCTAACCGATAAGCATGGAAATGTTACCAAATTTTTCAGAAAGAACTGAAGAATGTTTGTACTACCTTGAAATTTTTATTTTTCAGCTCTATAATTTTTTATAGTTTTTTACATTTATAAACTTTTGTCGACATATGGTTAAAATTTCTACAATTTAAAAAATAAATTTGTGACCCAAAACCCCTGCGCCCCTGGGCAAGTGCCCATGTTGCCCAGTTATAGAATCGGGCCTGGTTCGAATGATTGATGTACAAACATAAAAAAAACAGGTCGAATATAGAACCATGTTCATTTTGGAAGTCGGTTAAAAAGTAATTTTAATCAGATGGCTGGCTCGCTCGTGACGTTATTAATTTACGCTGCCTGGAACGTGAAAACTTAAGCCCGTACCGTGTGTAGTCTTGCAATTATTATGTAGGAAACAAATTACTGGAGAATCAAAACTCAGCACATGATTTTCCCATGGTTTTACCATTTCCTTGGTGATTACAAAACTAAACTAATCTTACCTTGATTCATCATTTGAAAAGACACTCTTGGCCGTTTTTGCCCATCATTATTTATCAAGTAGCCTACTTACAATGAATTTTATTTTTTATTCATGGATAAGAAGCAACAAAATATATGTTGGGCCTACAGCCACGCTTCAATATGCGTTCCTTTCTGCAAACAGTAGGCTATACAATGAGTTGGCACAGTATGAATGTGTGATTATTTTACTGAATTTCTACCATGAATTGGCTGCAACTGTTTTCCATGGACAGGGAACCATGCACGTTTTTGTGGAAACAGTGATCGATTGTATTGAAAAATAAATTAGAAATCATAAAACTTTCAGACACATGAAACATGAGCGGCAGTGGCGGTCCCAGGATTTCATTTCGGGTCGTCGTCCCCCCCCCCCCCGGATAAAAATGTGGAATTTAAAGCCTAAAAACGTATTTTTATACGTATTTGAGCTCTAAAATATGCTCAAGCTAACAGTATTTATGTTAGCTAATAAAATAGTTTTTCATTTAAAGTTTATTGTACCTGGGTGAAAATGTGATTCTTTAATGAGCTAATGAGCATGATGACAAAGTTCAGTTTAATATACGTATAATGAAATCAAAAATAAATCAAGAGTTTACTGCGAATTTTTTCTTTATGGTTAGGTCCTATTTTTAACAAGTAAGTTACTAATACTCAGATTGTTACACAACAATGTAATGGAAGTAAGGATGTACACATCCTTCTTGTTTATTCTTCTAGCTAACAAGTAACGATGACATAGATTAAATTTATTTCTCGCAAAAACTTCACATACGGTACATAATTATGAATAAATTCTTTTTTAGGGGGGGGGGATCCATCTTGATATTTTGCGGGGGGGGATATATCCCTCCCATCACCCCCCCCTGGGACTTCCACTGATGAGCGGAGCTCGGTACCGTACCATGATACTCTTTATATTTGATACCACAGTTGCAACAAAGGTACAAGGGGTAATTTCTAGATCTCAAAAACTCTGAATTTTTCAAATATTGATATTTGCAGTTTTTATCATCAATGGGCATAAGCAATGATAATTGTGTGATGTTTTCCATGACGAAATACTTAATGAACAATCTAATATCAAAACTGACACTGTATTTCAATTTAATATTGTCTTCACTCACTTATATTGTAGATGCTGGAGGGATGCATTTCACTTCTGAAAAAAAGGCTGACGAAGCTTCTTTTCAGAAGTGAAATGCATCCCTCTATCATCTTCAATATAAGTGAGTAAAGATAATATTAAATTGAAATACAGTGTCAGTTTTGATATTAGAATGAGAATTGAGTCAAAAGTGCAGTCCTAGACTCTGTGTAAAGGTGAGAGTTGACAACTTTTTTCGAAGATAGAACGTCAAAACCTTTTTCTTCTTTTAGCATAGAACTTTTTTCGAAAATATCAATTCTTTTTGAGTGATAATTGTTGGGCGAGTGAAGTCCACTGTTCACAGAACTACTATAGTTGGTAGGGAAAATGATTCTTTGAATAGCATGAATTTTGTAGAAAGTTGAATAAAAATCATTTTAAAGCAACATTCTATAGACGCCTTTATACAGTAGTTGATTGGCGAATAAATGTTTTCCCTTTTCATTTTCTGTTCAGTTTTTTTAATGATTTTTCTGTATTTTTGTCTTTCTACTGCCTCTGTACAATCTGATTCAATAGAAAGTGAGATGAAAATAAATTCATTCACCCTCAGCTTCTGACACCAAGACAACCAAGCATAGAATGTTGCTTAAAAATGATTTTTCTGCAACATTTATATTATTAAAAAATTATTTCCCTGTCAACCTCAGTACGATAAATTAAATTTTCCATCCAACGGAAATAAGGAGATAACGTCGCTTACAGACCTCGGCGTGGATTATTGTAACTAGGTGGTTGATCTTCAACCAACATATTATTATAGACTAGTAAAAATGAAAAGATTTATTTTATTTACCCATTAAATGATAAAAAGTGCTCTAATAAGGCAGCCGCCTTCAAATAGAAAAAGACCGAAAAATTATTCAAATACTGGAAATGAAAAGCCATAAATGTTATGACAGACATTATTATAAATTGCCGGTTGCACAAACGCCAACCAACATTATTTTTATCTCCAATCACTGGCCAAACTGATCTCAGATCAGGAGAATCTAGTGAAAATATGATAACTGATCTTGGGTCAAATTTTGATTGAGCATTAACCGGCCAATTTTCGAGAATCAAATCACTGATCCCCGATCAAACGCTCTAGCGCCTTATGTTGTAAACAAACGGCTTTTGAAACGTTTTTTCTCTTTTTTCGTGCCCACATGAGTCTGAAACTTGTTCGTGGTCCTACAGTTCTAGGTGCGCTTCGAACCACCAGGTATAAAGCAGATGACGCTATGCTATGTTTTGCTGGTCACCCTTCCAAGCAAAGCCCTGAGCACTCGTGACTGAACATCACGATCACCCTAACACCACGCTCGGCAAGCGGCCATCACTCTCTTGGTTGCAAACCAAGTATACATTTGAAATGAACCAATTTATTATGATATTCTACAATAATTTCAACAATTGGGTCTATATAATTTTTTTGCAAGCATTTGCAACTTTAGAATCGCATCTCGCATCCCTTTCGCCATCGCTCCTTATCGCCCCAGTCACCTAATAAACAAAACTATAATTTACAAATAACTTATACATATTATACGAAATGAAGCAGTCTATATAAAATTACAATGTTGGAAAATTGAACATCTTTCAAAATCTCTGGCAAAAGTGGAATCGTCGGTAAAAACGATTGTTCTTTCTGCAACGGAAATCTCGAATCAAATTGATCATGGGCCAGTTGTTTTTTTTTTGGGTTCGTGCAACCGACCAGTAGTAGCCTATCTTTAAAATGGTTCTAATTACCAATCAGCAGCCCAGTGTAAAATATGGTGATAATGCCCATATGAGACTTGTGCCTGGGCAATGAGATGAATGATAGCACAAGATATTCAAGGTGAACGGGATTCGATCTCGTGACCGCAGGAGTAACAATCAAAGCGTCTTACCAGAGAGTCTAACCGATTTCAGCTACGCGGCTAATTCAATTCAATTTATTTACACAACATACAAATACAATAAATATTGATTAAGAATATATTCTAAATTATAATAAATTTACAAGTAATACAAATATAACTAATATTTCAAAAGATGATCGGGCTAAGTGGAGTGTGTCGTGTAAAACCTTTCCAACTATGGTTACCCATGTATTAGGAAAGGTCATTGGGAAGGGTAAGGGAAGAGGAAGCAGGAAGGAAAAGGAGTATCTAAAAGGAAGAGCAGTTATCAGTTTCGTCTGAGGGAGTGGTCAGCCATCAAGTCCAATGGCAATCTCAGCAAGGAAGCACACAATCAGAAAAGCCTGTTTCAAATTCATTTGCAAATCGAAAAAATAATTGGTCTTGATCCAAACGATGATATCATATTTTATTTTTTCGTAATTTGGTTGCAAATGTAATGTTCAGAAAAATTAAGGCACAGTGGTGGATCCAGAAAAAACTTTGGGGGTGGCTGGTAACTACTGATGATAGGGGGGAGGGGCGGTTGAGGTATACTGAACACAAGTATTGTGAAAGCTTTTGAATTTTTCATAATCAATCATACCCGAACAATAAATATTCATATTATTGGGAAATAAAAAAAAGTTTTAATGGTGCTTTAAACCGTATTATAGCGATAAAATTAATTCTAATTTAAAGTATATTGGAAAATTTTGATTGAATTATGGCTGAATCTGGTGTGATCAGCAGCTTGTTAAGGAACATAGTATTATTACGGTATTCCAGTCATATTATTCCATTTTTAAGAATGAAAATCAATGTGAGTGCTTTAATTAATTACACATTTTTCAATTAACTAATGCTTCATCTAGTTTTAATAGATAAACTTTGTGTAAATTCCACACTGTAAAGAGAGATGTTTTTATAAAGATTTTATCTGACGATTAGTTTTCCTCTTATAGAAATGGGATCTGAAGTTACTCCCCGATAAAATTGTTGTATAATCTCTTTGAGAAATCATTTAAAATAGTATTAGATCCATATTATATATAAGTAAACCCAGCTATTCAAGCGTTGTATCTGAAATTTTTCCACGATATAACCTATATCAGTCAGTGGCTGGTGATTACTGGTTGACCGACCACTCTGATAGAATGTTAAAAAAACATTGGTTGATATGTTAGTGTAGTTCCTCATTACTTTTCATTAAAAAAAGTTGGAGCTGTCGTGATTCAGTTACTTTAATTTTATCTAGCACTAGTTTTTCTATTCATCAAGTACTGTACCCGGCACATAAATCTAAACACTCTGAGTTGATTGGTTGCAGGCAATGTGTAAATGTAACTAAGACATTATACGGTATTAAAACGTTAACGGATTTCATACAATTGAAGACTTAGTAGTGGAATTAGGTAATTCTTGCTAATGAATATTTTACGATTATTGGTCAAAAATGTACACTCTTAAAAAACTTTTTGGAGGTTTCGAGGGGGCGATACAGCCCGAAAGCCACCCCCCCCCCCCCCCACCCCGGTCGATCCGAGACTGTTAAGGCAATTAGGCCTGACGATCAGCGGATGTATTGTTTTGGATGTGAACAAGTTTTCTATTATAGAATCTTTCCTAATGTGTTAGATTCACCAAGTTGAATAATTCTGAATAACCAGTTCTATGTCACTGACTAACCCCATCTCGCAGAGTGACCTTTGATCTTGATCGGTACCAACACCCCTCTGTTGCGAGTCAGCTCTCAAGCATCCAACATCCAACATCCCGGTCCAGGACAGCTTCTGGGCCTTCTCTGGACCACTTTCTTCAAATAGTCCAGCTCTGTCGATCCCGCTATTCTGGACTTTCTGGTTCTATCAAACGGGACGGGGTGCATGTGTCGTGAGACAAACGATGCTTGGGGTTGTTACTACGAAATTTGTAGAGAAAAATGATAATTCGATAGATCACTGTTGAGGTCAGCACTAAGATTATTGTTATTTGGGTGTATTAATGTGAGGGCCAGGTTTAGAAGTGATAAAGGGGTGACGTTTAGAAGTCTGTGTGTAGCGGACTAATCCAATCAACGTAGGCCAACATACCATATGTAATGCTTTGCTGTACCAGTCAGTATACAGTTTGTAAAAAACTTGACTTCTTGTCCCAAAAAATGTAATATGGTTTAGTAGATTTAAATTCATGGCTCTTGTAAAATAATTTACTTTTGATAACACAGTATATTATGGTAGTAACTCGTGAGGAGTCTCGCTAGTAGGAATCACACGAGGGGTCGCGCTGGGTGGATTAGGCCAGTTTTTTTTTGTAGATTACGTCTTGGAGTATAAGACAAGTCAAATCAACAGTTATACACTAGATACCATAATTACTATATCAATTAGTTGGGGTGAGGCTTAATTTTGATGTGAAAGGAGGCTTAATTTTTCTTGTACACTAAAAAA
The DNA here is from genome assembly GCA_948455865.1 of Conomelus anceps. Taxonomy (NCBI): domain Eukaryota; kingdom Metazoa; phylum Arthropoda; class Insecta; order Hemiptera; family Delphacidae; genus Conomelus; species Conomelus anceps. The sequence goes on along the minus strand of OX418222.1, from coordinate 24,402,854 downwards.
AGCTTTATCAACTAAATATTTTTTCAATTGTTTTTTTAATATTTCTATATTTTCAAGACTCTTTAAAAACTGCGGTAGCTTGTTGTTCCTACCAATATAACTAGGTTTTTGTTTGAATAAGCTACTATTGTGACTCACCAAGTGATAATCTCCTCGGCTTCTTGTATTATAATCGTGTACGTCAAAATTTTGGTTAATATCAGTACAGTAATAAGCAGCAAATACAACAATATTTGAAATTTTATTACTAATATTCTGCTATTATTTAATGAAAAAGATTCTTATGCGTGAATAATTCTGAAAAATATTTGAAAACATGAAAATTTCCCCTGAAATAGCAGAATGCACAGAGTACTAGATAATTATGGGTATTGAAGAATTTCTCACGTAAGAAAAAATAAGTACTATTTTCCAAGTGCGTATTTTCATATTTGCTATAAAATAATAGTTCAAGAATCTTTCTGTGATTGCAGCAGTAAGAAAAGGTTCTTAAAACGTAAATGAAAGACGGCTAAAGATAATAAAAATTGGAAATATAACTTATAGTGGAGACCTGTTTTCAGACAGAGAAAAATGAAGACGAGATTAAACCTTCATGATTGTACGATGGAAAAGATTATTTGAAGGAGAAGATGGAGGTGGATAAAATATTTTTGGGAGGTGGATAAAATATTTTTTTGGAGGTGGATAAAATATCTGTAACCAATACAAAGATATCAACTTAATGAAGACTGGCTGTGAAAGACCAGGCGCAACTCCTCGCGTTTTAAATGAAGACTATATTTCAGCAGCCGCTTTGATTTGGTGACTCAGTTCTCTTCTGTATAATCACTTCCCGGTGCTTCGGAACCCACTTATAACTGTACCTCCAACTCATCAATCATCATCATCATCATCATCATCATCATCATCATTCAACTGATCACCCACATACATTTCTCAGAACTCAGGCCACAGAGAAAGTATTGGCATAAAATTATCTTCAGAAAATACCAGGCTTTTGAATAAGAACATTAATTCACTAGTTTAAAGGAACTGACAATTTATCAAACTGGCAAATAGATAGAACATCATTTATCAATTTGGCACTCAATTATCAATGGCACTTTGAGAAATTCTAAATTAATAAACTCACTAAGCTTGATTAAGAATAATATTATAATTCGATTATTGAAGATTAAGTGATTTTATAATGTACGTTGTACGTAATTTACGTAGGCTTTATAGTATAGTCAATTTTGGCTGAATGATTCAACAATATGTTTTGATCACAAGGCAGGGGTGCCTCCCCCCTAAGCCTCATGACGCACCCCCCTAAATTTAGCACCAGCCCCCCCATAAATTAGGCACCCCCAAAAAAATGCGAAAAAATAAGCACCCCGTATTCTTTCTAAAACTAAAAGAAGATTTATATAGGTATTGAAAAAATTCAAACTCAGTCTTTAATATACAAAATGTATGCATATTTCTTGAGATTCTTTATATAGGTAACATTTTTTTGTAAAGGTATCTATCACAGTAATGGCGCCATTCCGTGCCCCTCCCTCTTAGCTCTCACGTCTCGCTAAGCTTGAATAATAACTTCCTGCACGAATCCTAAACATGACTATTTTACCTAATTCATCATATTCAATAGTATAATATTAATTATAAATCTATTGTCATTAATTGGCATTCTTTCTGGTAACTTTGTAATATATTTTTGAATGTCGTCACGTTTTAAACACGGTTTCAATCAACTTTACCCCCCCCCCCCCCCCCAAGAATTCCAATGACACAGTCTGCGTCATAGCCCCCCCCCCTGCGGGCACCCCTGCATAAGAACAGACTACACTAAGATGTGAGTGAGGAAGGATGTGATTGCTTACCTTGAAAGATAACAGTTGTATCAATATGCCAAGCTCACTGAACAAATGCTGAAGCTTAGCAGTTCATTCTCATCTCAGGGTCTCTTCAGTGACGGTCTGAAGTTCTCATTAGGGTCTGGCTGCATCACTGATGGTGTAGATCCTGAAGCCCATCTTGCAGACATTAGGCTAATTCCTGGGGCTTAAAAAATTGGAAATAATACACTTCATTCCTATTATAAAATGTATACGAATTTTATTTTAATTATTCCGTTCTAATTTTATATCAAAACGGAATCAATGCGTAATTGAGCCTCTTTGACACCTATTTATTAGAAAATCCTATTATAGTCTTCTATGAAATCCTGTCATTTTCTTTGATAATAAGAAATGCTAGGTTCTGTATATTGTCAGGAAATATTTTCTTAAAAAATGAAAGTAGATCAAATAAATGAGTTCTTAGTTGAAAAGGAAATCCTTTTCTTTTTTTCATTAAAAAAGGTAGGTTGCTCGAACGTTGGTCAAAGTTTGATCGTCGATCACTCATAAGAATTCTTATTATACTGTTTAGAAAACAGTAATAAGAATTCTTATGAGTGATTGGCGATCAAAATTTGATTGACGTCTGTGGAACTGGCCAGAATACTTCTTTTTTTTGAAGGATGAAGCCCACATAGGTCTGAGACCTGTGCAAGGGTAATGAGTTGAATGATGATAATTGGTGAGTCTTTCTTCTTTCCACATTGATTTTACATTTTTTTGAGGTCAGGGATGGGATCTCAATCGCCCACACCACAAAAAATCAGATTCGCTGGTCCAAGATTTGCTTTCTATGTGTTCACGGTTTACGTTCTTGATTTTGACACTTATTTTTTCTTGTTGCTCCTCCCACCAGTGGGGGTGACTTGTTATTGCCTTCAGCCAATCAATGAAGGCCAGCCTATCAGAGACACTTTCTCCCTCAGCCAATAGCATTATTCTGTGTTTAGTATATATTAAGCTACTCTGTACTTCAGTTTTAGTTTGTTTGAGATTGACAATGGTGTGACAACCGAAACTAGTATCTCACTTTTTTCAATAAATGTGGTTGTGACAAGTTCAAGTCTTATTATTCATTATGGATAACTTCCACAATATCACCTTCGCCACTACAAAGAAAGAATTATTTAAGTCCTCTTAAATACAGTTGAAACGTAATTTGAATATGTTGAAAGGCCCTAGATGTTCTCGGATCTGGAATGACACTAATAATTTAAGAGCTTACAGCTGTGTAGATCAGACGATCTATGCAGTCAATGACGCTCTAGGAGTCACCTTTTAAATTATGAACATCACCATTTAATGAACAATCACCATTTAATTAATGAACAACTGGAAAGTTCTCAGTCTTCATTGTAAATATTGCAATGCAGATTTCTCAAACTAATACTACAACACCCAGAAAAGCTGCAAACACAGTGGTACACTATTCACAACCTTTCCGTTAGAATTTAATCAATCAAAATCCAACATGGTGGCAGCAAATATCCTATCAAGTAACCGTTGTAGAACACAATGGTATAAGGAAGCATCTTTTCAACAAGGAAACGAATATAAATGAGTTGAAGATTCAGAGGCGGAGCTTAATCGAACTGCAGTACCTCTAACGGGGTCTTTCCTTTTATGGGACTGGACCCTCACTACCCTCTCAGCTAAGCCTTCAGATGAAAGGACATCCCCTTTCCAGTTAGAGCAAGCCGTTGCAGGATAAGTAAGCATCACATGAATATAAGGTAGGGGCAATACGATCGGTGGCCTACTATTGGCTAAGAACATTCTTCTTCTTCATTCTATGCATCTGTCTTTGTCCTCTCACATTCAAGTTCGAGTAACTGAACTACAGGTGAAGAACTCACGGCTGGCGAGTAGGCTAATATCAAATAACGTCTTTGGAATAAATAGAATATACTACAAGTTATGAGTAAAAGCTGATTTTGGAAAATATTATTTCTGTTCTGCAGCCCAATTTTTGTAAAAAAGTGCGAATTAAAAGGACTAACGTGAATATATAATAAACCTAATGCTAATACTTTTCCTGAAAAATTCAATTGCTCCATTAGAGGGCCTGAAAGGTATTAAGCTAATTATATACTCCGTTAATCCATTTAATTCTTCATTTCTCAATGACATCAGGAACAAGTCCAGATGATTATATTTTACTAGCAGGTTGCCCGATTCAATTGAATCTGTATTTGTAGAATGTGTAATAAGCTATCTACAAATTAAATTCATAGTCTCTTTTTTCTTATCTCTCTACTTCTCCTTCTTCAGCCGTCCTTCTTCTTCTTTTTCTTATCCCTCTTCTTCTTTTTCTTATCCCTCTTCTTCTTCTCTTCATTCGTCTTTTTTCTTCTTCTTTTTTCTCCTTTGTCGTTTTCTTCTTCTGTGCTTCTTCTACTTTTTCTTGTTCTTATTTTTCTTCTTATTTTTTATCCTTTGTCTTGTTCTTCTTCTTTTTTCTCCTTTATCTCTTTTTTCTTCTCCCTCTTTTTCTCTATCCCTTTCTCCTTCTCTTTAATGTTTCTCCTCATTCTTCTTCCCTTCCACCATTAATCCCTCATCCTCCAGCGTTAGAGTTTCATCGACAGATAACAGGAAGTAGCTGTTTTCTTATATAGGATATTATAATATTGCTTGAAAGCCTATTATGTCATTGACCAAACTAAGACTTTTTTGCAGGAGAAGTTTGGTATACAAACTAAAAATATTATTTAGGAAATGGGGCTATCACCTGAAAAGCTTCTCACCTCCGATGCAGTCGACTGTCTTGTTTTTTGAAAATTACGAAGGTGACCTTCCTACCCCTCCGGTGCACGCCTCTGTTATTGAGCTACGATATGAAGAAAAATCTCCTGATTCATATTGTGGGATTTCAAATATTGAATATCTAGAAGATTAAATAAACAGATAATAATTAATTATTCTACATTTTTGACCCATCTGTATTTACATTCTACATGCATTTTTGACCTTAAAATTGAACCCAATAGATTCCAGAACCGGCTGATAGAGCCTACTTTAGTTTTTTGGGTAGAACAAATCACGGAAACACGATGTACAGAAAACCTTGCTTCCTGATGTTTTTTAAATTCGGCAAATTTTAAAATTTTGGTGGACTGGATGATGAGATGATGACTACGTGTACTTTCCAATTTACATTACATGTGCATTTTCAATTTTGGATCAAAATTGAAAAAATTATGGATTCAAGAGGCTCCATGAACTTTATTGGAAAAGATGGATCACGTTTACTGAAAAATATTGAATGATTCTAAAAATTTAAATTCGAAAATTGAAAAATTAAATTCCAACCTCTTTTGAATGATAGACAGAGAGAGATTATGATTATTGTCAAAACACAGCTCAGTCTTGGAAAAATTTCTGATTAGCCAAAAAATAATCAGCTAGTAAACATTTTGCAACTGCTCCAAGTTGGGCTTTCAATAACTACGCAAAAAATGAGAGAGTTCCTCTGCTACTAGGCAAAAAATCGATACATTTCTTACACTTTTCCATCAGCTTACAATATTCTTAATTCGGCTATAAACCTACTTGATTTTTCAATCCAGTAGTGCTTAAAACCTGAATAGGATTTCAATTTGTGATTTAAGGTAGATGTGAGTACTGTTAACAAGATGAATGTATTGTAGACAAACGGTGAGCCGGAAATGACTTCTGGCGTGGCAGCGCCTTATCTATAGAAGGGTGATAAATCTCAAGCATGCATTTGTTGTTATCATCATCCATCTCTCTTCGTCATTCTTACTGTCATGTGTCAAATGGTCATCTGAAATGTTCGAGCATTATAGAGAATGGTTAATGACATTTCAGATGAAGGATTAGATTATATTTACTTCTAAAGTAGGAATGATAGCTTATGACAACAAGCAGTGTTTATATGTGTATACTCTTTCTCAGCTTCTGATTGGTCGATTCGGGCGAGCCAATGAGAGCTCAGTATGAGAATGACCTGTGACATCGCTCCTCCCATTTTGGGTTTGTTGTTGGAGTTTGGTAAATAGGCTCCTCCCATTTATTTATTTAGTACAAAGCATTATAGGCTACGCAATGCATTCATTTTCAGATCCACTAATGATGTTTCTAAACCTTCTGCATCGTTTTATTTATTACAATTGATTCATTATCTATTTAAACAAATAATGGCTACTTCCATATTAAATTGATAGTTTTTTAAATTTGTTTTGTTCTTGAGTGTTTTAACCGTTTACTAGACGTTTCTTTTAAAGTAATTGAACAGTTTATTGGACAATGATTATTAAATTATTGATCGGCCTATTGACAGTTAGTAGTTAGTTTTTGTACAGTGTTATAGTAAATTCATTATTACTTGAACGTTATTGAACTGTTTACTGTTTGTTTCTTTATTAATTTGTTGTGTGATAATATTGATTAGTGCGTTTTTTTAAATTGATTGTGCAAATAAAATTCGAGTGTTACTTTCAAGTGTTGCCAGCATTATATTTTAGTGTCAGAACCCGTAACAGTATTTTCTGTTGTGTCAAAGTCAAGTTGTAAGTTAGTCGTAGCCTATAAGTGAGTTAAGTTAGAGCTTTCGTCTTTTGAGAAATAGCTTCACTTATCAAAGAGAATTTCAACATTATTTGTGAAAATTTAATGGCTTGGATTTGAAATGAAAATTTTGTCAATTGAAAAATATTCTTTGAAATTATTTTTCTACTTGAATTTTGCTTTTCTTACATAAAACGAACTTTATCATAAAACGGGTATTATCCATGCGTAAGCTAATGGAGAGATGCTCTCAGTATCCATCAATTTTCTTATCCTGTTTTCTTGTAGGGGTTTTAGGTTCTTGTAGCGTCTTGTAGGGTCTTGTAGCGGGAGGATTGTGTTCCCTTGAAGGAGTAGCTTAACGGTCATTTGGCGGACGAGGGGTTTTCAAAATGTCAGTGGTAGAGCTGGGGGTGGGTGGGGTACATGGGTGTCGAAACCTCGAAGATCGAGTCCGGTTTCGCTATGGGGTGATCCCGACGCGGAAAGAGGTCAAGCGATTTTTCATCTCAACGTTTCGATCTGGTTTTTTACAGGTTCCCAATAATTCTGGAAGGGGGTATGCAGGGGTGTATAAGGGGGAGGATCGAATTATTAAGAAGGGGTTGCGTTGACAACTGTACGGTAACGAGATTAAATGCGAGTCCGACCAACGTTAAAATAAAATCACCATGCGAGCATGCGCATTAAGATCTGATTCATTCTCATTTTGTGTGCAACATACATTCGCACTGGAATATTTCAAATAATTTTTGTATTTTTCTCTGATAAATATGTAAACATTCGCCGGAGCTGAAGAAAAATAGAGATAGTGCGGCCTTAGTGCGGTAGCCTAAGAAATTATTATTTTTATTATTATTATTATTATTAGACGTAAAACTCCCAAAGTGGAAGACGCTGAGTAAAGATGGTTCATTTTTTGGACTTGTTCCTCTTGTTTGCCCACCAGCTTTTCATTTTTTGTGCGAATTCAGCTTTTCTCTCTTCACTCAATTTTGTTCCAACTCTTGGAGGTTTTGTCTCTGGTATAACTTACTATTATTATTATTGAAAAGATTAGGTGTTAAGTAAAGTTGTGAAGCTCAAGGTTTCCTTATTCTGGCCACACCAATATATTTGCTTAAATATATTTTCTTTTTATTAATAAGCATGATTGACAATAAAAAGAATTATCACAATATTTTAATTAAAATACTACCAAGTAATTTTCATTTTTTGCGACTTAGTAGTTTGTAAAATCGGGCTATGATAGCTAATCACAATGTTTTACTGTACCAGTTATTATAGATAAACCATGAGTAACATTTTTGACAAATTGATTTTACGGCTTTCTCATAAAAACCTTAACTTTTCTAATGCCTCTACAACCTACACAGGTTATTGGCTGGAGGTTTTCTTATACAATATAGATGCGTTCCGTTCAAGTATTTGAAGACTACATCATGCCAATTTATCTAAGAAGTGTTTAATAATGACTGATTCTATTGTATTTAGCGATTTTTTGCGCTCATTACTGTGCTGCAAATACTAGCTTATAGTTCAAAATTCAAAACTTTTATTCAACCATTGAATATTAAATGTAATAGACCATGTCAAAATCAATATCACAAAAATGAAGTTACAGATGCATTTGCAAACATTCAGAAATACCTCGAGAAGTCACAAGCATAAAACGTCGCAAGCATACAAAACACAAAATCATACAAGCAATAATACAACAAATAAAACAGTCCCAATTCTACAATCGTATAAAAGCACAAATCATATCATGCAAAAGCATAAGCGTAAAAGCATATAAAAGCATAATCATAAGTCATACCTAATAGTAGAGGCGGCATGAAAACAAACCGGGGAAAATATTAATCCATGCAATGCACATACAGAGGAAGCATTAAACAAACAGGACACACAAACACGGAATGATAATTTCCTACCTTGCAGTGTGATATACCCCTCATAGTTGCTCAATGAATTCTTCAATTTTATATAGAGGGAAATCCAAGAGCCAGTTCTTCACTATCCACTATCCAAATAGACCACTTGGGGAAGCCCAAACTTTCTCAGGCAGGTGGTTATAAAAACACAAAATTTTAGGGAACCAAAGTATTTAACACCCTTCAAATCTGACCCGGTAAAGACTGTCCATTTCTGTTTTCCTGGTCACGTTGCACAGTACCTGTTCTAAATTATTTATGTCTTGAATCAAATGTTTAGTGCGAAATTATTTGATTTAATTTGAATTTTTCTTATCAAAACAGAAACTTAACAGGGATCGTTAAATCTAGCTGAAGATGTATTTGAACATCTTTATCAAATCTATATGTGAGACGAAACCATGTTCCCGTAAATTGATCATTTTTAGTCAAACTAGACGAGATCCTAGTTCAATTTTCTATTTCTGATGTTGAAGATCCATCTTGTTTCCACTAATATATAATAAAAACTTTAATAACACTTTCAAGTGGAAATTGTGACTCACGTTAGGGCGTGACGGCCGTTTCACTCTGATGTTAAGAGCATCGTAAGACGACCCATAGTGCACATAGATTGGTCGTCTGACGATGCTCTTAACATCAGAGTGAAACGGCCGTCATGCCATAACGTGAGTCACAATTAACACTTTAAAGTGTTTTCTAAGTTTTTATTCCTATTTCTCCTTCATGTTGCACCTATTAACAACGCTCTCTTTCTTAGGGTGACCGATTGGATTAGCCAGCAAAGAAGACGCTGTTCTCTGATGTAAAATCACTTCCCGGTGGTCCGGAACCCACCTAAAACTGTAGGTTCAACTCATCAATCACCACCATCTAACTCATTACCCACGCACAGGTGTCAAACCCATATGGGCTTCATCCTTCAAAAAATAATAAATAAATCCAACCAATGCTTTAGTTTTCATGCCAAAAGTTTTCTTATTCATTTTATGTAATCTTTATTTTCTTGTTTTAAACTGCAAAGGTCAGATTTGTATTATTATTTTTTTTATTATTATTGTTGATGATGCCCACATGAGTTCGAGACTTGTGCGTGGGTAATGAGGTGAATGATAACACATAGATGCCAGACGGAGAAGTGGGATTCGAACCCAGTATGATTTTTTTTGGAAGATGAAGCCCACATAGGTCTGAGACCTGTGCGTGGGTAATGAGTTGGATGATGGTGATTGATGAGTTGAACCTACAGTTTTAGGTGGGTTCCGAACCACCGGGAAGTGATTTTACAGCAGAGAACAGTGTATTTTTGCTGGCCAATCTAATCGGCCACCCTTACAAAGAATGCCTAGGAGAACGCAGCTTATCTCTATCTGATTGAACATATTATATTTTGTTTTATCTTCACTGAATCAAACGCCATTTGGAGTGTGAAAATATCTAAAGTGCTGAACTCAATTTGAGTTTTGAATTTATAAATGTTTTTAGTAGGCTACCCGATAATAAAAATACAAAAAATCTATAGCAACAAAATAGCAAAATATAAGATGACATTACCTGCTTTATTATCACTTACATGGTGGTTCGGAGCCCACCTAAAACTGTAGGTCCACCATGCATAACATCATTATCATCCACTTATTACCCACGCACAAGTTTCAGTCTCATGTGGGCATCATCAAAACGAAATTTTTTTTTCAAAAGCCGTTTACAACATGCGGCGCTAGAGCGTTTGATCGGGGATCAGTGATTTTATTCTCGAAAATTGGCCGGTTAATGCTCAGTCAAAATTTAAACAAAGATCAGTTACCACATCTTGTTTGTCTACTAAATGCGGCGCTAGAGCGCAGCATTTGATCGGGAGTCATTGATTTGATTCTCGAAAATTAACCGATCCAGTCAAAGTTTGACCAAAGATCAGTTATCGCATCTTGATTGTCCTTGTGCAACCAAATTCTCCTGATCTAAGTTCAGTTTGGCCAGTGATTGGAGGTCAAAGGTTGATTGACGTTTGTAAAACCGATAATCTTCTTCTCATTTCCAGTAGGCCTATTTCAATGATTTTCCTGCGTTTTCATGTAAATGTGTTCTTGTCAGAAGGTTGCGGAACACTATGGTTTCTAATGAAGTAATAAATTAACTATCCAATATTCAATTTTTATACCAAGCTGGATTCTACTGCATTATCAACTTCTTGAATTAAAAAAATAGTAATAATTAGGCTTATTATCAAATTAATTATTATTACTATTTATGAGGAGTGTGTTTATATCTTGGGCATACCATAAGGATAGAATGAATAAAAGAATTCACCGATAGGGGTTGATTGAGATGCGAGTACTCTCATATATAATTATAGAACCTGTGGATGTGCGTGCGTGTGTGATAATGATTTCTAGAACCCCAGCACTAGTCCCAGAACTGGACACCATCTACCCTTCTAGCAACCCGTTTCTTCTTGTTTTACATTGCTAGAGGCGGTAGTCACATAGCGCATAATGTATAATATGCACAACAATGCTACCTGTTCTCATATGTGACATTTTGACCTAGTAAAGACGTAGCTGAACGCTGTAGCACATCACTCTGGCATTACTAGTTTTTTTTAAAGCGCTGTTTTTAACAATGTACTCTGGTCCATGACGCTAGTGGAGATGAAGACTATGTATAGAGCTACCAGTGTATAATTCAGGACAAAAATGAAATTTTTCACTTTGCTAGCTGTGCCAAGTATAAGATATAAGAATGATTTCTTACATAGTTAATGTCCACTTGTCTATCAGGAACTGAATACTTTATTTCGATACCTGATTGAACCGATTCATTTTGAAATTATTTATTACTAGTAGTATATTGTAATTTGCAGCCTTTTCTTTTTTACAAGAATTCTTAAAAATCAAATCGTCAAATCCACACTGGAATGAATGGAATGGAATAAATTTGACATTTTCGCACGACGCATAGTTCCTCACTGAAATAATTTAACATTATCACGGCTCATAAATCCATCAACCATCTCAGTTCACTTCGTTTTCACATCTAGTCGAATCTAAAATGAAACTCAGATTTGACTACCAAAAAATACTTTTTTCTATTTTACGGCCAGATTGGACCACTCAATCACTTTCTGGAAATTCTTCTTCTTACCTAGAAGTCTCTCATATTTTGGGCCCTCCTTTGTCTTTCTTCATCTGTGTAAACCCTTTTTGTCTTCTTTATCTGGTTCTCCAGGAATCTGATGTTTTTTTGTGTAATATTTCAATTTTGCTTGTTTTGCCTCTGAGATCCCGCTCTGTAATGCTAATTTCCTCCATATCCGTTTTAATTTCTGCTATCCATCTTGTTGGATGTTTTAGTGTACCTATTTTCTCTACAATCTGACTTGTTATTCTTGTTTGTGGCATTCTCAGTATATGTCCATAGAAGGAGATTCTCTTATTTCTCATTGTATCGGTTATTGGTTCCATTTCTTTGTTGGGAAGTAATGTCCATATTCCATTCCTTTGGTGTTTTTTGTATATAAACGTTCTCAGAATCCTTCTTTCGATCTTCTAGATTCCTTCTACTCTATTTTTCCGTTTTATGTTGAAAAGTGTTTCACAGCCTTACGTTGCCTCTGGTTGTACTACTGTTTCGTAGTGTTTCAATTTAGTTTGAATTGACAGGCTCTTTTTGTTATAGGTGTTTTTGGGCAAATACTACGATAAATGTATGTAAAATTTGATTAAGAATCTGTTAAGATCGGTTCTAGAATCAGTAGTTTTCGAAAAATGGAGATGAGTATGCTGTAAACAAAATAATGGATATGAAAGTAATATCAACAAAGGATAAAAAAGTTGAACTAGCTAGTTCGTGATGGGGAATGTTTTTCTTATTTTTGGCAAATAATTGTAACAATTTTCGTAATTGTGACGTTATGGATAATTTTCTCGGATTTGATTTATGAGAATTTTGATTATGCAGCTTAGAGGTTGATCTAGAAAGCTGAAGGCTGTAGGGACTCTGTGAAGTATTGTTATTGTTAAGAACGCAAGACGGAAGAGAAACAAGTCTTTTTTGAGGATGAAGCCCACATAGGTCTGAGACCTGTGCGTGGGTAATGAATTTGATGATGATGATTGATGAGTTGCACCTACAGTTTTAGGGGGGTTCCTAACCACCGGGAAGTGATTTTACAGCAGAGAACACAGTCTTTTTTGCTGGCCAATCCAATCGGTCACCCTTACAAAGAGTGCCCATGAGCTACGTAGCTTATCTATGATTGAACAGATACCTACTACGGCACTCGTCTATTGTTTTGTAAACAACGCTTCCATTCTCAATGATGGCACGTGCTGCAACGAGATTGTAAATTGACTCTTGTTTCTCTTTCTCCCTGAATGTCTTTTTCACTCCTATTTGCCAAATGCTCTCTAGCATATTCGCGCATGATAGAGAATCTTTCAGATCATGCTTTCTGTGTAGTTAGAGACTTTGGGAAAACTCTGGAAATTACTAGTAAAGAAAAACAGAAATATACAAGGGATCTCCTTGTAAAAAGCAGCTCAGTAGATATTTGCTCTTCCCAACGTTCGTATCCAGTGACATTTTATACTAACATTGTGATTAGGCATTTCAAGTGCTCATGATCAGTTGATATGGTAAATTCTATAACAGTAGACTTCCTTCTTTGTGGCAGAATACTCACTGCTATTATTGTGATTATCAAATACCGTAACAGACACTGCTTCGTAAGTAGTCGGTTATTTATTGAATTATTAATCGGCCTATTGACAGTTAGCAATTAGTTTTTCTTGTGTGACATAACTAATTTGTGCTTGTTGTAAGTAATTTGTGCGAATAGAGTTCAAGTGTTGCTAGCATTATTTACATGATAGAACCCGTAAAATTATGAACTGTTCCAGCCAAGTCCAAGTGGGTTTGCACAGTCATTGGTGTGTACATTATAAGAGCCTGACACAATGGCACAACGTGCATAAATAATGCGTTTTAAAGGAAAATAAAATACTCGAAAATGACCAATTGAAACGAGACCAATTCCACATTTTTACTTCATGTAATTTCCAATTCACAGCTATTCTTATATAAAAAGTCACAATTTTCCAATTATAGAAGAAGAATGAATACTTTCAACTAAAATTCCAAATTACGGTCGAAATTTGACATGTAGCATATAAATTTGGATCACCTTGATGAGCTGAGTAGAATGAGGTATTACACGATAATTAATGATGAACCGTTCATGGGTAGGGGGCAAAAAATTGGGGTTTGAGGGTTATCACCACTCTACCCCTCACCACATTTGAGTACATTTTTGGGCAGCAAAGAGTTTTTTCCTGATAATATGGGGTTTTGGAAGCGATTATACGAAGAAAAATAATTTAACTAAATAAATAAAATAATTTTTTGAGGGATTTATGTTGAGACCCTTGGGCCTACTCGAATTTCCGGGGGCTTTCGAATCTGTCAACATTTTTGACGGCTCTAACTCAAAAAATATTGAAGACAGAAAAGTCAATTTTTTTCAAATTTCACCTTAAAACGTACTCTGAAGATCCATGAGTAAGTTATCAATGTGCGTTTCATCATTCATTAAATGCATGTGCTGAAAAAAGTAAAAAATCGAACTTTCTCATTTTAGAGGAGAAATGCTCGTTTTAGAAATACTGTATTTCAGTCAATTTGATCATTTTGAACCCGTTCTGGTATCAAATTATAGGGATTTTTGTCAAGTTGAAATTAGTATACGACATGCTAATTATTCCCGCGATGTTTGGCTTTGGAGGTATTTTCAGTAAAAACCAAAAAATTCCAGAATTTCAAGGTTTTTCAAAAATTGTAGGGGTAGCTCAGGGTTTTCGATGGTGCAAAATTAGTTTCAGACTATTCGTATGTGTTCAAACAATACACCAAAAAAATCAGAACCACAATAAGTTTTGCAAACAGGAATGTATAGAATGACTTGACTAAGGGGAGGCTACTTTAATTTAAATAGTAGTGTAGAATGGGAGTGAATTAAAACCATATGCAAATTGCGATGTGAGGGGGAAAATAATTCACTTTATATGAAGGTGTCCGGTATTAAGATAAATGATAATTGCGCATTTGAATAATAGAAGTAAGTCGGAGGGTCAAGTGGAAAGGGTTTTAAGTGAGAGTGATTGGAGCGTTTTTCAGGTGGGCAAGTACTTAAAGGAAAAATCGAATACTTGATTACTTCTCTGCAATATATGTTTTATTAATGGGTTTATTGAGAGGAAATGTTACCCAACCCATTTCTCTCCAATAGTTATCTTTCAAGAAAATTGTTATCAGTAATATAATTGAATCTGTATTAATTTATTACTAGGAAAAGCATTCAAATTTCAAATAAATAACCAATTATGTAGGCTGTTTCCAAATTCAATTTGAGCTGAACTTGTCAGACAACCAGATGTAAAATTATATATTGTATTTTTTTTAAATTTCGATGTACTGTTGGTATAAATTAATGGATATATTCATTCATTCATCCTGCTTGTAGATGAAGTTAGTTTTTTAGCTAGTAGTATCAATGACAGCCTTTGTTATACTCATATCAGTGACGTATCTAGATTTATTGCTCCCTGGAGCAGGTTTCCTAGTTTCTTGGTTTCGGATACTCAAATAATAGCGAAAGAATAGGTACTTTAGTAACAATACGTATTCATTAAAAAAAAAAAAACAGTTTTTACCGAAATGCTCAAAAGTGCTCTTCCATGGGTGAGAATGAAACTGAATCCAAACAAGACATAAATTAAATAATATATTCTACAAACCAATAGACCAATATGCTTAACTAATAATAACTATATCATTTGGAATCGAAATTAAAAAATTTAAATTTCAAAAGATATAAAACGTCATTGTTTTCTGCTTTATTATCACTTACCCGATGGTTCAGAACCCACCGAAAATTGAAGGTCCACCATTGATAGCATCATTCGTCTCATTACCCACGCACAAGTTTCAGACATATGTCGGCTTCTATAGCAAGGAGAAATAATTTATCTTACTTTATTCAACTTAACGGAATTTATTTGCAGACATTTTTTTCATTTATTAGATGAAAACACTTTCTGATAATAAAAACTTGAAAAACACTTTTAAGTTTTTATTAAAGATTAGAGGAAACAAGATGGATCTTCAACATTATACTTTCTGATAGGTATTTTTTCCTGCCAGTTATAAAAACGGAACGTCCCGGGAATCAACAGCCATGTCAATGGAATTAAAGGGGAGATATCTGTTTTTAATATGTAAAAACTGAATCTTGACAAAGCGAGCATCACATTCAAAAGTTACAAGCTCGCATTTTTCTCACGTCCTTCAAATGTGGTCTCAACACATACAACAAACATGTATAGATAGAAAACATAAATAATCGTAGAAGCAATAGGGGTTATCGTCCGTCTTCTCATATGGTCCAGACCAGATCTCGAGATCGGACTGTGGTCAGGAGACATCTCCCCCTTTTATTCCAGTGACAGGACTGTTGATTCCCGGGACGTCCCGTTTCGATAACTGGTTGGCTCGATCTTGCGGCACTCACAGCATCAGGATCACGTTGATCGGTGATGCTGGTACTCACTCGTTTGCTCTCATGAGGTCAAGAGTTCAGTCACCGATCTGATCTCGCCTCGACACGCTGGACCAGATTCGAGGGTGTCCATGGGACTGGACTGCAACCAAAGGGTGAGACCAGCATCCAGAATCCACATTCAGTCGATTGTATCAATGATTTATACGCCGAACAATGAAACAATCAGATGGTGAAGATTAAGAGCCCCTATTTTTGGCTCGTCCCGTAGAAGAATATAAACTTAAACCAAAATTGTTATTGATACTGGTTTTCTAAAAATTGTACGTCTCGGATGAAGTTTGAGAGAGAATAAGTGCGTAGAAACAAAACACAGTCAGAAATTCTGGGTCAGCTTTGATGAGAGATTGCATAAATTTGACTATCTCAACTAAATTTAAACCATTTACTGCTCGAATAAATTTTTCCTTAATTACTTATAATTACAAGAAATACTTTTATAGTTAACTTTTGTATTTTTGAGACACTAGGGGAGTCCCACGCACTGTAACAGGCCTAGTATCCAAAACTTGAGGACTCAGTTGAACTTAGAAGACTGTAAAAAAAAATTTTCAGAACCGGTATAATTATATTTATGTATGAAATTTATTCGAAGCAATAATAATTATTCATTGTGTGCTTCGGAAAAAGGTAAAGGTTTTATTTATTATTTTAATTTTTGAGATTGGAAAAAAGTTATAGGGAAATCACAATACTCAAATTCATTTATTTGCCATATGCACAAAAAACATTAACAATGAAACAAAACAAAGAATATACATACTTAAAGTTTATATCAAATCCAAACAAAGCTACCTATACTTTAAATACGGCACTACTGGCAGAAGTAGGACTTGGTCGCCAGCAGTGAGTATAAGATTTAGGTAAGTTCAGAAAAGAAAGAAAGTGAAAAAATAGGAAAGAAAATTCAGGAAAAGGAAGGGAGACATGTTATTAAGAATACATTAAACTATTTTGCAGTAAATATTAGTGTTTATCCATTCATCCATTTCATTGCTGAGTTTCTTAGTAAATCTACTATTCATGAAGTGATTGGGGACTTTATTGGCAAGGTACTTCATGCAATTATGTGAATAATTGGTGTTTATTTATAGTTAATCTGGTGAATGATCTATTATAAACATTGAATGCAGATGGACGTATATTGTGTAAGTTAGTATTTAATGTGAGAAGATCTTTATTTTTATTAATAAGAGTGATAATTTTTTTAGCAAAGATCTGTCTGAGCGTAGGAACTTTAAATTCAACTTTAAAACCAGACATTTGCTGGGATATAATCTGGGTCTTCTTAAAGCTGCTCTAATCAAATGCTTCTGTAAAGTGAAACCCTATTCATATGAACACGTTGAGAACTTAGTCTACCCGAGCTAAAAATAATTAAAAAATCTCACAAAGAACAAAGTCATGCAAAATTTTGTAGAATTGCCGTCACAGAAAAATTAAATTTCACAGATTTAAAATGTAACAGAAAAATTAGGCTTGAAAGTAGGAGTTGGAGAAATTTGCTGAGAATGTAGATTGTTAATCTGTTTGTTGGATGGAATTAAATTATTGTATTTCAATCTAGCTTTCGATGGAAAGACAATATCGAAGAAACTCTGATTAGATCGGGCTACTCAGAAAGTATTTTAAATCTTCATGGGACTCCAAGGACTGGTCAGGGCCTTATTGGAATCGTGTCTGTTTTGCTGTGCCCATTTTTCATAAAATATCATAACCGATTAAGAGTATTTATGGGAATGAGTTGCATTCCATCTCTATTCTTGAATCGATTGGTTATTATATGGAACTATGTACGTATTTTTTAAATAAGGGAGAAAGAAAAAAGAGAAGCTTACATTTTTGCAAATTATAGGAACAACTATGCAGTAGCGCACTCAGGGGCGGTGCTTTGGGGGCTTAAGCCCCCACCAAGAACCAGATGTCTTTAAATAATTGTTGATCATTTTCAAGCAAATTGGCTGTAGGGAGTATGTACTTCAGGCTGATTAGTGTTAGTACATTTCATGTTTTCACACTTTAATAAGAAGAATAATGTATATAAACAGTGGCTCAATATGGGGGGCTTTGGGACTCAAACCTTCCCCTCAAGTCCTGAGATCCTTTTAAAAATGTTGATAATTTCCAAGCGAATTGACTGAACACTTCACACGTGTTTAAACAGGATAGTGTTTATAACAATATCGTTACACTATTAAGACGTATATTATGAGTACCATGGGTGGAAATAGGGTTTGTAGCCTGGCAAAATTGTATTCGACTTGGCGGCTGGGTTCAGATAGTAAAAATTATTCGTCTCACTCTGAAAATCATGTACAATACAGGGTAATGAGTTGGATGATGAGTTTCATCTACAGTTTAAGGTGGATTCCGAACCACCGGGAAGTGATTTTACAGCAGAGAGCAGAGTCTTTTTGCTGGCCAATCCAATCGGTCACCTTTAAAAAGAGGGCCTAGGAATTCGCAGCTTATCTGACTGAACAGATACCTGCCACGGCTCTCGGCTATCACTTCCCTAAAAAGAAAGGTTTACATGTGTTGGCGAAACAATTGGGGAAGTGATAGCCGTGAGCCGTAGCAGGCATCTGTTCAGTCAGATAGAGATAAGTTGCGTTCTCCTGGGAACTCTTTGTAAGGGTGACCGATTAGATTAGCCAGCAAAAAGACACTGTTCTCTGCTGTAAAACCCCTTCCCGGTGAATCGGAACCCACCTAAAACTGTAGGTCCAGCTCATCAATCACCATCATCCAACTCATTACCCACGGACAGGTCTCAGACCTATGTGGGCTTCATCCTTAAAAAAAAAATTCGCTAAGAAACTGCCAGATTGCAAAAGCTTGTTCTTTCGGAAACGCTTCATTACAGAAATAAAGATAGCGGAGAGTGGACCTATCTTCATCAATAATAAATCAATCAAAATAATTACTCGTTCAGAGATCTTTAGGTTTCAAGGTCCTTCATTTCATAATTTAGGTGGTGAAATAAACACATTCGATGTGAAATGAGCTAAAACATCACATAGAGCATTAACTACCTTAATTATTAAGGCATTCTATGAAATACGCAAAAAGTCAAAAGAAAGTGTTTTTAAGATTGAAGAGGATGAACTTGGTTATTGAATACCAATAACCCCACCCAGAGTTCATAAAATCAGAATTTAAATAAGATCAAAACACACTAGAATAGCAAGTAGAAAGCATACGTGCAAAATCAGAGTGTTTTGATTTAATAAAACTCAACTCCATAAAATTTAGGAGAGCGTTATTGACCAATTTAAAAATGAATTCACAAATTTGAAGGAAAAATTGAAAAAAATATTCGTTCTTTCAGAATTAATTTAGTTAATACACTACAACAAAAACACGCGTTTTCATGACAATTTTGTATATTTTTAGAAATCCCACTAACTCAAAGATAAGGTAATCTCGATTCGCGTTCTGACTGACATTTTTAGGTCACTCCATAACCCACGCACAAGTCTCAGAATGATGTGGGTATCATAAAAATTTATGGTAAAAGATCTTTCAACACGTTTCAGCTAATTTTACATTGGTTTTATTAAAATCACCAACTATATGAAGGTATTAGAAAGTTGATCACCGTGATTTTCCTCCCTCTTTATTTCTGTAACAAAGCGTTTCCAGATCTACATTTATGATAATTTTTGTAATAAATTTTTGTATCTTTATGAGAAGATGCTTATATAGTCTGGCAGAATCATCTTGAACTCTTGGAGCACTCTTTATAAAAAATACACATGATTTGACATATTCTGTATCACCATAGCTAATACCCTTTTAAAAGTCAAGTAATGAACCCCCCTCCTCGTCCTCCTCAAAGAACTTTATCGGGCAACAATCTTGTGAAAATAGGGCTGAAAAATCACAATTTCCCACCACCATCAAAATTTCACCAGGTAGGACGTGTAAAAAGTCAAAAGTCAAAAGTCTGGGTGTGCCACTGCAATTATGATAATTTCTACTATTGATAACTTAATAATAGATTTTTTGCTTTTTGAGGTTTAGTTAAATATGGGAATTCGGTATATAAATACCAAATGTCAAGAAGCAACCCATATTAGTTCAAGGACAATGTCCCATGGGAGGCCATGTCTTCAAGAGATGACCATAGATTAAACCAATTTCATCAATCAATCAATAAACTCCCACCAAATTTTGATTAAGAGTAACAAAACCAGTCTTCAAGAGATGACCAAGGAAACACTACATTCTCTGCACCCCTTGATCCTGCACTTGATTTCATCCACCTCTGCATCAACCCCTTTCGGATTCTTTCACCGGGGAGGAGTGTGGGGTGGTGGAGCACTACCACCACTGACCACTCACCACCAATGGTCCAGCAACCGGAATAAATGATCAGATTTTTACGAAAGGGTGGGGGGATCAATTTGAAAATCATCCCTTATGGATCAAGATCGGCTCAGTTCAGTCTTTATCTAGACTTTGCGGCGATTAAGCCGTGCTCTGATACAGCGAGTGTACATAGTGACTTCGACCACGTTGTGACACCTTCGTGTGACATTTGGTGAATGTGTTCTGTGAATAACTCGTGTGAATTTTAATCTAACATATTTGATTAAAATTATAAACAACTCATCAGAACTTCGCTATTTTAATTTGAAGTGCTAGATTTGGGATTGAATCTAAAGTGATAGCTTAGATTTATTCAATTTGCAGTTTAATTAAAGATGCGATAAAAAATCTCCAATTTTAACAGCTTTGATTGCCCCACTAGTTTATAAATAAGTATTTCATAGACTATTCTACTAATTGGGTTCAACACAAAGAAAATATGTAACAAGTAGCTCCTTTTGTGGAAATCCAGGTCTTCAAAATAGTTACTTTGGTTTGAAAACTGGTTGATTTCCCCCTTCAGTTTCCCCAATAGTTTAGTCAGCTGTTTTGTTATTACTTTTATTCCTTTTTTCCAAATTTTATCAGATCTCCCTCTAAGGATTCGTTTTTATTTTTAAATATTTGCTACAATCCTCTTTCTGTGTGAATTCCTGCTCTATCTACTTTGCATTCATTACTTATTTGAATTTGAAGGAAGCTGATACACCACAGTACAACATATCGTCTGTCCGAAATTCAGTTTATAGGGGGTTGAAAAATCAATTTAAAGATCATTTTATAGAATTATTTGTAATCTTCTTACTTATTTTCAGCAAATCCCGTTTCTCATCAAGTTTCATTTGTTTTATTGCCCAAGTTAATAGAGAATGCAGGAGAATCTTATCATTTTCGTAACTTAGACTGAGTCAGATTCGCTGAGTAGGCTAGTTTAACACAGGAACAAGCAGTTTTGATAGTAGATAGTAACATAAATAATTAATTCGTTGATAATAATAATTACCTAGGTATTTTATCTCAAGAATTTAGTATCAATAGCTAAACATTTTACACAAATTAAATAATTATTGATATTTAAGGCTCTAAAAGTCCCTGCTTCTCTTTATTTTGTTCTTTTGCATCGTAAGGGACACAAGTAGTTTTTTTCTATAGTTATCTAATTTTTAGATTGTTTTCAAGTGAAGTTTGTTTTGATTGATTGCACGTTAGAATAAATTTGAATAATTAGTAGTATATTATCCAAGCAATTCAATTTTTCACTATTTAAGAATTGTAGTGTTTAGTAGCTTTGTACTATTTTATTGAATTTGATCACATTCAAGCGTTGTAGTTTCCAGTAGCTTCGAACTATTATATTAAATTTTATCACATATCTTGTTGATTGGATTATTCGATTTTGATTGTTTGTTAATTTTTTGTTCGCATTGCTTTGGATTTGTTGATTAAATCTGCTTTAAATTAGCTGCTTTTGTAGTGTTATTGCTTGAGTTTTAAAAAAGTGTAAACTTTATCTCAAAACTTTGCTTTAGAATAAATTTTTGGTCTAGTTTATTGGCTCTAGCGTTGTAATCGTTGTTATATTCAAGTTTTTTTTCTCATTTAAGACTATTCGCTTATTCATGTTTGTTTGATTCCTTCTCTAGTAGAAAAAAGTAGACTTTAGAAGTTCTTTTTATTAATTTTTACTCTGTTATCGTGTTCAATTATTATTCACAATTTATTTTTGAACTTCTATTGTAGCTCACTTCTTGTTTCATTATATTTGCGTAGACTATTGTTGTGTTCATGTTTGCTTGATTTAGATTTTGTAAGAATTTTTATTTTATTAGTTTTTTATTGTATATTGTATAAGTAGTTGTTTTAATTTGATATTGCATAAGTAACTTAGTAGTATCACCTCTATACAATTTAAAAAATTTTACTGTTGATTTATGATAAGGACGCTTGTAGGTTATCAATAATTAGATTGTCAGGATTTGCATTCAGGCGAGAGGGGTTTTTCTCAAACTTTACAAATCTTGATTTCTATGTAATTAATTAAATTCCACATATTACCACAAACGTATTACATTTTAAGAAATCTTAAAAATTTTTGGCCTAAAAACCATTTGAATAAAATTAGTCGTAAAATTGCATAATCGTAGAAGTTTAAACTTTAAAAAACATCTAATCTTCTCATACTTAAAAAATGTTTAAAGGAACGTTGATTTTCTAATCATTGGCTATTTGATTTCAAAAAATATATAAACTATAACTTTAAATTAATGCCAACTTAAGGGAAATTTTAAAATACCAATTTTCAATAATATATTCTTATTATATCAAAATTCTTATTATATCAATCATATCAAGGCCAATACAAGAATAAATGCTACGAATTTTGCCCTCACTAATAATAATACTACTCATTTAAATTATAATAATAACATCACAATGGACCGTAATAGTTCAAAACACACAGTTCTAAACCTAAAACGAGATCGAGATTTCGAATTGAACAAGGAAAGCGATCGTGACATAAAAAAGCGGAAATTAGGTGATGAATTTGAGGGCACTAATAATAACAATGATTATGAATTAGGTGGTGGTAGATTTGCGGTAGATTCGGGTGATGGTGGGTCAGAGGGTGGAAATTTCCATGGGAATCAGCTGGTTTCTGAGGGGGTGGATTCGAAAGTCAAAGAGGAGATTAGTGACCAGGGGGAAAATGGGGAGTGTCTGAAAAGTGAGGCTGGGGATTTGTGTGTCGGCAAAGATGGTTCAGATGCTGAAGAGTGCTTTGACGACAATGATGATGATGATGATGATGACGAAGGCCCTGTGGAAAATTCGGCCGATTTTGGAAGAGACTGCGCTCTAGGAGAGAACTTTTCAACTACTTGCAAACGCAACTCCCGCTCTATCGATTTGTTACGGGACGCGGCATTGCAGAGCAGCCTGGCGGACGAATCTGTAACCACATCAAACGATGAAGATCACAGCCCCGACAACATGTGTCACCTGGTGGCAAGAAATATAACCAACAAAAACAAAGAGCTAAACAAAGTATCTGAAGAGTTTGACACCGTACGACTGTCAACCAGAACCCGGAGAAATGCCGAAGATCTCCAGGAGACTGAGGATGAGATGCTGGCAAGATACAGAAGATGGGTGATGAAAACTTACAGTGACCAGACGAAAACTAAAACTGTGACTGAAAAGAAGTACAGCAGAATTGTGGAAACACTGCAGGGCAAAATACCTCAATGCACTGAAAACTCCAAA
This sequence comes from Conomelus anceps, assembly GCA_948455865.1. Taxonomy (NCBI): domain Eukaryota; kingdom Metazoa; phylum Arthropoda; class Insecta; order Hemiptera; family Delphacidae; genus Conomelus; species Conomelus anceps. The sequence continues at coordinate 24,379,251 of OX418222.1, read as the reverse complement.
TTTCGTTTTTGGATTCGTTCAAGAGGGTTCAGAATTGGAGGAGTTGCACCTAATGATGAAGAGCAACTCTACGTTGCCACTAAAAAGGTTCGTATCAATTATTGTTGAGACCATTAATTCCGTCTAATATAAAAAATGAAAATTTTAGTCCAATTATGGAATAAATCTGAGATATTTACCATGACAAGATAATTATTTAACACTTTTTTGTAAAAGCTGACACTGTTATTCTTGATCTTTAATTGTTCATATATAACACTGATGCCTCATTATTCATGAAAAAAAAACACAGTGCTTCTCTATTAATAATGCTAATCCAGAATTTAGGCCTAATGTGGTTGGACAGGGAAACGTGTCCAACACGAGAAGAAATACTGCTGTTCTCCAGTACAGAACAATTGGCTCTACTTTTTTCTTGAGAATATTCAATGTAATTAATTTAATCCCCAATTTAAAAGTTTAATAGATTCAAGTACCATTCTACCTTTGATTTTTGATAAGCTACATTAATAAATTTAATTTATCATGCATTTTTATACCTCTCATTCATCCAAGTTGGGTAACAGACAACTATTAACTTTAATTTGATCATGAGTCGTATCGTGAATATTTATACTGTATACAGCATGGATCTATTTTGTGTGAATATGACATCGTAAAGTATTATGCATTTTGCCTCTTTGCTCATTCCGGTTTATAGTTTTACAGATTTGTTCAGAAAAATTAAACTTTTAGTATCTTTCTCAAGAAGCTTCTTACAGAGTATCTTTTCTCATCTACAGGGTTACAAGAAAGTAGCAGTTGTTGAAAGATTCTGGGAGATAATAAGGGGAGTGCACCTCGTCAAGGGAAAGAATGCCACAAGCCATGCTGGTCAGAAAAAGACTTACAGTGCGGTAGGTTCATTATCCTTTTTTTAAATTTTATTATTCAATAAAATCGTCTATTTTACGAAATATTTATCAAATCATGAAATTAAGGATTATTGGAGAATTATCGAGAATTGGGACATGATATAAACTAGTAATGTAGATAATGAGAAGATACCAGCATTATATCATATCGGATCTGTAGCTTCACTGTTCATTGATGGATTCATTATGATCTTGAGAAATTGGAACGTCTTCAAAATGTTCAATACAATATTAATTTACAAGACAAGTTAAAACATTTAACTAGTAAAAATATGTTATCAACTTATCAGAAAATTGAAAATTTAAAACAACAAAAGTATTAATTATTGTCTCTCTACCTGATCTTACAAACTAACTAATTTTATAATGTTTTCAGGATTTGGAATTCTTAGCACTCTTTCTGTTCGAAAAATCCTAGTTTGTAGATAATAGAAAATTCCAGCAAGCAGTATTGATTCAATGACTGTTTTCTTAGCTGTGTCTTTAATCTAATCTAGTAAATTAAAGTGTTTTTTTTTTTTGTAATTTGTATGCTTTGTGAATTCCATTGAATAAAAGATTTATTTATTTAACGTCAGAAATGCTATAATTATTTGGAAGACAGTTCAATAAAGGCAATATTGCTTTCACATATCGCCACGGTATATCAACAAGACGCTAAATTTGAGTTTCATGTGACAGACACTTTTGACGTTATGGCGCATGCATGATCTGTGTACACATGAGGGAACTTATTTTTGGTTAAAATAAGCTGAACGTCAATACCATCATGTTAGGGTATCCTTATAAGAGACATCATAATTGAAAACTTAATACATGTTGGAGGGTTTTCATTTAACATCCATTTATCCTTTGTTCCAAACTCTTGGTTGATTCTTATCCTTTCTGTGTATTCCTAGATTCGGGAAAGCTATGCTTTCCTGCCTCGCCTGGCTGTCACTAAATACCTTCTTGGTTGTTTGGAATGCTACAAGAGATCCTACGAGTCGTCTGCACAGAGCAACACTGAAGTTGGTTATGACCAATCACTGACGCCAGAAACAAATAAAAAGTCAGACACGCTTATTTCCAAACAAAGTAAAAATAAAACAATAATAAAAAACAATAAAATCGAATTATGGTCCTCCAATGAAGCTGAAACTGGTTTAAAAAAAGAAAGCTGTGATTTAAAAACCACACATACCGAAAACTTTGAAACTACTGACACAAAAAATAATTGGGATAGTTCAAAATCTGATCAAATATCAGATGATGACACAAAATCTAACACACATGAGCAACACTGTGACACAAGCAGAGTAAATACAAATCCAACAATCGAAGACTACAATGGTAGCACATCTACACTCGTCATGCAGAATCAGAGCTCTATTGAGTCACCATCCATGTTTGAAGCACCCCCCACACACAACAACACAGCTCCAATTGACCTTTGCTTGAAGAAGTCCCACCATCTTCCTTCATCAGATAATGATGCCGAAGATGTCATTTCCACAACACATTTCAAACATGACAGACTGCTCATTGAAAACGTAAACTATGACACTCAGTCTAGGCTGTCCAGGCGTGATTCAGATAAGTCACACAACATGCTACTACACTCTGATTCTCACTCAAAGGTCACAAGGCAAACCTCTGATAGGTTACATGTACATTCTGATAGTGAACATAACACAAAAGACAACAAAACTGGTATCGCCTCATCTAATACTCAAAACTGTTCCAAAAACTCAGTAATCTGTTTGTCCCGTACTTATAACAACAATAATAAGGCTGATTGTTACCAAAATAAAGCTAATGAAGATGTGAGTGAGTCAGAACCCAACAAAACAACAAAAGATGATGAAGTTACTGATAACACTATTTCAACCACACAGAACGTTTACAGTTTCACTCGAAGCAAACGTAAACAATCTCCATACACAATTTCCCGTCACGGCATTGACTCAACAATCGAGTTATCAGTCCCACCCATCAGAAAGATTGACAGCAGCTCATCTGGCTGCGAGTCAACCATCAGTAGGTCCAGCGATTTGTCGAGTTTCCTTTCTGGAGAAACATCTTCAATTGGAGATTCCTCCTTAGATTGTCTCGATTTGTCCCCTGATTCAAATCACCATAACTGGGTCAAACCAGTACCATCCCATGCCTTGTATAGGAAACTGGCGCCAGTGATACAGGTCACAACCCAGCGAGGTAAAATGAAAATTCCATTTCTGCTTCCTCAACGTGATGAGTGTCATGCGTCTACAGCCACCTGCCAGAGCTACAGTGCTTACAATATGCAGAGAAGCAGCGATCAAGCGGCTCAAGGAAGTGCATCTGCATCTCTGGAGCATTCACGGGAACCGGATTCCACTCCTATGAGCCGAAACTATCGAGGCGGCTGTACTGCATCCAGGAGAATTGTTCCTGAAGATCATGAAACCTGTAGAAGGCTGGATGTGGATGGACATGGCAATAAGGTAGGACCACAACAATATCTTCTAGAAAAATATAGAGCAGCTCAAGAACTAACATCTTATTTCCAGGGTTGTTATCTTTGCAGTATGGAATACATTCACATGTTATACTTGAGAGATTTCAATACACATTTTCCTCCGAGACCCTTTTATTAGTTCTTAGCAATACTTTGTTTCCCATACTTGAGAGATTTCAACGGAAAATTTCCTCCAAGTTGTTTGTTTTTCAAGTCAATTCGCAATCTAGACCACTAAATATTCTGTTTATACACACATTATGTGGAGAAATATTGAGTAGCTCAAGAATCAACATCTTATTTATCGGGTTGTCATATTTGCAGTATGGAATACAATCACATGTTATATAAAGTTTTTTATTGCTGATGATGCCCACATGAGCTCGAGACTTGTGCTTGGGTAATGAGTTGAATGATTACACATAAATGCCTGACGATGGAGCGGGATTCGAACCCACGACCATTAAACGACAGCAAGCTGAAGTTGCGACGCCCCAACCAACTGCGCTATACTTGAGAAATCGCAACAAACATTTTTTTCCAAGTCTCTTTCACTTTTCCATTCTGGATGGAGACTAAAAACGCACATTCTATCTGGGTTTACAATGCTGATAGGCAGCTAAGGATGATTGTAGTAAAGTATACTTTTTTCCCAATAGCATTGGCTACCATTGTACTTGGGTATTCATTGGCGTATATCATTTGCATCGCGAACCATTCCAATAACAGCTGTTATCTATATTTGTTGTCTGAATATGAATATGGGAAGTGATAGCCGAGAGCCATAGTAGGTATCTGTCCAATCAGATTAGATAAGCAACGCTTCTGTAAGGGTAACCGATTGAATTGGCCAGCAAAAAAGACTGTTCTCCAATGTAAAATCACTTCCCGGTGGTTCAAACCCACCTAAAACTGTAAGTCCAACTCATCAATCACCATCATCATCGATCTCATTACCCATACACAGGTCTTAGACCTATGTGGGATTCATCCTTCAGAAAAAAAGATAAAAAAATTCTTGGATTTCTTGTTCTATGACGAACTGCGTTGTTAATGTGTTTTTGTCAAAAAGCATCACACCAGAACAAAGTGATTTTCTACTGAGACCTTGTAATAAGTTGTTGTTAATATATACATCAAAATTATAATAATTATATAATTGTATTTCAGAACGTTCAATTAGTTTGCCCATCAGATTAAAAAAAATCCTATGTTTTGTAGATTGATGAGAAATAGAGTATTCGTCCATTAATTAGTACTAGTGAAAATTGACAGGCCGGGAAAGTAAATGCTCAAATTTCTACGGAAAAAGCGTTGATATAAAGGAATTAAGAACTGAAGGGTCCAGATTACCAATGTCAATGGAAATATTGTCAAAGTATTTTTTTCAATTAGACTAGTGATATTTTTTTATCAACTTTTCATGTGAAATTTAACGACTTGCAGTCAAATATTTGTTAAGAATAAGTATAATAACTCACTTAATCTGGCCGAGTACTTTCGAATCTATGAGATCCATCTTCAGAGGCTCTGAAGATGGATCTCATAGATTCGAAAGTACTCGGCCAGATTAAGTGAGTTATTATACTTATTCTTAACAAATATTTGACTGCAAGTCGTTAAATTTCACATGAAAAGTTGATAAAAAAATATCACTAGTCTAATTGAAAAAAATACTTTGACAATATTTCCATTGACATTGATAATCTGGACCCTTCAGTTCTTAATTCCTTTATATCAACGCTTTTTCCGTAGAAATTTGAGCATTTACTTTCCCGGCCTGTCAATTTTCACTAGTACTAATTAATGGACGAATACTCTATTTCTCATCAATCTACAAAACATAGGATTTTTTTTAATCTGATGGGCAAACTAATTGAACGTTCTGAAATACAATTATATAATTATTATAATTTTGATGTATATATTAACAACAACTTATTACAAGGTCTCAGTAGAAAATCACTTTGTTCTGGTGTGATGCTTTTTGACAAAAACATATCATGCATCATATTATTGATATGTTTTGAAAACGTTACTATAATATGGTGCATAATATGTTTACGTTAAAAGTCATTACACCAGTACAAATGGTCCTCAATTTTTACTTTTATTATTATGAAGATATAATGAGTGATTTCCAATGTTATTATGCTTATATTATTATACAGGACTAGATAACGTTTTCATAAAAATTATCGTGAAACTGTTGTTATAGGGATACAGGGAAAATATCATAAAGGACTGGGAGGTCTGCGTTGAAATTCAAGTAGCACATACGAAAGTATTAGGGAAGACTGTGCACTGCTATCCCTGCTATCCCGTTCAAGTCTGTCATAATTATAAAAGGCTTGATTTTCCGTGAATTTGATCTTATCTTGGCGATACAATAAAACATCGTATGGGCGCAAGATACATTTCAAGCCAATTAGCTATTAAATTAATTCTCAAAGCAACTTAGTAATTAATTCTCAAAGCAACAAAGTAACTCGGTACGAAGTCATAAAGCAGAAAAGTGAAGTCATCAACTTAGTGTTCAGGAGAGATTCTGGAGCGTCTCATTACAATATTATAATATTATATTATCTTAATCAATATAATTTGACTTTGATAATGATGAACAAGAATTTAAAATGCATTAAATGATAAGATCTATCATGAAATATTTCATCATGAACGATCAGGGCCGGATTTAGAATCTGTGGGCCCCTAGGCTCAAACTGTGGTGCGGGCCCCTTCCCCCCGTCCCCTACCCCGTCCACAATGGGGGCGTGAGTTTAAGAATAAAAGAACAAAATGTATAAGTTGAGAATAATTGTGTTATTTATTTGTAAAATTTATATTACAAATGAATGTCCGGATATTGAAGACGGGGTTCCTAAGAATAATGTCGTTAATTATTGGAGCTTGTTATTATAGGTCATATTCAGCGAGATGGTTAATAAGAATGATTGTGCCAACATTAAGTTCGGTCCTTATTGATCACTTCGCTTGGTATTGCCATTATTATTAGGAGCCGACGAAATATCTCGAGATTAATGGAAACGTACTTACACAAATATACATTATCTAACCAAGAACAATTATAATAACCGAAAACATAAATTGATTCGAAATTTTGAAAAGAACACAGATGGTATCAAACTAATTCAACTACTACTGATTGGCTTACGTCTATACTTTAGATCAATGAAGGTGTTGATGATACTTTCCCGATCTAACTGTCTTAAAATGTCACTTTCAAGGCTAATCAAAGTCAAACAGTTAAGTCTTTCTTCTGACATAGAGGTACGTATTCTATTTTTTATCAGTTTTAGTTTTGAAAACGACCTTTCTGCAGAACAATTAGTGACCATCAAAGACAGGTAGATTCTTAGCGCAATCTCTACATTAGGGAAACAATATTTTATATCGTTTTCTATCATAAGCTGATACATCCATCTCTCTTTACTAACCGTTTTCTCAATTAATCTACAATTAATTAGTCATTAATCTACAATATTTTGGATCTCGAAATATTATAAATTTGGAACAGATTTATATTTTTGTGGTGCGGGCCCCCTTGTGATGCGGGCCCCTAGGCGCGCGCCTATGTAGCCTATGCTTAAATCCGGCCCTGTGAACGATTATAATCATGAAATATTGTAAAATTATAATTGATGAGGAAATTGTTCAATTCCCCTCTATATAAAATTTGAAAGAAAAAATATAAGAGGCATTCGATAATTTCTTCAACGATTTCAATTATGGAATGGCTTTACAATGCCAACATTGGTTGTACACTGCCTTCGGAAATATTTCATGGTAAGAATAAAATGCTAGCCCTTATTTTATCCGTAATAATGTGAAATAGCTTATGTTATTTTCCCCTTCGTTCTGGGTACCTGTACAAGAAGGGAGTTTAAGCAAGATAAATATTGACATGCATTCGATATATAAGACACAGTCATGCAGCTAAATTTAACTTTTGATTTAAAAAAGAAAAGCGCACACTTCTCAGTAATATAGTAACGGACGTACGAATATTCTCTCCAAATCCTTCTGTGGAAGATTTGACTGGAGGGGTAAAGCTTCTCGTTATTTTACTCTATACATGGAATTAAATCAACAAATTAAAAATAACTCATCCAAGAGCTTTAATTATTTATGTAGCAATAGCTCTGCATTCGATAATAATGCATTACTCCAAAATAACAAAGCGATTTCTAGCTTTTATTGAGAGATCAAAGTATATTTGTATGTTTGAATGATCCAAACTGCCTCGATTTTCTAATAACATCAATTTTATTCGGGAATATGTTGAATTGAATTTTTTGAGAATTGTCAAAATTTAGAAATTTAGAATTTAGAAATATCAGAAAAATTGTATTGGATCTGGTCGAAGTTTATTAGTCTTAGTTATGTGGTAATAACAATCATTATTAATATTCAAACAATATTCATGAAAAATCATGATACAAATTGAAAACAATATTCATTAAAAAGCATGTTACAAATCAAAAACAATATTCAGGAAAAACCATGATACAAATTGAAAACAATATTTAGGAAAAATCATGATAGAAATTGAAACAATATTTATTAAAAATAATGATGCAAATTGAAAACAATATTTAGGAAGAGTAATGATACAAATTGGATACAATATTCATTAAAAATCATGATATAAATTGAAAACAATATTCATTGAAAATCATGTTACAAATCAAAAACAATATTCCTGAAAAATCATGATAAAAATTGAATACAATATTCATTAAAAATCATGATACAAATCAAAAACAATATTCAGGAAAACCATGATACAAATTGAAAACAATATTTAGGAAAAATCATGATAGAAATTGAAACAATATTTATTAAAAATAATGATGCAAATTGAAAACAATATTTAGGAAGAATTATGATACAAATTGGATACAATATTCATTAAAAATCATGATATAAATTGAAAACAATATTCATTGAAAATCATGTTACAAATCAAAAACAATATTCCTGAAAAATCATGATAAAAATTGAATACAATATTCATTAAAAATCATGATACAAATCAAAAACAAGTATATGCATGGTCCTATTGGTACTCATTTCTTAGTACATTCAATGTGAAGTAGCAAGTGTAGTTGTAGCTTATAAGTTTTCTAATTTTAATAATCTTAAACTAAGATAGAATTAGCATAGAACAAGATTATGCTAAACTCTGTGAGGAGAATTCCTTACTTTATCCCTCACAGTGTATTATTTAGCAAACAATCTTGAAAGTATTAATTTGAAACCTGGCTCTCATGATATGTCTTGCCAGCAGTGTCATTTCTCACTTATGACGAATTTATCTAGAATTTAATTATAATTTTATGTTTATATAACAATGGGCAATAATTTTCTTGTGCATGAAATGAATTTTGAATTCAAATTTGAACCTAGACATTCATGAGCCATGAAGAAATTAGCAACTTCTGTTGACCATTTTCGAATTTTTTAAAATAATTTCACAGCAACTGAAGTTAATCCCTGTTTCTCAAAGATGCATGGTAAAAATTCATGGAATGGGGGAAACCTAACATTTTTTATAATATAACCAAACACCTAAGATGTCGAAGAAATTGTTTAATCATCAGTTATCCTTGAATATTGTTGTACATGGTACTCCCAGCTAGTCTCTACTAATAATTAGTAAAATTACTAATAATTACTAATTACTAATACAGCCTATCCACTTAGGATAGGTCTTTCCAAGACTGTTGTAACACTAAATCCAAACAAATTTTACACTCACTTTAGAAAATTCTTTTATCTATATATTTATCACACAAAACACAATCAAGTAAACATGCAACAGGCACAGCCCACTACTGCCTTCTTTACAAATTTTCAACAGAAAAATACTAATTCTAGGTTATGTTCAAGTTAAACTAGATATAAAGTACAATATTACTGATTCTTTACAAAACAAAAATATCAATTTGAAAGTTCACTTAGGAAACGTAGCACTAAAACAGATCACATGATGATACTAAGAAATTGCTTAAATTTTCCTCAATCTACTCAAATGTTTCATATTAGCTGTCCTACTATAGTATACTATTCATTAGGCGTGAATCCACTTGATTAGCCGCCTTGCTCTAAAATATAAATGCCAAACCAAAAAAAAAAAAAAAAAAAAAACCACCCAACCAACTTTTTACAACGTTTGAAAAAGAGAAATAAAATTTGAACATTGGTGGAACCAACTTGAAATTGAAAGTTTACAAACGAATCTTATTAATAAGATGACACCAATAATAAGATCACCGTAAATCAATAGAATGATAAACACTTTCATAATGCTATGAATTTATATTGCAAGGGTACACTAATTTTTCAAGAAGTAGCAAACTGAATTCTCTTAGTAATAATTCAGATATTTTCCATTTTATTTATTAGCCTATATCAATTCACAGACTTTTAAGACGATTACATTTTTATCTTAATCAGCTCGTCACTCTTAAAATCTGCGTCTTCGCTTTTTAAAACTATTGACTGCTATTGCCATGAAAAAGCGAATATTGCTAATACAGTGGAAATTCTAGAAAATTAGGAGTAGATACGGAAGAGAGCATGATTTTTGTTGGGGTGCTCCTCGGGGAGAGAGAGAAACAAAAGAGAGATGAGAAGAAGTCAAGAGAGAAACTACTGTTGAAGAAACTACTTCTAGCCTGATGCAAGCAGGGTGAGAGATGGATCGAAGAAGAAGTAGATGAAGAAGAAGAGGGGGAAGAAGAAGTAGAAGAAGAAGAAGGAAAAGAACAAGGAAAATTAGGAAAAGAAGAAGAGTGTGATGAAGAAGAGTGGAGGAAGAAGAAAAAAAAGAGTAGAAGAAGAAGCAGATCGAAGAAGAGGCTTAGAATTACCGAAGGGTTTTCGAATGTAACTTGGGGGTTGGAGGAAAAAGCAGGGGATGATGGAAGTACCGGTACAGAGGATATAGTACGGATGAGATGAGGGGGAACACAAAGAGGGTTGAAGGGTGTGACAGAGACGAAGTATGGAAAAAGATAGAAGTATGCTTCAGAAGCTAGGAAGTGAGCGGGAGAGAGAATGAAACAGATGAAGAGCGTGAAACGGAGTGGTGAAGAGTGATTGAGCGATAAAGATGAGAGTGATAGTAAGAGAGGAAACGAGAGTGGGAGTGCAATAGACTGAGAAAGAGGCTGTGTAGGAGAAGACAGAACTTAGTTTAGCACAGTGCCATTCAAACTTATGGCGTGGGTTGGTGTAGGGGGGAGACGAAAGTGGAATAACACCCACAGGCTTGCGTGCCTGTGTGCGTGTGTGTGTAAGTGGGGGGGGGGGGGGAAGAGTTCTATGTTGTATTAGTAGAGAGTACTGAAGTAGCTTTTTACGAAGAGACAGATCCCTAGAGGAAGGAGAAGAGGAGTAGCAATAAGGAGTGACACTACGAACCCCAAAAAGCTAGAATAGGGTTGAGAAGAAGGTTTCCCCAGTTTTGATGAGTGAGAAGAGGTTGAGGGGAAGAGAGAGTGGCTCTAACACAGAGGGGCTTATGCGGGTGAGGAGGCTTCTCCTCAACCTCTCAATGTTCTGACGTAACAGGGTAACTGGTGAGTCACCGTGAATATAAGGTTCAGAGTAGTGCAAAAGAGACATAAAATGAGAAAAAATATATAAAATAGAGAGAGTAAAAAGTTATATTAGTGCAGAAAAATATATGATGAAACCGAGTAGTGGTTTTATACGGTAATGATGCAATAAAAGTCTTGCAGTTTGATGGTTCGCGTATTTTTTCAATTTGTACGGAATGATAGAGCTAAGGATTATTCGGAGAAATTGTTCTTTTCTTCTACAGTCATGATCTTTGGCCTTCATGTCATGTCATAGAGTAAAGTCTACATTATATTTTCTTTGGACACACTATCTTTTTGAAAAATATTCTGTACAAAACTTTTCTGAATTAAATTGAAACGGGCATTTAAAAGTTATATTAAATTTTGCAAGAATCCAAAATCTTTCTTTGTAGTGGTGAAGGTGATATTGTGGAAGATATCCACAATGAATAATAAGACTTGAAGTTGTCACAACCACATTTATTAAAAACAGTGAGATAATAGTTTCTGTTGTTACATCATTATCAATCTCAATCAAACTTCAACTAAAGTGCAGAGGAGCTTAATATATTATACTGAACACAGAATGATACTATTGGCTGAGGGAGAAAGTGCCTTTGATAGGCTGACCTTCATTAAAGGTCTGTGATTGGCTGAAGGCCATAACAAGTCACGCCCACTGGTGGGAGGAGCAACAAGGAGAAATTGACACTTATTTCTGCCTGTCGCTCCTCCCACCAGTGGACGTGACTTATGGCCTTCAGCCCATCACAGACCTTCAATGAAGGCCAGCCTATCAAAGGCACTTTCTCCCTCAGCCAATAGTATCATTCTGTGTTTAGTATATATTAAGCTACTCTGTACTTTAGTTTTAGTTTGAGATTGATAATGGTGTAACAACCGAAACTAGCATCTCACGGTTTTCAATAAATGGGGTTGTGACAACTTCAAGTCTTATTATTCATCATTAAAAAATCTGGGTCGCACTACGACCAGCTGTTATTGCAATAGATAGTGATTTGTCCTTTGAGTTGATGTATATGATCATTTTAATATTACTAGCACAGTAGTGAGGAAGCCTTAGAGCCTTAGAGTTTGGTCAGCTGACTTAATTCAATCTAAATTATGACGCGCGACTGCGACTGCAGGTGCTTTGTATTATAAGGGCCATATTATGTTCATTGTCACATGTTGATCCTAATATTGAAATCACAGTGAAATATGGTTGGTATGAACCTGGATTCGAAAATGATATCTACTCTGTTGAAACTTCATAAAATAATAGGTGAAGGAGCTACTGTATATATGTTAATACTTTAAAAAAATTTTTTGTTGACTATGTAAAATTAGACTAGGTAAATTCATTTTCTTATACAAAAGGCTAGGTCAAAAGAGAATGGAATAAACAAGAATTTTATTACTCCCATGATACAAAAACATCAAAATAAATAAATTTAATTTTCTTGATACAAAATATTGATCGCTCAATTTAACCATGGTGGTAAAAATTGCTATGACTAATCCGTTTATCCCCCATGGTGGTAAATTTATGATTGACGTGTGTGCGTGTGTGTGTGTGTGTGTGTATGTATGTGTGCGCGTTCCTATATCTTCTCTGGCTATCATTGCTCTGATAGAAATTGTTTTACAATAAAATACATCAAGGTACTGGACTCATTGACCCACGAACAGGCCAAACAGGTCTATGTGGGCAATTATTATTTCAAAAAAGAAGGAATAGTTATGCTATATATGTATATGTTTTTATTATAACATAAAATATTTTTAATTTAATTAAATATAATAGTTATATTGGTTATATTAGTTATAATATATAAATATATGTATTTATATTATTTTGTTCGATCAGTTATATTCCTGCATTTCTTTATAATGTATTTTGTACTTTGTGAAATGAAATAAATTCAAATTCAAATTCAAATTCAAATTCAAGTACAATTTATTAAAGTTTGAAGTATTTCCATTAATATCATGTCCTATTTCGAATGCTGCCACAAGAATAACAAAAACCTTATATATTTTTATCAAATTGCTTGGTATTATGGGGAGTAAAAGTATTTTTTCTGAAACATTTTGAAAAATTGAACTGTATCCTGATTTTATTTGTGGAACAAAATACTGTACTCTTTTTGAAGAGTAATGCTAATAAAATAACTGAGTAAATTATAGTGGATGAACTATTAGTAAGAGTTTAGATGGCATTTGGTTATTTGTTGTAGGTTATATTCATGTATTACTTCACGATAACAGTTATCTTCAAAATCTTCATTAAGGTCTAGTGCAGGGGCTCTCAATCTTTTTCAAAGACTTTAATGAAAAATTAAAATGTTGCGTACCCCCTTGTTATCGGATGGTGGTTGTTAAAGGGGGGGGGGGCGTTTAAATTGAAAACACAATGTACTCTGAGATATATTTAAAACGCATTACAAAGAATTAATGAGAAGGATGAAATTGCTTCTTTTTACGTAGTTCCTCAATGCCCCCCTGAGGGACTCGCCCTGCTGCCAAGCTGCGCTTACTATTATCATTCTTATCTGTAATTTGATTGACAGTCATACATGACATAATGTATTGAATGTTTAGTTGTAAGTTTTCAGGATTGTAATTGATATTATTGGCGATATTCAACTTTGTAATGTTCTATCTACTGAATGGAGATGCAATTGATAGTGACAACATAATTAAGGTTGCAAATGCCTTTAATGATTATTATGTTAATGTAGGGAACAGCCTTGCTAGTGTTTTTCCCCCTGTCAGTGATGTTATTATAGACGATAGAGAGTACCAAACAGACTCTATATTTCAGCTGAGGCATATTACAGAGGAAGACATCGTTAGAGTGGTGAGGGGGTTGAGGGGAGGTTCATCCCCAGGAGTCGATGGCATTTCTACTGATATTATCAAGGAAAATATTGCTATCTTGAAATTTCCAATTACCTATATAGTGAACATGAGTATTACAGAGGGAGTCTTTCCAGATGTCTTCAAACTTGGCAAAGTTATCCCAATATACAAAAGTGGTCCAAAAAACCTTAGAGTCAGTTATAGGCCTATTACCCTGTCCTGCGTCCTTGCCAAAGTATTGGAAAAAATCATTAGGCAGCAATTGGTAGAATATTTGGTGTCTCATAATATTTTGTATGGTAACCAGTTTGGCTTCAGGAGCGACAGAAACTTAAATAATAATATTTTTAATTTGTCTAAAGATATACATACATTAATAGGTAAGAACAGAAAAATACTTTTGTTATTCATTGATTTGGCTAAGGCGTTCGATACGGTTGACCGGGATATCCTTATAAATAAACTGTATTATATTGGAATAAGAGATGTGTCATTGGACTGGTTCAGGAGCTACCTTTCAAATCGCCGCCAGATTGTCACTATTCTAAGAGAAAATAGCAATTGTAGAGCACTAGAGTACGGTGTTTTGCAGGGTAGCACCCTTGGACCAGTTTTATTTTTGATTTTCATAAATAATTTGGGGAAGCTAAACCTTCAGAACGGTAACTGCTTTTTGTATGCTGATGATACAGCAGTACTCTTTGATGGCTCCTCCTGGAATGAGGTGTACAAACATGCAGAACATGGGTTGAACAAAGTTAAAAAATGGTTTGACCAGAACCACCTCACTGTCAATGTGATTAAAACTAAATGTATGCCTATTTCTCTCAGAGCAGATGCTGACCCAGTTGGCATGGAGTTAAGATTGCACACTTGTGAAGCGTTGGATGATTGTATGGTGTGTGACATGGTGGAAAGTGTCTCAGAATATAAGTACTTGGGAGTATTTTTTGACAAACGCTTCAAATGGAGTTCACATATTACTTTCACTAGGAATAAATTAAGGAAACTATTATATGTTTTCAATTTTTTAAGTAAAATTATGAATAATGATATGCTAAAGCTTGTATATTATGCGTACGCCCAATCAATTTTACAATATGGCATTTTGGCATGGGGTGGTGCCTCAAAGTCTGTCTTATGCCCCTTAGAAATAATGCAAAAATCTATTCTTAAAACGACTTTGCAGAAGAGTAGTAGATACCCAACTGAAACTCTATTTAATGATTTTAAAGTATTTAATGTTACTCAGTTATATGTTAGAGCCTTAATCATGTATATTCATAAGAACAAATTGGATATAATTACTCAAGTTCATCACAATTACTCAACCAGGAGCTCTGTGAATGTTGGTATAAGCATTCCCAGAGTATTCAAATCTATTAATGAAACAGACTCCTTCTATAAAGCAAGTATTCTATATTCAAAATTACCACAACATATAAAGGCCCTAGAAGCACGTTCTTTTGGTGTCTATAAACGTTATGTTAATAGGTGGTTATTGGAAGTTGGTAGGCTAAGGATACATGAATTTTTAAAATCGAACTATATTTTTTGAGAGTGACCTGCTGATGTATGTTTTTTCATTGACTTTTTTGTTGTTCTTGGCTTGACATGTTTATTGTCCTTCATTATCTTCTCTTTCTTTTTCACACTCAGTCTTTCTACCTCATCACATATCATTCATACTTCATCGTTCTCTCATCTCCATCATTTAGCCTACTTCATATCTTTCTAGGCTTTTTTTTTTGTTTTGTATAATTTTTAAATAGAATTCAGTGTACCTATTTAATAAGATTGCTACTCTTTCCTGCTCACAGGCACTCTGCCCATGCATGGAACAAATCTGTATGTTATTTTGAATTCAAATGTATATTGATTGTAACAAATAAATAAATAAATAAATAAATAAATATCTTATACTGTGTTGAATAAATAAATATTCTATTCTACAAAATAGTGAGACAAACCTATCGCACTTGCTGGTTCCAAGTAACTCGACCACACAAGTATTCCATTATTAAATTATAACCTAGCGTGATTACGAAATGGAAAGAAATAAAAAAATTTAACTTTTATTAACCCGCCCCGCGTACCCCCTGAAAATTTTCGCGTACCCGCAAAGAGTACGCGTACCACAGTTTGAGAAACCCTGGTCTAGTGGATTTTGGAGCACTCTCGCCCTCTCAGTTTACTATATTATAATAATAATAAGTTTTATTTATTCAACATAGCACATTGTTATACAGTTGAATATCGTCAAGTATAAATTACAAACTAAAGGTAACACAAGGCTACAGTCATAATTGGTATTAAATAAATAATATTGAAAGTTATACAACACACTGAAACCTAGCTATTAGATGCTAGTCCTTAACAATTATTTTAAATCTCGTGTGTCGAGAAAAACAAAAATTATATACAATTGAACTCGTCTACACTATAAAATGCTCTAGCTGCAAGGAAGCTGTACAAATCTTTTTTAAATATATTTATTTCTGGCAAGGCCCGTAATTCAGCTGGTAATTTGTTGTGCGACTTCGCTCCCAAGTGAGTTGGCATTCTTTCATAAAGCTTTAGCCTATTATCATACCAAGAATTATGAAAATTCAGCTGTTTGAGTTGCTATAGGATTATGGATGGACTACACTTTACAGTGTGAGATAGGTCGTGAATGATATTCCGATAAAGGTTAAATCAATGACCAACATATTGGCGCGTGAGGTAGGTCGTGATGATGTAACGTTCACGGTCAAGGTCGAGTCAATGACCTACTTATGCTAATGTATTCCTGGGGCTCCGTAGTCGAGTTTTTAAGACAATCGCAGGCGATTCGCTTTTGAAGTTTCTTCATATTAAAACCGATTTTAAATCTGAAAAACTTGAAGATCTGTAATCAAATATGTACGTAAAAATAATGACTTGTGATAATAAGGTGTGCGATTCTCAAATAACCGACCACTGCATGGTAATTTCTCATGTAAAATGTGGGCATCCAGTGTTTGAAAAAATAGTCAATCACGCAACAAAAATAGATTACCGTGCATTGAATTCCGCTCTGGATAAATGCGATTGGTCCTCGGTATACACAGCACCGTCGGCATCGTTAGCTTTCAGAATTTTTTTCAGTATGCTTAAGTTGTTGATAGGAAAGTATTCCCAACAAACCCATTACAATAATAATATTAATAAAACAAAAAAACTGAAACCATGGATGCACAATGATTTGCTTAAAAAAGTCGTAGAAAAAAATGCCCTATATAAAGAATGCAAAAAATACCCAAATGATGAAGGTTTGAAACAAACCTATAATCGCGTAAAAACGTCTTTAACCTATGAAATACAGATGTGTAAGGAAATTTATTATAGAAATAAGTTCGCAAGTACTGATAGTAATCCGAGAAAGCAATGGGATGTAGTGAAGAATATAATTGGAAAAACATAAAAAAATGGGAATAGTAAGATCAGTCTTAAGAATAAGGATAATTTGACAGAATCAGCTGAAGATAAAGTAGCCAACATATTTAATGACTTTTTTCTGAAATTGCTAAAGATCTTAGAAGTAAAATTCATAGAGAGAGAGATTCTATCCTGCGAAATGATGATACTACCAATAATAAGTTCGATGATAACTGCAATCTGAACTCTATTTTCTTATTTCCAACCAATAGAGTTGAATTGTCAACCGTAATAAATTCTCTCAGCAACAGAAAATCGCCAGGCTTTGACAATATAACTCCAGTCCTCATTAAATATATATCTGAAAAAATTCTGGATATACTAGTGTATTTGATAAATTTTAGCATGGCATCAGGAGAATTTCCACAGGACTTGAAACAAGCTATAATAATACCCCTGTACAAAAAATTGGATAAACTCGACCCCTCTAATTATAGGCCAATTGCATTACTCTCGATATTTTCCAAAATTTACGAAATAATAATGAAAAGTCGTTTAGTTGATTTTCTCAATAAAAATTCATTCTATAGTAATAAACAATATGGGTTTAGAAGTAAGATGAATACTGAAGATGCCTTATTATACTTTTTAGATAAAATTTACAATGGCTTGAATGAAGGGTTTATTTGTGCAGGGCTTTTTATTGATGTAATGAAAGCATTCGACACAGTTGATCATGTGATACTGCTGCATAGATTGAATAGTGCAGGAATTAGAGGTGTAGCTCTCCAGTGGTTTGCTTCCTACCTGTCCAACCGTTCACAACGGACAAGAGTAGGAACAGATTTGAGTAATTCTACAATTGTGTCACATGGTATTCCACAAGGTTCAGTCCTTTCTGGGCCTCTATTTTTGATATACATAAATAATTTATGCAATGGAAAGTTCGAGGGAGAATTATCATCGTTTGCCGACGACACGGCCTTATTTTATAAAGCCAAATCTCTAGATGAATTAAATAATAAAATGCAATCAGATATCAGTTTACTAAAAGGATGGTTCACAATAAATTGGATGGTAATGAGTCCAAAGTCGAAATATGTTATTTTCAATACAAGAAAGAGATATTCATTCAGCTCCCCTTTGAAATATCACGAAATCTCATGTATAACCACTAACTGTGATTGCCCTACGATTGAGCAAGTTGAAGAAACAAAATATTTAGGACTAATGTTGGACAGTAATCTTACTTGGAAGCCACATGTTACGTATATTAAAAAAAAGATGATGAAATGTACAAGAATATTTTATATGCTCAAATCTATATGCCCCCCTGATGTAATGAGGGTGTTGTATTTTGCTTTTGTCGACTCCAAACTCCAGTATGGATTATCCATTTGGGGAGGAGCATATTATACAACAGTAAAACCAATAGTTATACTACAAAAGTCCTTTATCCGTATTTCTTGTAATGCAGGATATTTAGAACACACTCGTCCATTGTTTAGAGTAATGAGAATACTGCCATTCCAAAATTTATATATTTATAAGGTATTGAAGATTTTTTTCGACAGAGCCAGTACAGAACGAAGGTGTGAAAGACCTGGACTACATTATGTTTTAAGAAATAGATTGGATGTGAATATTCCAAGACCAAATTTAACGTTGTTTAAAAAATTTTATACTTTTTTGGCTCCAAAATTTTATAATTTATTACCGGTTTATATTAGATCTATTTCTAAGAAATATATTTTCCTCAAAACAGTGAAGGAGTACCTTATCGAGCTAGACGATGTAAATACTTTTTTTGCATCCCTAATTTGATTTAAAAAAAGAAACTGATAGAGAAGCTTCACCAAAGTTGAAAAATTTCTACTTCATTATGGCTTTTTCACGTAGAGGATCAATGTATTATGTGAACCTTATTCATTGTATATTATTAATTCATTCAATACCTTATACCCTATATTCATTCATTTACCTTATTAATTGTTTGAAGTCCAATTCGATTTGGACGTTGTCTAGTAATCCTATTATTATGCATTAATAACATTATTCTGACATTATTCTAACATTATTCTAACATTAAAACCTTCTTAAATGTTTGAAGTCTAATTTGATTCCTTGTATGTCTAGCAACCCTATAATTATGTATTAATAAATGACCGGTCGGTCGCACCATCTATATCTAGTTCTCTACTTTAAGTAAGAATTTGCATACCATCCCACACAGGCTAGGCCTCGGGATGTTTTTCTTTTATTCATCTAAGGAAAAGAATCTTGTCCTTATTACGATTTTTAGTGTTTTTTTTTTATGTATTATGTAGCGTGTTTTTTTTTATATAGCAGAGTTTTATGTGTTATCTATATGGTATATAGATCTTTTTCATTGTGATAAGAGACTGTTTTTCTGTTTATTGTAAATTGTTGTGGATGAATAAAATTTATTTCATTTCATTTCATTTTCATTTCATTTCAAATGTATGCCATTGTTATTGAAGTCTGGGTGCCAATTGCCAATCAGTGCAATCTTGGTTTGAGATATAAATAATTTTTTAAAATTATTTTTGATAGGTAATGTTCCTTATGATGAGTATTAAATCAAATCAAAATTTATTAATCAAAACATAATTACAAAATCCTTATAGTTGAACTTAATAAATACAGAATATGTTATAACATATTTCACACCCATTTGATTCCACTCTGTTCAGCATTTAAGTAATTCAAGATGGCGTCCTGATTGACACCCCAAATATGAATCATTTTGCTCTGGAGAATATTAATGTTTTTCATGATAATAATTCAGACAACCATATTACTTGACACGTCAAATGATTACAGCTCAAATCCAAGAACGCCATTGGGAGCAAGCAGTAAAAATTGGTAAAATTTGTTGAAAAATCTATCTGAAATTGCTTCAATTTTGGCTCAATTTTGTTCCTTATGTTGAAGGTTGAAGGAATATAAAGTAAAAATGTCAAGTTAATATGTTATTCCAATGAAAAATTTTTGTTCAATATAATAATATCAATGCACGCATTTTTATTATTTTTGGCATACCTTGGGGCCCAGGTTAGGCCCCCCTTGTCCTCCCCAAATGACGCCCCTTTAGCATTCAACATAAAATCCAGGATAGTACACAAAAATTGAACATTGTGTTTTGACCAATATTGATTATAGACACATCGTTATCGTTTTATACTCTGTATTCAGCTAAAGAAGTCAGAATACAGTGCTATAATCTGTAAAATACAATGATTGTCAGCTTGTTTACTCGATTGAATTGAACTTTACTGGAAAAAATAGATTCAACGTAACAAAGACGAACAATTGAAACTGAAATTCTTCATCAGTTTTTTCTAGTTAATTTCATTGAGTTAGTTTTACTGTAACCTTTTTTCTATTAAGTTTACTTCAATTATCAATTACCTTAATTTAATTTATTCAGCTAATTTGGTATTTGCTTTAGCACTTTTTCTCCTTTATATAGACCACATTAAAATATATTAAATATTATTTGTCATACATGTACATCTTAGGGAGTGTTCAGTTAGGCAAGACACCCTTGTCATTGTTAGCTTAAGGCTGAAAACCTTAAACCAGGTTTAATAGGTTTAAGCATTTATAGGTTTCTTAGGTTTTTAGTTATATTCTAACTTTTTAATGGTGAGCCGCAGAGAAAATTCACAGGAGACCTTTTTTTGTTTGCCATAATTAATTATAAAAGAATAAAAAAAAATTGACGTGGTAAACAGTTTTCACCAAAGGTTTAGTGTAAGTACTCTTGTGTAAGAGATCTGTTGAATTTTTTTAATGGATTAGTTCATTCCTACGTCAGCCAAACGATTATTATTACGGATTCTGTGTGTAAAGCAATAATGAGAGTATTTTTAAGTAGATATTGATTTTTAACGCGTCGTTCAATAACTGACTATCTTTAGATATTTTCTGTTTTATTCATTATTATATTATCTCATGTAGGTCTATATATAACCATATTGGTTATATATAGCTTTTTCCACAATAAAGCTTTTATATTTTTTCTACCAACAACTACTTGAAATTATAAGGCTATGCTTTGACTAACTCAGTGGCATACCAACTCATATTTATATAGTGGGTGTCAATACTTGGAAAAAGTGAAATATATGTCTATTCAATGAAAATTTGAGTTCAAGATGTGAAAAAATCTATCTTCGAATCTGTATTCATATTTAATTAAGTTATTAAAATATTTCAAAGAGTGGGAAACATCGCTTATGATTGTATAACTGAAAAATTAATCAATTTGATGGTGGGAAGATAAAGGAAAAAATCTAGCAACAACTCAGACTGATACGATGTTATGAGATAATTGAAAGAGGAAGAGATTGAGATAGAAGAAGAGAGAAGTATTGAGGAAAATAAAGACAAGAAGCGCTTGGTTGAAGAGGAATATCTGGAAAAGAAAATGTAACGTGGGTAGTCTGAGAGGAATGGAAGAAGAAAATGTGGCAGATAAAGAGTACGCTTCTTTGTGAAGGGGGAATAGTGGGGTGAAGAGGGGAAACATAGATGGATAATGCAGAGATTGGAGAAGGACAAGAACGGGAATTGGGAGAGGGTGGTTCTTGGGTAGAGGGTAAGTTTCCACCCTATATTCCCCCAAACGTGAAAGGGGTCCCTTACTGCACACCGCACCCCGGGGGTGGCTTCAACTACAGGGGAACATGAGGGACAGAGATGTCAAGTGCTTCAGTGCAGCTTGACAAAGAGAAAAGGGAAGAAGGAGAATGGAGAGATGATGGAAAGCATTTGAGAGTGAGATAGAGAAAGCAGAAAAGAACGCGTTAGTTGGGGAGTGCGATAGAAAAAGTAAACGAATAGACATCTAGAGAAACAGCGAAGGATGAAAGATAGTGTCAAAGAGAGGAGGGAAATGACAAGTGCATAAGAGAGGGAGAACGAGTGAGAGTTTATAGAGAGATTGAAGAAGAAAAAATATAGAGAGAGAGGTTTAGACAAAGGAGTAGAAGAGAGATTGACAAGTGTATGGTGGAAAAGGGAGAACGGAAGAGAAAGATAGTGAATAAGTGACAGAAGAGGAATGACAGTGGGGAAGTTGGAGTAAAAGTGTGAGGGGCAAAAATATGAAGAACCTAGAGCTAAAAAGCACCCTTCCTTCCATGTCACGAGGGTGGCAAGCACCTTTGAGGGGTGCTGAAGAGGGACATCACCTGGGGTTGAAGTCTTTGGAGCAGGCAGGAGTCCAGTTAGCAGAAAAATTATTATTCTTAAATAGGATTGAATTCTGTAAGTGTACATGTACAACATAAATTTGAAATCATAATAATATTGATTGAATATTTGAAATGCTCAGCTCTTACCCGGACTTGTGATTGCGTTTCTTTGTATTTATTTTCTAAATTTATCACTAGGTATATATTTTTGTAACATATATGAGAGGAAACAGAGATTCATTCGATTTGATTTGAATTGAATTGATTGATGAATGCATTGCCGTATAATTTTTCTAATTTTTCATGCGCAAATCAGATAATGAAATCAATTTTCAAGCGTTATCGTTGAACTTTGAGTGGAAAAATCTAAGACTTCAAACCCCCGAATAATCGTCGTTATCACTCCCCCCCCCCCCTCCATGAATATGATATGATTTTTTTATTTTAAATTGATTTTTCCTTTTTAATCTTTATCCCAATCTATTAAAGTATAATTTTTCATAAGAAAATTTGATCAGATAAGATCCATTTTTCAAGCGTAGCCTTTGATAACTTACAAATTAAACTTTGATATGAGAGAAAAAATTCTCCAATGGGCTGTAAAATAGATGAAAAATCGATTAAACCTTGTCTTTTGTATCTGAACACTCAGAAGTTTTCAAAAAATGTGAGCGAAATGAACGTGTTCAGCTTTTGACAATATCTTTGGTCGTGCCAAAATCGAATCCTGAAAGGGTAGAAGTTTCATTTTTTAAAAACAAGTTTTTATTTTGTAATATATCAAACCAATATAAACTTAGAATAAATATATTGTAATCTCAATGATCTGATTTCTCTATTTCCAACCCTTGCTTCTAAAATCATCTAACAATAAAACGTTTATCAGATACCGCTATCAATGTCAGGTTACCAGGTTTTGGTCTGACACCAGCCAGAAATTTCTCAAGTAGAGGGTGGGGGGGGGGGTAAGGAAAACCTCCCAATATGAAACCATTGACAGCATACTACCTCAGATACTATGTTTTGTACTATGAAAAATATGTTACTTGCTGAATTATAATATGTTTCACTAAAATAATAATTGTTGTGAATATCACTTTTCGTGAAATGCAGTATAACTATTAATACAGTATGTAGAATCTTGCTGTGCAGAACTGACCTTTTTGAGTCGCGGCGGACGCGTTTCGAACTATGTGGTTCTTCTTCGGCGCTTGGATGCAGACCATAAGTTAATAACTAAAATAAAATTGTTTTAAAATCGGCATCACTTTTTGACTTGCTTTTTGCGAACTCAGCAAATAATTTTGAAAACTTTTACTACTTATTATACTGTAAATATACCATTGTATTCCACAAAAGAGAAATTAAGCTAATTCGAATACAGTACCATCTTAGTATCAGGCCCTGATAAGCCTACCTTTATTAATTCACATAGGCAAACTCTGTACTCTACCCTTTGTAGTAGGCACATAACTCTAATTTTGTCGAAATTTATGACTTTCGTGTTCAAAAGAAGACTACTACCCCACCCCCCCAGAAATAATTAAAAAAATAATCTTGTAAAACAGCATTTTGAGCGTCTGTTAATCCACGTTATGGATCAAAGTTGACTACGGCTCTGTACACCAAACAGGATATTTGTCTGTAGGCTGTGACATAAAGTAGGTGTTGTTGAGGCCTCTCTAGGCTAACTAGAATTCTGAGATCCAGGAGAATTGATAGCCCATGAGCCGTAGCAGGTTCAATCAGATTAGATAAGCCACGCTCTCCTGGGCCCTCTCGTAAGTGTGACCGATTGGATTGGCCAGCAAAAAATACTCTGTTCTCTGCTGTAAAATCACTTCCCGGTGGTTCGGAACCCACCTAAAAGTGTAGGTCCACCATGTTTCCAATAACATGGCTCGAGCGGCGAGGTGGAACTACCCGCTAGGGTCTCCCCACCAATAAAAGCCATACGCATTTACTTTCTGAGAGCTATATGATTGAATATGCTGGGATGAATCGATAGCTGGTTTCTCCTCTTCATGTAAACGAATTCGCTTTTCCACCAACCAACAGATTTTATCAGAATCATTGATTTCTTACCTTTTTTTTTCAACAAAATGTTGAAATTTATATTTAAAACTTGGAATATCTTTCAAAATTTTAAAGTATGCTTCTAATTTCCTCTTCATGTAAACGAATTCGCTTTTCCACCAACCAATAGATTTTATGAGAATCATTGATTTCTTACCTTTTTTTTTCAACAAAATGTTGAAATTTATATTTAAAACTTGGAATATCTTTCAAAATTTTAAAGTATGCTTCTAATTTCCATTACAGTGTATTCCTAACTTGTGTGTTCAATTCATTCCAATAATGAGAACATTTTATGCGTATTTACTTGGATTGTATACTACGTTAACAACAAATTTATACTGTCCGAGACAACATGGTAGTATTCATTTAACTTGGCAGCGTGTAGCAGATGGGGCATGCTACATCTGAACCCAACATACTGCTGCCAAGTTATATGAAAACTACAGTAGTTGCTGTTACTCGAATATTTTTTCTAATAGACCCAGACTTGGTATTGTTACGGGTTCTATAACTAACACTTGAACGTTGAGGGAAATGACAAAACTGACTCAATGCAGACAAGGAGAGCCCCTTTTATACTGTTTTCATTCATACTAGCAATTTCCCGATATTTCTCGATGTCTCGATTACACAAAAAATGTTCTAATAGATTCGTGATTGTGCCAGAGTCAAATATAGCAGATAGGAGTGAGAGAGACATTCAGGGAGAAAGAGAGTCAACAAGAGTCAATTTACAATTTCTGTGAAGCACGTGCCAACAATGAATGGAGCAATGTTTACAAAAACAATAGACTATTGTTTTTCCTTCTATCTGTCTTGCATTCTATAGCAATAGAACAATAATATATAACAATAATATAATCTATTCAACAATAAAATGACTGGAGTATCGGACTATTATTGGCTAGATCTATCGTATTCTCCTTATTATGCATTCACAAGCACATGCCTTCAATTGAGATTACCCCTTAAAAACAAAATTATATTTAAAAAATTACACTATTAATTTATTAACTTGATGAAAGTTGGATCCAGATCCAGGTCTTGTGGGGTTTTTGAAGCTTGTGGTAGTAGTGAATAAATTAATGAGTGGTCATCGATCCCAAAACTAGATCTCATCTGCGTTGCTTAACATTGGTCACCCAACGGAAACCGGTCAACTTCTTTCTCCTTTGGTCTGCAATACTTTGGCCGTTGGCCAGAGAATATGTAGTCAAAAGTGGAGGAAAATAACGAGTGTAATGATACCAAAATAAGAAGACGGTAGAAGAAGCAAAAAAATAACAATATTCTTCAGCTAGTGGGCTGAAATAGTGGAGAAAGCTAGGCAGTAAGCAAGGGGTGCGCGTCAAAAAGGGGTTCATCTCATCCCCTCCATAGTCGACTCATCACAAAACTTGAAGCTCTTAGTAATAGAAAACATATTAAGAAGAAGACGAAAAAGAAGGAAAAGAAGAAGAAAAGTGAGAAGGGGTAGAATGGGGAAGAAAAAGGAGAAGAAAAGAAAGGAGAGGAAAATATTAAGGAGAGAGTAAGAAGATGATGGTGAAGAAAAAGAAAAGAAACAGTAGAAGAAGAAGCAGAAGAGAAAGTGGAAGAAGAAAAGGTAGAAGAAGGAAAAAAAGAAGAAGAAGAAAAGTAGAAGAAAAAGTAGAAGAAGAGGAAACAGAAGAAGGAGAAAAAGTAGAAGAAGAAAAAGTGGAATGAGAAGAAATAGTAGTAGAAGAAGAAGAAGAAGAAGAAGGAGATGAAAAAGTAGAAGAAGAGGAAGAAGGAGAAGAAGAAGAAGAAAAGTAGAAGACAACGTATAAGGAGGAGAAGAAGAAGAAAGAGTAGAAAAAGAAGAAGAAGAAACAGTAGAAAAAAAAGAAGAAGAAACAGTAGAAGAAGAAAACTTAGTAGAAGAAGAAGAAAAAGGAGAAGAAGAAAAAGTAAAAGATGAAAAAGTGGAATAAGAAAAAGTAGTAGTAGAAGAGGAAGAAGAAGAAGAAAAAGTAGTATTAGAAGAAGAAGAAGAATAAAAAGAATAAGAAGAAGTTGGAAAAGTGTTGAGGAAGTTTTAGAGCTTGATATTTACGCCGTGCACTCTTTCCACAACGACGACAGGGCTGGGAAGTGGGAAAGAAAAAGTGATAAAAAAGAGAGGGAAGCAGCAGACATAAGAGAAAATGAGTGGGAGAAAGTTGACGTGGTGAATGTAATGGTCGCAGCTACCCCAGATCCAAATATAGGTGGGTAGGAGGAGGGCTGTATTGCGGGGAGTAGGAGAAAGATGGAATGATTTGGGTGAAGGGTGGATTCATCCTTAAAGAGAGCTTTTTGGTATGACGCAGGAAAAGAAACAGAACCAACAGAAAAAGATAGAAGATGGTCTGACATGGCTCTCACGATTTCCCATCTCTCTCACACAGGGTGGAATACTTCTTTCTTCAGCAGAGAGAAAAATACATAACAAGGGACCGGTAGAGTTTTTCCTCGTGATAGGAGAGGTGGAGTTTCTGGGGGGGGGGGGGGGGGTTAACCGCACCCTTTTTTTGGTAAGCATCGTTGTGAAGGAGAGAAATGCTTGGAAATGGGTACAAGAGGGAAGAATAAAAGGGAGCTAGAATAAGAAGAAAGAAGAGCCTCGATCTAGACAAGGATAGAATGCGGGTACTATCACGAGAATGGAGTGAAAATTGTAGGTGTATTGTGAGTGTGTTTGTGTGTTGTATGTATGTGCATGTGCTAGAGTGAGTAAGTAAATCGATAAGTTCCAAGCTGAGATCCATTTTACAAGTTACATAATCGTTGAAGGTGAGGTACACAAACAGTGGGTAACAAATCTAGTAATTCTATATACAGACAATGAGTTACTTGTGACCAGACTCGATACAAAATTAGTTAAAAATGAGTTATCTAATATCAAAACTGCCACTGCATTTCTATTTAATATAAGATTTTCACTCACTTACACTGGAGATACTGGAGGGATGAATTTCACTTCTAAAGGGAAGCTTCATCAGCCTCTTTAGAAGTGAAATGCATCCATTTGGGGTATTTGTCCTGCGATAGCTCGCTAGATTGAATTACAAAAAGTTACTTTTTACAGCTTACCATGGACTGTTACTGTCACATATTAGGTACACTATCGACAGGGATTTTTGGAAAGCAACTCATTAAATGTAGCCCATTTCATGTTAGATGGATACATGTTTATTGGATAGACAATTGACCTGGGCTCCATACATTGAGAAAATATGTTGTAAAATTCATCTGGGGTATTTGTCCTGCGACACCTTGCTAGATTAAATGACAAAAAGTTACTTTTTACTGCTTACCAGTGGCTCTTACTGTCACATATTAAGTATGCTATCTTAGTATGGGGTAATTCATCAAAAAAAAAACTTTGATAGGGTGTTCAAGAACCCAAAAAAGCGGTTAGGTGTATGGAAAGAATAAATAGATTAACTTCTTGTAGGCCATTGTTCAAGAGACTTGATCTCCTAACTGTACCCTGCTTTTATGTGTATGAAGCTACTTTATATGTAAAAAAGAGTGAGTGATATTAACCAAAATCTTGACGTACACGATTATAATACAAGAAGCCGAGGAGATTAGCACTTGGTAAGTCATAATAGTATTTTATTCAAATAAAAACCTATTGGTAGGAAACTGTACAACAAGCTACCGCAGTTTTGAAAGAGTCTTGAAAATATAGAAATATTTAAAAAATATTTAGTTTACAAAGATTTTTATAGTGTACAAGTGGTCCTTTCATATCAAAATTAAGCCTCAGTAATAGTTAATCCTTAAGCTTTAATAGTTAATCTGACTTGTCTTATACTCCTTAACTGAAGTTTCCTAGACATAATCTACATTCACATATTAAATAGAAATATAGTGTCAGTTTTGAAATTAGATTGTTCATCAAGTATTTCGTCATGGAAAACATCTCAGAAAAATGAGTTCTTGAAATCTCTGATAATGATTCATTCTTTTTTTTTTAGTCAAAGATAGATTTTCTTCTGTCTTATTTGTATAGAATTGCTGTGAACAAATAATTTGATTATTTAATTTTTATTGCCACATTCTCGTCCTAGATTAAGTTAAAAATATTTGAGTTCATTGATCAGGTTAGAATCAAATTAGACTAAGGCTCCTCTACTTTCAAAAAATTTATACACCCTACACCAGAGATGGGCAAACTTTTCAAGGAGAGGGCCAGTTGAAATGAGAAATTATGTGAGCGGGCCAAAAAAAATTGATGAATTATCATTAAACTCGTTTGTTTATAATTATTTCAGTCATCAATTTAAATTTTTTACCTCAATGATGATTATCCTTAATAATTGAAAATATAGTAGGTACTCTTGTTTAGCTCACGAAGAGAGGCAATGATTCAACTGAGATCAGTTTTTCAGCAATCTAATTCTTAAACTCATTCTTATCAAAGTGGAGGGGGGTTGGTTCGGGGTTACTCCCCCCGGAAATGCTTGGAAAATTGACACTATATGAATTCATTCATTTTGATGCAGATTGGAATTTTAAACCTCACCCAAAGTGGATGAAATTAATTAATTGCTCATATTATATTGAATGTCTCACTAATAATCATGATAGTTATTTCAATAGATACATTTTTATATTTAGTTTGAAAACAAACCAAAGAGGTTGTTTTCGTTGTTTTGACTTTTACTGACGTCTGGTATGTTTTTTCTAAAAAATTTAAAAGCTTAATTACTTCCTTTTTGTTCTGTATAAGAATAATTCCACAATTCCATTCAGACCAAACAATCAAGTTGAACATTTTTTTATTAAAATAATAATACTAATAATTTTCAATGTGAGGGCCTTTTAGTATTGAATGATCAATAATGAAACTAGTTTATGTTTGTAATTTTGACCAATTTCAAGCATGTATTGGTTTCAACATATGACAACTTATCCACTGACAACAGTGAACAGATGCGCGAAACTTGTTATGACAATTATGACTCCGTCATCATAATTCAACAGCGAAAATTCAATTCAAATGAAATTTGAGTCCTTCTCCCTGTCGATGTTCCGTTGTAAGCTGTACCTACCCCAATTCATTAATAACACATTTTAAACTCTCAACGCAAACTCAGAAGCGATAATATATTTTTAAATTCAGCAACGCAAAACGTATATCTCGCATTATATTATATATATATTTTAATATATACACACGAGATTTTAGTGTGTACTCAAAAGCATGTTGCGGGCCGGATTAAACCAGCTCGCGGGCCGCACTTGGCCCGCGGGCCGTAGTTTGCCCATCACTGCCCTACACTAAATTCATCTTCAAGAGCATTATAGAAAACATAATAACGTATAGGCTGAAGTTACGAATACAACTTTGCAGCCCTGATTTATCATTGATTCATGATGACAGGCGTGAATGGCGGGGGGGGGGGGGGAAGGAAACTATTTTTTTGTAGATTACGTCTTCGAGACTCCAGTTGAGGAGTATAAGACAAGTCAGATCAACAATTATACAATCTTATACACTAGTTACCATAATTACTATATCAATTAGTTGAGGTGAGACTTAATTTTGATGTGAAAGGAACTCTTGTACACTATAGAACAATTTATCAACTAAATATTTTTTGAATTTATTGTTTTTTAAATATTTTTATATTTTCAAGACTCTTTAAAAACTGAGGTAGCTTGTTGTAGAGTTTCCTACCAATATAACTAGGTTTTTGTTTGAATAAGCTACTATTGTAGCTCACCAAGTGATAATCTCCTCGGCTTCTTGTATTATAATCGTGTACGTCAAGATGTTAGTTAATATCACTCTTTTTTAAATATAAAGTAGCTTCATACTCATATAAGCAGGATACAGTTAGGAGACCAAATCTCTTGAACAACGGTCTACATTAATCTAATCTATTTACTCTTTCTATACACCTAACCGCTTTCTTTTTGATCTTAAACACCCTATCATGGTTTTGTTTTATGAAATACCCAATACTAAGATAACATACCTAATATGTGACAGTAAGAGCCAATGGTAAGCTGTAATAAGTAACTTTTTGTCATTTAATCTAGCAAGCTGTCGCAGGACAAATACCTCAGATGAAATTTTACAACATATTTTCTCAATGTATGGAGCCCAGGTCAATCGTCTATCCAACAAAAACTCATAGAGATGCAAGGATCCTATATCCTTAAATACATACTCATTATTAATTATTAATAATGAGTTTTATATCACTCTTTTTTGCATACAAAGTAGCTTCATACACATACAAGCAGGGTACAGTTAGGAGACCAAGTCTCTTGAACAACGGCCTATATGAATCTAATATATTTACTCTTTCCATACACCTAACCTGTCGAAAGATGGCTTGGACGCAAAATGTAGCTTAGACCTTAGAGGTGTTCACTGTGTACTGATGGAAGTGGACTGTTTTAAGCTTAGAGCTTCAGAGCTTTGTTTCGGTGGGCTTGGCATGCTGATATAACTTTGCTAGATCGAAGAAGAAACCTTACTCCTTGTTTGCGCAGTACGCTCTTTGGACCAAAACATAATTTTGGGGTCTGAAGATACCAGTGGTGGTCCGGGGGGGGGGGGGCGCAAGGTCTGCCATTCTGGGGGATCTGGGAGTATGGAAATACTCCCCATTGTGGAGGGAGGGCTGGAGGTACTCCCCGTGAAAATTTTGAAATGATAATCGCCTAAAAATGATATTATTTTGTTTCATCTGTACTTCGTTTGTATTTGATGTATTTGTAAGTACTTTTTTGGCAATAAACATTATTCATTCAAATTATATTCTACACTATTCTAGCACTAACACTGTAGTATTACAGGTAAAACGTTTTTATGTTTCTTTAAATAACATTTTTTCATAATTCAATATCACCTGGAAATTACAAATGGATTATTACAACTTGCTACACATATCAAACTGAATAAATTACTATTAACTTCCTGTTTCGAGCTAAATAAGAATTAAATTTTAAAAGTAATTGATCAATATTATACATCTTTTGACATAGGCTTACAGCAAGGAATTTCCAAATATTCTCCACTTTTTTTTCATCAATACATAGATACTAAAATAAAAACGTCTCAAACCTGGAATGAACAATGATAGTGATAGGCCTATCTTACTAGAAATACATGGAAATAGGATGAGTTTATCTAGAACAATCATCATCAAAGATTTTTTTTTTTTTTTTGAGGATGAAGCTCACATAGGTCTGAGACCTGTGCGTGGGTAAATAAATTGGTAATAAATAAAAATTAACTCTATTAAGTGTTTGGGTCCAGCCTTGGGGAACTAGCAACCATTTGACCATTTAAAGGCTGACTGTTAGCGTTCATTTATAGTCCATATTATCACAAAAAATTAACAAATATCATTATTTTTATTATTTGTTTCAAATTTTAAAATTATAATCATTATTTGCTTATAGTCTTGTAAGATCAGCTTTTTGTCATCTCCGTAGGTCTGGCACGCGAGGCGGTCCATCCCCCTTGCTAAGCCACTGTTGTAGTATCTAATTTTGAAATATATTAATCATTAAGACATGATAATGTCGTTATGCATTTTGTTAAAAACTATCATCATTATTATTTAACAAAATTTTTTAATTATGCAATTGATATATCTAATAAATTTTCTAATTTTCAAAAATTTTCACTTTTTTGGGTTTGGTTGCCTCCTCCGCCTACCCTCTAATCCGCCCATGGAAGATACCCCTACAGTCAAAATCTTCTAAAGGGACTTTCATACATACATCCACCCGATAATTTTAAAATAAAAATTGTCCTCTGAAAATGGATCTCAAAGATTCGAAAGCGCTCGGACTGCAGAGTAAGTAAATTATACTTATTCTTAATCAATATTTGACTGCAAGTCGTTAAATTCACATAAAAAGTTAATAAATAAAATTGTATTTGCATCACTTGTGGGAATCCTCAGTTTATATTCCTCCCCAAGAAACAATTCCTGGACTCAGCCTTAGCTAGCTGGAAATGGTGTTTTTGTGTTTTCACTTCTGAATCACAATTTTAATGGTTTTTGTGTCCTCAATCATATTTTCATAAGAATATTAATACATGGGTTTATTGATATATAACTACGTTTACCCACTTCAAATGAAAGCCCCGTGCTTCTAAAAAGCCAAGTAAGGCAATCTAAATAAAAATTCTGTTAGGTACCACTCCTTTTCAGTTTTTATGCGACGATAGTAGAGGAATATGGGGCTTCTACTCCAGTACTCCAGATGTAAGTATAAGTAGGTGTAGCTACCTAAACCCATGCCTACACCTGGGGTTTAGGTTCCTACACCTACTTATACCTTCATATGGAGTAGAAGCCACATATTCTCCTCTATTGACGATGGCAGGTATATCTTAACAAATTCTAAATATATCAGAATTTATCTGATGAGAAAGTCGAACTTCCATTTAACGAACCTCCAAATAACGAAATGCTTTTTACAACGAACTTTCATAGTGGTTATTGACATCGCAGTCATAGCAAGATGACATCTCAATAACGAATATCTCTTTAGAACGAATTCTTGGCCTGAATAATTGATTTCGTTATACGGAAGTCCCAATGTATCTCAACAATACACCTCAAGAAATACAATCAATTGTAGTAGCTCACAACCAAACTGGAAAGTAACCAAAGTAACTTGCCCATCACAACGAAAATTTACCTTGTCGTTAGGAGAGGTGCGCTTTCTATTGAGGGAAGAAGGATGGAAAGAGTGAGAGAGACGAATCGGTAGACAGGTGAAACACCAAAGTGCAAAGCTCTTAGAGAAAGAGAGATGGGAGAGAGAGAGAGGCTGAGAATAATGGGAGAAGTCTGAGTGGAAT